>NEWO01000096.1:781462-826738 GCA_003013225.1 Phalaenopsis aphrodite
GAGTACACACCTTAGGTAAGAGTCCATCCACCTAGCCCTTAGTGTAGGCTTTCTAGATTTTAGGAGCACACCCTAGGTGAGAGCCCATCCACCTAATCCTCAATGTAGGTTTCCTAGTCTTTATGAGCATACCTTAGGTGAGAGCTCATCTACCTAATCTCTGTAGTGTAACCTCCCAAGGTTTTAGGAACATACCTTAGGTAAGAGTCTGTTCACATAATCCTCAAATGCACAGTGAAATTAGACACTTGACCCTAATCACAAACTGACTAAGACACTATACATGATGCACCAAGACGTGACCCATACTTCCTTGATTAAATCAACAATGAAATTCCCTCAATGACTTAACCTACGATGAAACCCAGTGCATCGGGATTTGAGTTTGGATATTACACTCAAATCCTCCTAGCAATTGGGGAAATTTGTTAACGCCATATATGGATCATCAGACTAGGATAAGTCTAGGGTCTAGGTGGCGAGGGCGACGACGACATTGTTTATGTGTGCTTAAACTAGGGATACGAGGTTAGATTATTAGAATAGTATCTCCTACCTCAATGATCTTCAATAAGGGAGAGGGAAGGACCCATGATACTATTCGTCGATTCTTGGTGGGATCGTTGCCCCCGACACTCTTAGGTTGTCGGTTGTTCTAACACGATTAGAGTGACTGGCCTGTGTACTATAGAATTTTACAAAATATTCATGAAAATAAAACAAAATCTCTTTTGCATGTTAATAAGAACTCTGCATAAAAAAAAAACTTAAACAACAGCTTTTGCATGAAAATCAAATAATTTTTCTATGAAAATTTATAAAAGTCCATGCCTAGTCACTTGGATTGAGGTTAAGAACTACCTCCTGTCGATTGTCAAGTTGACAACTCTTACTTAAGGTCGGGAAGCACACAGCCCAGCTCTGAGCCCCCACTTTTACCAATGTCTTATACCTAGTCCTAATCTTTCATATGTGGCTAAGAGTTTCTTTTGCTTGTGATTTTTACAACTCTTTTTTCTGACTTTCATGCTGGGTTTTCTTGCTTTACTTATTTTTCTTGCAAGTTTATTTAAATCTGCTGCAAATTATATTATGCTCGCAACATTAATCACGCAACAATAGTAGATGCTTAGGTACGCTTTTACAGCTTATTTACAGCATTTTACTTTTCAAATTACATTTTATTTACCTACAATTTGATCATTCTGCTTGCAAAGCCAAATATTGACAACAAAACTATGAAGCACAAATCACCAATCTCAAACACTTAAACCTGGAGCCGTTGCGATGACAGGAGCTTAGAGCCAACTTTGTGGGCAGCATGACAAGGAATTCAGACCGAGCAATAAGAAAATCCTTTTCAGCATTGTCCCTTCCTAGTATAATAACAACCCATAGGACTTCGAGGTAGCTCGTCTAGCGCGACGTAAATCCTCATACTCCCTTTTTAGGCACCTGTACAACCATGTTGTGCAGCGTAAGTCCTAACCCGCCTTAGATTCCGAGGTTGTCGTGTCACACGACGTAAACCCTCTTATCTCTGCGGGCTATTTGCATAATCGGGCATTATGCGAATGTAAGTCCCAAATAATAAAATTGGCAGGATTGAATAATTAAATAACATCATCTCTAAAAATGCAGCCACACAGTAGGATATTTTGAGAAGTCACTAGGGATTCTACTCAAGATCTACGACATCCCCTACCTTTTTCTTTATTTGGACTCCTGAACTAACTGCTCCTATTTGAGCCACTCTCACTTGCCTTTTTCCACGTCCCACCGTGAAAACTTAAACCTTGAATTCTTGAAGACTAAAACCACTGATCATTATCGAGAGTTTTCTCACGTGACTTTCGTTATTTGAGATGTAATTAACTACAGGGGCTTGCCTCTATAGGGAACTTGGAACTCAGGTAAAATAAACCCTATTTAATCCTTGTATTAAATAGGGGAACTTGTCGGTCATACATAAAATGTTTGCAGACCAATCGAGTGTCACAAATCTCTTAGTTTGCAGGATTGGGTCTATCGCCGAGGTCTACACTTATCTTTCGGGAAGGTGTAGTATTCGCGGAATCGGACACAATTATGCAAACTATTGGACTGATGAGATCTATTTGGTCTCATTTTTTTTTTAAAAATTAAAACATACTATTTTCAAAACTCAAGCTATATATCTCTTATATTAAATTAAATTTCAAAAATTATTTTCATATTCATATTTTCAAATAATCATAATCTATCGAAAAAATTGACCGACAATAGTCAACACCAAATCTCTATGTAACATCATTTTCCCAAACTAGTAGAACTATTGAAGAGAAAGAGCGGATAATTTCTCTGATTATTTCAGCTTCCAATAATTCTTTTACTATCTTTTCAATTCCAAATTCCTGAGAGTGAGGATAACGGTAACGGTAAAGCTTAATATGAACTGGAGTCATGTTTGGTTTTAAAAGAATACAGTGATATACTGGAATGCAAGGGGGCAAACCGCTTGGCTCTTGGAATAAAGAATGATAAGTTGCCGAAAGTTTTTGGATGGCTACATGTAAATTAGATATATCCTGATGAATATGTGCAGCTGGATGAGGAATCAATTGATAGAACAAAGAAATTATATCAACTGCTAATAATCTGTGTAATTGATGCAAATTAATGAGGATATTGTTGCATGTGGATCACCACTTAGTGTAATTTGTTGTGTCTGCGAATGAAATTCTAAAGTGTTTCTAATCCATGTTACATGAACCAATTAATTCCAACCATTGTACTCCGAGAATCATATCTGATTTTTGTAATTGAATAATTTTACAATCGATATTGAATTAATAATTCTGAATAAAACTAGAATCATTTGAACTAAGCTAGAGCATTTTAAAGTTTCACCGCCAGACAATGAATCTTGAACAACCATGCAAAACCTCAAGTCATATGTAGAATATCCTCTTTTTATATCTCTTAATTTATCATAAAAAAAGGAAAGCTAATGCATTTGTTACGACCCTGACCGGGGCTTGGAATTAACCAAGACGGGAAACAGACGGTCGGACAATGTAATTAAATTTTCTATTTTTCTATTTCTATCGCTAAAAGTTTGATGCTCACAAACTAAATGAAAGAGCCACTACAAAATTCAATTAAATTAACCAAATAAAAAGTTACCTTTCAGGTTACCGCCCATACCTTCTATAAACATTAAATTCTCTTCTTTTCATCTTATTAAGTTTAAAATTTGGAAAAAACGTTAAAACAACATAATGAGTTATCTAATGATAATTTACGAGTAACTACATTAACCCAATGGAAAGAAAACAATATGTATGCTAGTCTTGCAACTTTATTTCTCGATCTTCATATGGTCCATTTTTGCTAACAATGTTCAATATTCAATTAATTTGGTTGTTGTGACTTTGATCAACTTGAATGAAATTAATTTTTTATGGAAACAATACCATCATTCTCAAGGTTTTCTCTTGTTTCAGGGTAAGCTCATCCTTCAACAATCTATATACTCTGTTATGAAGTACTCTTTCAATGTCATAATTTGATCATGTGTGAATGTGACCCTAATATTCCAAGCCTGATCTTGTTATTATAGTTGAAGTTGAACAACTCGTTCTAGCAATATCCAATGAGAAGAGGAAGAAGAATATGAAAGGTGGTGGTAGAAAAGGACAATGGCTTTGTTTTAATCTCAAGGTAAGTTGCAATCATTGGAGGGGATGAATTCATAAGAGATTGCTTGAGATAGCCAACATTAGGAGCGGGAATGAAGGAGCAATATTGTGTTAAAAGGAGAAGAAATGGAAAATGGAGGGAAACATAGATAGATATTTGCATTTTTTTATTTGCTTAATTGACATTTCTATTTATTGAAGGATTTATTTATGATGTTACACAAACATGAGGGACATTCATGGAGGATTTTCAAAAGAATGAAGAGCTTAAAGTGTGACCCAAACATAATAGACCTTTGTGATATTTATGTTAATTTTAATATTTTGATTTAACATAAGATATGAGTGAAGATATGGCTGAAGGAATAATAATTAATGTAGTTAAAATAATAAATTAGTGTTGGGTATTATAAGATAAGAAGTTCATGGAGATTTCTCTTATGTATGAGATGTGGTTAATAGGAAGTGTAGAGTGTGAAATGATTATAATAGGTTTTCTTAAAATTATTTATTTATGTATTATTATTATTATTTTAAATGATTATAATAGGGTGATTTCAAGTACGATACCTGTTTAAGAGAGAGAGAGCAAGGAGGGGGGGACGAGAGAAAGAGAGAGAGAGAGAGAGAGAGAGAGTTAGCATTAGCATAGCATGATTTAGGCATGTAGAATAGAGGGTAGTTAGTGCATAAATACGAAGGCTAATATAATGTGAAATTAAAATGATTGAAACCTGGAAGTGCAAAAATAATAATATCTTGGAGTTATGTGAAATTTACATGAACTAGAAAAGTTTGTTCCTCATGGCACAATTAATGAGAGTACATAACAAAGATATAGTTTGAAATTGCACACAACTAAATAGCTTCTTTGTTCTTTTGTCATTGTCACGATGTTTAAAATTGCACAATCTAAAGTTTAGGCTCATCAAAATACCTCAAGTCTGATGCATCATAATGAGAAAAAAGTAGTGTATGTTTCATTTGTTTGATGCACATAGTGTGGCATGTTTTGAGGTGCATGTAATAAGGTGTGCGCCTGTATTCTATGGTTTGCTTGAATTTTAGAGGATGTTGAAGATCTTTGGCTATTAAAAATGTACTTTGTGTGATGATTTATGGAGGATGAAAACAGAGTTTCATCGTCACATTTATGACAAGATGCCATTGTTAACCTTTTTTGCGGGGTAAAAAAAGCAACAGCCGACGAAAATACAAAAAGTATTAGTATAAAGTTTTATGTTATAGAAAATTATAAAATCTCAATATAATCCTTGTTTTAAATAATATTCTCATTGGACTTTATTAATTAAAAAATGAAGATGTTTGAGATTGAAAATTATGAAGAATATTGCGAGGTTGTTGATATAAATGGAGTATGTGGGAGGTGATAAAATAATCAACTATGATGTTTATTCTAATGAAGATCCTTTAATTTGTAGAAGTGGGTGATAATTTTAAACTCAAGTCCCAAGTTATAACTGGTTTATTTTAGGATGTGTTTGTTTATTTATTTTAGAATTTTTGTTTTTGTTTACTTATTTATCTTAGGTTTCTTGTTTATTATTGAATGCTTGTATGTTTTTTATAATGTTATTTTGATTATTTTGGATTACTCTTAAGTTTTTTTTTTTTAGAGGAAATTGAGCTCGAAGTATTTGTGATGTTAATATAATCTTAAGGAAGTTTTCTCTGAAATGTTTTATTTTACATATTTTTAAATTAATGTAATGATTAATCTTGAGGTTTGGGTCTCAAAATACTTTTGAGGCTTACTCTCTACCTTACAAAAGGAAATAAAAAAAAAACCTCCTTATCCAATTTTGCAATTTTAAACTACAAATTATTATCATCATCCTTATCATTAGCCTTATCTCTGCTGGTCATGTTCGGCTGTATGAAGCAAGGCTTGGTTTACATCTTGTGATGGAAAGTGTCTAACATCACAGAGTGTACTTAGGCGTAGTATTGCGCTAATATTTCGATTATGCTTCAAGAATGATTGAATTTCGCGTTATATAATGTACATATGCTCCATGAGCAGATTTATGACTTAACAGCATATCATTTATGGAACTGCAGTGCCTGTTTTCTTGAGAAAGCTGGCCCTGATTAAGTTTCTTGCACTAAGTTATTTATATTATGGTGTTTTTGCAAATGTTAAGTGTTAAGTGCTTAACGCTGGTTAATCCGGCTAAAGTTGAGCAAAGTTTTTCTTTTCAGAGTGAAAGTGAAAGAAAGAGGTGAATCGCACGAAGAAACGTTTTTAAGTGGTTCTGAGATTAGCTCCTTGCCACATGGTTGCACTAGTTTAATTTTTTTTCAATGCTTACAATGATAGGAAAATCTGCTTTGTAAATAGGGAGACAAAGCAGCCATTGTTGGGTCCATTAAGTAGGGTAAGTCTCCATAAACATTAACACAAGCATTGTACGAACTGCTTCCTGCAATATCTTCTTCTTCTTAAAGCTTACTGTTTGACCAAAAAATGTCTACTCGGATCACGAATCCGATAGTAGAAGAAAACAACAAGCAAACTATTAGCGAGAGCCGACCACTTACGGATCGACCGAACTACTTAAACGATCAAGAAATGCAACGATGCATGAAGCTTTATAGGTAAAAGAATCTTAGAAACAAATCATGAGAGTAGTTAACATAGGAAAACAAATATAAAAGCATGAGCTGTTTTGTTGCAACCCTGGAATGCATTACTATTCTTAAGGCAGCGGGCCAACTTTCAACCGGCCGATCACCCTTGGACGGCCACCATTTTCAAACCGGTTGGCCACCCATGGCTGACAACCTTTTTCCAACCTGCTGACCATCAATGGCCAATCACCTTTCCAAACAAAATGATTTTTATAAGTACCACTCAGTGGCCAGCCACCTCACTCTTCTGGAAGACAACCCAATTGGTTGTTCGTAAGCTCAACTTCATGAAGCGAAGCTTGTTCTACGATGCTTTTTTCCAAGTTTGTGGCAGCGCCACCGTTTTCTCTGCAAAACTCAGTAACAACAGTGGATCCCGGGTTTCCACATCCATATGGAGTTTTTGGAGTTAACAACCATGGAGCTTTGGGAATCTCCTTTGTGCAGCTCGACGCCTATGAGCCCATAAAGGTTCCATCGCCTCTAACCACCGTCATGGTCGTCACCACAGGTCAGCTAAAGCCAATTGGTCGATCACCAGCCAGCTTTCTCACTCCTCTCGGCCATGACTCTTCTCCCGTCAATTGACCAACCATCTTAGTCCATAAGTCGGCTGATCACTGGACAACCTAGCGACGCATTGTTTTTGGATGATCGATCTGAAACTCCAAGGTCAAAACTCACAGGAATTTATGATGTACATTTAAATAAAAGCTAAAAGAGCATAAATAAAATAATAAATTAATAATATTGTAATATAGATACTAGTATTTAAAAATACACAACAAAGCTACAAAGGAGAGGGGCGACCGAGTGGAGAAACTTCGAGGACATAGTCGAGCAAAAGTTGAAAAGTCAACCGATGGACTGTCCAACAACAAGCTTGGACATGTAAAAAGACCAAAGTAACCCATACTATCCTCTTAAACCGAGGGTAAATATGTAATTTTATATTTTTTCATTCCATCCATAAATAGGAGTTTCCTAAGATTTATTAGAGGCTTTTAGCTCCCCCCCTCTTGTAACCTAGCTATTTAAGTGAAATAAGATGGGTCTAAGAGCCCGTGAACACCCTATTTGCTCCAACGGAGCAAGTCCTCATCTTCTTTTCCTCTTTCCCTCTTTCATTCTCTTTTCCTCGGTTTCAACGCTCTATGTCTTGGGCAGTCTGTTTTCGTTCATTTTTCTATTTTTTATTTTAAAAGGAGTCGTTAGTTTGTCGATCGTCATATACTTCTCTTATTCGAATAAATCTACCTCCTGAATTAAATAAGTGATTTTAAGAGGAGAGGAACCAAATAAGAATGGACATACGACAAAGAAACAAACAAGAGAAAAAGTAAAACGTGGAGAATCTACGTGCTATAAACCTCATAAGGATATGTCAAGAATATCCCCCCCAAACAAGATCGAGTGGAGACATCTTAAACCAATATTTGCAAAAGAAGTATCTACGTAGACTACCCATAACTAGAGAGTCAGGTGTATGTACCTGTTCTGGGGTCAAGAGCACTCACAGAGGAACGTGTTTCTACTGGTTAATTACATCCTGAGGGATACCCAAGAATACTCTTGATAAAAAATGAGTTTCTCTTATATTATCATAGACCTGTGGTATAGGCAATCAAAGGAATGTTATTCAGTGTGGGAACAGTCCTGATGCTTCAAAGCTCACGATAAGCCATCGGACAGAGTGAGTCTCTTACATTTCGAATGGGTAGCGGCTCATCGACACACAGGACCCAGAAAATAACCATAAATCATATTGACGAGGATATCTCAACACGTCAAAGCACGTCCAAGCCATAAGGGCAAATATGTATACAGTTACTAGAGCGGTCCTAAGTATTGTGGAAGCCCTATTAATATATGCAGGAAAGTAAATGTTGCAATTTTTAAATCCTGAATATTTTAATCCAAAATTTTAATTATCTTGAATATTTTATTTAGGATTTTTAAGTGAAAAAATTAGGATTTTAAGTCCTAAAGAGTATATGTTTCATCGTTAAATCCCAGATAAATCATAGAAAGAAACAAGGAAAACACATGCAAGTGCAGACATGTAACATGATGCAAAAAACAAAACAAGTCAAATCAAAATAATAAATAGGCCGATAATGCTGGTTCGACAACATATCCCAGAAAAGAAAATGACTGTTGGACTCCGCATATATATGTCTGGTCCTAATTCTATACATCAATATAAAATGCAGAATTAAGGTACGGGGCACGAGCATCTGCTCTTGGTCCCCTCCACGTGGTTCTCGCGTCAAATGCCTCAGAACCTGTGCTAGTATCTTATTTCTGCTACAAGACACTCCTAGACTCTAAAAGTACATAGGAAAAGAAAAAAAGACTTAATCCTGCATGAAAACAAGTGTTAGCAGGAAAACTCATATATATATAACGTATAATGAGCCACGCCTTACAAGTGGGGGAGCTAAATAGCACCTGCAAGCAAAATGGTCAGAAATCATCACATGCTCCCCAATAGAGGTTTTTGTGTGTGTGCATATAAATAGACATGACTCCATGCAGAAGAACGCCCTAACACACTACCATACATATGTAACATGTAGTCACACCACAAGCATAATACAAAAGAAAGATATCTGGCTAGGGCAACCAATCCATCAAAGAACAATAATCAAACATCAAAAAGAAAACCTAGCATTCTAAATTATAGCCTAACACACAATCTAATGAAAAGTGCTTCAACCAAGTATCTAAATGCGGGGTAAGTCTGGTATAGTATGACTTTGTGGGGTCGTCATACCGACCCCATTCTAAAAATCTGAAGGATCTAAATGGTGTCACAAAGAGCGGTGTCACAAGTTAGATCTATTAGATCTTTAGCACAATCATACTCATGTCAATCCCGATGACTTAATTTACATTGCTTATCGGGATCAACCCGGCAAACAATGTTCGTTAAGACATTGCGACCAACACGGAGTCACTCCTAATGATTAGGACAAGCCGTCGAGGAATGGGCAAAAAGTCAATCATGCAAATGCTCACATTGTGACTACTCGACCGAAGTACAGGGCAATCACAACGGGCGCCCAAAAGAGCGAATACACACCATACAAATGAATGTAAGGATGCTACATGCAACATGATATGCACGAACGAGATGTACCCGTAAAACATACTACCTATAAAGAGGAATTACATCTCCCCGGGGACCCGGGGTGTCATGCAACTGGCAGACGCCGGCTATAGTTGAGTTATCATCGAGTAAAAGATATCTATAAAGAGGAATTACACCTTACCCGAGAGGCACTCACCGAGCACACTTGCAAACATGCAGAATATGTAATAGACATATGATAAGTGCACTAAAGTTGTGAGGATGAGTATGCCGTGATGACAGTGACTTAAAAGAAGCGGGCATGTCGTAGCGGCAGTGACCCAAAAGATGAGTATGCCAAGGAGTCAATGACTTGGAGATGGGCATGTTGTGACGGCAGTGACTCGAATAAATGGATGTGCCAAGGGGGCAGTGACCCGAGGATGGGCATACTTTGATTGCAGTGGCCCAAACAAAAGGGTATGCTGAGGGGGCAGTGACCCGGAGACAAACATATCGTAGCGGCAGTGACCCGAATAAAAGGGTATGCCGAGGGGGCAGTGACCCAAACATGGGCATACCGTGACGCGATGGCCCGTGTAGATGAGTATGTCGAGGAGGTGGTTACCCAAAGATGGGCATGCCGTGACGACAGTGATCCGATAGATGGGTATGCCGATAAGGCAGTGACCCGAGGATGGGCATGCGGTAACGGCAGCGACCCGACATATGGGTATGCCGATGAGGAGTGATCCAGAGATGAGCATGTCGTGACGGCAGTGGCATGTGCAGGTAAGTATGTCGGGGAGACAGTGACCCAGAGATGAGCATGTCATAACGGCAGTGGCCTGAACAAGTGCAATGCAAACAAGTGATGACGCTCATGCAAACGAACAAGTAGACACATATACACAAACATGCAATATGATCATGCACAACATGCAATACGATCATAGACAACATGCAATAACATGCAAATGATCGGTCGACCAGGTCGTGATGACCAGTCGAGCCAGTGGCAGGTCGTGGTCGGTCGATCGGGTTAGGGTGGCTGGTCGAACCAAAGTGATCAAGTGTTTGTGCATATAACATGCAATATGATCAATACGCCAAAATGCATCAAATGGTTCATGCACATGCAATGAAACCCAACCGCTCGACGACACGTCGAACTCGTCCTAACGACCCCGCATAGGTACCTAGGGCTGATGCACTTGGATCTGCGACATCACCGCCTCCAGCTTTGGTGTGACAATGTGGAGGGTTTCCCCCTCTGATTTCTTATAGGGGAAACTCTCTACCGTTCGTAGGGCGGACTAGCTACAAAGCTTTTTCGCTTTACGAACATTGGCGATCTTATAGGAAAGACTAACTACAAAGCTTTTCCCGTCTTCTAAGATCGAACTTAATTAATCCCTCCAAGGGAGATTAAGAGCGCCAAAATTGTGGGAAATTGAGATTCCAACCCGACGGGATAAAGATCTAAGGCTCACAACAAAGGGGATACAATCAGGTCTACGGGGGTGTTTGGTCACGCATGGGAAGTCCTAGCCTAAAGGTTAGCTTTAGAAAATTGACGATCAATCACATAAGTATGTTGACGTGCGGGCTCATTCCGGTGCACGCACTTCGTGTGGGCGATCAAACCCACACGCCTTGATAACACTAAAATCTAGGGCCAGCTAGGGGTTAGGAAATCTCACCACCGTGATGGTTGCAACCGCGTTCTCTTTGTTTGCTCCAAGCCGTCGACGTCCGGCCCAAGCACCGACGTGCCTCGCAACAAAGGAAGAATAGACATAGGATTGAGGGCAAGAGAGAAGAGAATCAGTGAGTAAGCGAAGTACCCAAAATAATTAGTTTTGACATATGTAAATACAACCAGAATATACCTTGGCGGAAGGGTTGCTCGGTGACAGCAAAAGAGAGGAAACTTTCCTCACGAAGGAAAAGACGTCGGCGCCTCTTCAAGACAATGTGCCACCGCTGTCCGTCGACGGTAGGACACTCCGACGAAGTTCCGACCAAAGGACAATGAGGGCCGACGAAGTGCTTCAGTGACGGAGCTTGCCGATGGAGAAGGCTTTGTCGACGAGAGGGGAGCAAAGAAAAGACTTGACCAAGGAAGGAGACCGACAAAGGGGAAGCTCAGACTACTCAGACCGGCGGGATCTCGGCGCCGGTGTTAGAGGAGGTCGATGGGGCGTCGTCGTCAAGAAGATAAGGCCGCAAGGTGGCCGACCCCAAAGAAGAATGAGGTGGCGAGGAGAGGTCGGCCGACGAGCGAGGACTACGGCGGCGGGTTTGGCCGGCAAGGACAGGGGCTCCAACAACGCTTCTCTACGAAACAGAGGGAGCAGGTGCGAAACCTCGCGAGGGAGAGGAGTGTCGCGTGTTTTGCCGGCGGCTATGGAGGGCGGTGGCATCGGTCGTCGGCAGGAGGGAGACCGGCGGGCTTGGTTTCACATGAGTTCGAGAGGAGAGCGAAAATTTTCGCGTACGGGAGGGAGACGTGCGGCTAGAGGACATACGAAGGATCAGATCCGGGAAGAGAGAGGCAGCGTGGGGGTAAAATAAAATAGGATAGCTTTTATCTTTTTTTTATTCCCCTCTACTTTATATATATATAATAAAGTAGAGGGGAATAAAAAAAAAGATAAAAGCTATCCTATTATATATATATATATATATATATATATATATATAGGGAGAAGTGAGAAAAGATCATGTGTTGCATGCACGATCTTTTTCTTTTTTTTATTTCCCTGGGATATGATCAGATTTGACTCCTTTTTATTACAATTTTTTTTATATATTATATTATTATAATAGTAATGATAAATAAGAGAGAGAGAGAGAGCGAGCTGTCATGCGTGATCCCTTTTTTATTTCTCGAATAGGTGTGGGATCAGATTTGGCTTCTTTTATTATTACAATAATAGTAATGATAATAATATTATTATTACTCTCGTATTCTTCATCGGACACGACATTGCAGCAAAACGAACGTCCTCATATGTGACGTTCTGGATGCAATTGCGTGGTCCGTTTCGTCGTTTGGGGTCATCCGAATAGCTTCGTCTATGATATGATCAATTTAAGCCAGTTTCGCGTGCAATGAGACAAATAAGACTCGCTGTTTCAATCGAAGCCATTTGACTAATGACATGTTGACCGGCCTTTGACTAAGCAAGTGTCAGAGTCTAGCAAAACGACCTCGATGTGCCCCTCAACACTCTTCAAAAGATCTTGAATGGATGTCTTGCGCCACTTGAATCAACACATGTATCAAACAAAATTTCATAGTGCTCGAGCGAACATCCTACACTCGTGACATCAAAAAATTGATGTCAATACAGTCTACAAAACAAATCTGGATTCAATACTAATAGTTTTAAGTTGCCATTTTTAGGTCCAATATATATATATATATATATATATATATATATATATATATATAATGTCGTGTGTTCTTATTTCGTTCTGCTAGGGTTTCGCCATTATGGCGAAACCTGGTCTCCTCGTCATTTGATGTTCATTGTTTCTCTTCTCTATCACGCTTCGTTCCCGTCATTTGACTTTGATTTCTTCGTCGTGCATTGTTACGCTCGTCTGTAAGCTCTGCGATCGCGCTTTTATAGCTCCTGTTCTTCCCACACTGTCACACTAGAAGTGTCGTGCGTCTGTCAGCTGCGCCTCGCTTCTGCGGCTCCCGGCTTCTTCGTCGCGAGTTCTCAGTTGCGCCTCCTGCGGCTCTGACTTTTGTGCCTCCGTCTCTTGCACTCACCTCCGTTCTGTGAACTACTCGTAGTTTAGACTAAAGTAGTTTGCCGTTGTTCAACTCCCTTTCATGACTATTGCTCCTCAACCACCGACTACTACAATTTTAAACCTTGGGAAGGCTTCCTTTGTTGATATGGTTGGCTCTATGGGATCAGATTAGGTTTTCCCTCAGATTTACCATGAATCATTCGAAGGCCAAGAGGACTGAGACTTTATCAAGAAGACTGGTAAGAAGAGTGGCAAACTGGCTATATTCCTCTCTGATGTTGAAGTTTTCAAGCTGGTTAACAAGTATAAATTCACCCTCATTGGGAAGTTCCAATCGGGATATCCCAAAATAGAAATCGTTCGAAAGGCTTTTGAAGATATCAAACTATTGGGACTTTGGAAGGTTAGTCTCTTTGATGAGAGGCATGTGATGATACAATTATCTAAAGTGAAAGACTATATCAAAATATTTTCTAAAAAGTATATGACAATAGAGGGAAAATATATGAAACTGCTTAAGTGGTCTCCTGAATTTGACCCTAGTCAAGAACCACATATAGTTCCAATATGATTTAAACTACCTGGCATAAAGTTGCACTACTTCAACCACCAAGTCCTCAACTCTATTGGGGCTGCACTAGGGAGACCAATGAAATTGTATACACCCACCTTCAATCTAACCAGAAGGGATATCACCCTCCCTGATGTGGACGAAATATGACTTGGTACTGCCCACAATGAGTATTGATAGCCAATTATAACAGAACAAAGACTCTACTACTGCAATCACTGTAAACTGTTTGGGCGCACCCCTATCAAATATTTCAGGCTTCAGCCACATTTGAGATCGACAGTTCCTAACAACATCATCCATGTGGAGGAAAATATAGCAGACACTGTTAATTCTCCAGAAATGTTGAATGAGAATTTGACTCATAAGACTACTCATCACCAACCATATCAACAACTTCTGCCCACTGTTGGGGCATCCTTCCTCAGATTACAAATTCTATGAATTTTGTCGAAGCAAATGCTAATGTCTTCGAACCACCTATTGCGAGAGAAGAGAGTACTTAAGTTATGGAGGAGTGTCAGGATCAAAGTGTGCTGCAGGTTGAGTCAGATCACTCGTTTACCTCCATCGAAGATCCATCTATTGTTTGCACGAGACTACCTCTGGAAGATGATTGACATGCTTACAAATCTCGAAAGAAGAGGAAATGATTGTCAGATCTCAACAAATCTCAGGATTACTGTATCATTATGTCGGGCGGAAGCCCACATCTCAGTATGTTGCTAGACTCCCTCCCTAGATCCAGGGGAAGGGGAAGAGGTGTATCCACCGACTACACCCACAATGATTAGGAGTTGTTTATTTTTGTTTATTTTTGGGGAATACGTTTGTAATCCCTGTGAGTTGGGTTCTTTGTACCCACTCACTAAAACTTTGTATCCTCTCACTTTATCAATGGATTTTGCCTTTTCAATATATATATATATATATATATATATATTTATTTATATTTATGATAGGGCTTCATAAAGCCAAACCAAATGATCTGCTTGCTTGAGGGGTGGGTGGGGTGTTGGATTGTTAAAAACTCTTTGGTCCTCCACCTTGAGCTCTAGCAATAGAGCTCTCGACCATAACATCTCGACAACTCCTAAGGCCATCGGCTACTTCTTGCTTTTTCAAGAGACCAACTTGCCCCCTATGAACATGCAATATCCTGATATGGACCTCTTGTTATCAACACAGTTTGCCCAGCAAAAGTCATAGTATCTCTCAATGCCTAAATGCTCATTTTTTATGAAGATCAACCTCTTACCTGGTGTACTCTTCGGGTACCTTAGAATTTGATGCACTACATCCATGTGACCCTTTCTTGGATCATGCATGTAACAACTCACAACGTTTATTGCAAATGATATGTCGGGATGAGTGTGACTCAGATAGATGGGACGATCTATCATCCGCTTGCACCTTTCACGATCAACTAATTTTCTTGCCTCTATGTTTAACTTTCCCTTTTGATCAATTGGTGAGACTGCATGCTTGCATTTATACATGTCTGTCTCGTGGAGCCACCCTAAACCGAAGGAAGTACCTAAGCTGTCCCAAATCCTTCACTCAAACCCTTTGTCTAAAATTGGCTTCAGTCATCATCATCAGTAACAATCATATCATGCATGTACACAACAATAATGGTAATGTGACCACCATGTCGTCGAATGAACAATGTATGTCGATACTTATCTGTTGATAGCTCATGTTTACCGTTGCTCTTCTGAACCTATCAAACTAAGCTTGAGGAGATTGTTTTAAACCGTACAATGACTTTCTCAGTCTATTTACCTTGCCCACTACTTTGTTTGTGTCGATGTCTTGGGGTAATTCCATGTACACCCCCTCTAACAGATCCCCATGAAGAAACACATTTTTCATATTCAGTTGGTATAACCTCCATCCACCATTCATAGCTAGAGAGACGAGTGTCCTGACTGTGCTCATCTTTGTCACTGGTGCAAATATCTCAACATAGTCGATGTCATACGTTTGACTATACCTTTTCGCCATCAACCATTTTTTGTAGCAATCAATCTTTCCTTCAAAGGTCTGCTTCATCGTGAAGACCCATTTGCACCCGACTTCTTTTTTCCCTGTTGGTAACATTGCAAGCTCCCATGCCCTGTTCCTATCGAGAGCACCAAGTTCCTCTAGCATGACGACCTTTTACTTTCGATTTTCCTTAGCTATCTGCCAACACTTGGGAATAGAAACAGTATTTAAAGATGTAATGAATGCTTTGTGTAAAGGGGGCATGCTAGAATGTGAGACAAATTGAACAATGTCATGTGAGAAGCCTAAACAATAGAGAGAATAACGATTAGGAGGATGACCCGTATTGTTGCGAGAGGTTTTTTTTAAATTCATGAGAGTGGGAGCAGAAGGGAGAAGAATCATATCACTTGGATAATCAAATTCTGAGGTGTCTGGTGTAGGTGTCTCAGGGGGGTAGATCGGGATAAGGAATTTGTTGGCATGAGTGGCACGACAAACACTGTTTCGGTATTGTTCCTCCTTGTATATACCCTCATCTTCACTTGAGCTTGAATCCCATCACCTTTGGGCTAATTTTCTTCATTTTTTTACTCTTTCTCATTCGATCTTTCCCACACAATGGGACAAGACATCGTTCCCACGAGTACCAATCTCTCTCCATCACTACTCTTCCCTTCTCGTCTCATACCTTCAGTATCTGGTGAGTCACCAAAGGTTGAGGTCATATGTAATGTGTAGTACGATTCAAATTCTCTAAAAGTCATATCCATACTCAAAAAAATATTTTCTCTATTAGGCTCCAACGAACACACCCCTTCTAAGTGGCAGAATAACCCACGAAAATACACTTACAGCTCTGGGATCCAGCTTCTCTGTTAATGCTTTATTATCTTACACAAAACATATACAATCAAATGCCTTCAATGGAATGATTCAGCCATTATATCCTTCAACAACTCACAAGGAGATTGTCACTCTAACAATTTTGAGGGTATTCTATTGATTAATTGAGCGGCTGTTAAAACAATTTGCTCTCAAAAATGCTTTGAGACATTCATCGAGACCATTACGCTTCAGGCTATCTCTAGAAGGCGTCGATTCTGTCTCTGCTACTGTGTTTTGTGTCGCTATATATGGACATGCTTTTTGATGCTGTATCTCTTGGGCTGACAAGTACTCCCCAAACGTCTTGTTCGCATACTGTATCTCATTGTCATATCTCAATACTTTCACTACTGCACCGTATTGAGTATGAGTTAACTTGTGAAAGCCTTTAAAGCAGATAAACATATTATTTTTGTTTCTCATCGGATATAACCAAGTAACATGAGAAAAAAATCAATGAAAGTCAAAACATTTTTAACCATTTATCGAAGTTGTAGAACAATGTCTCTTGCATATGAATGCACCAAATTAAAAATACAAGAACTCCTATTACCATAACTGATATAAGAGCTCTTGGCCTGCTTACCAAACTCATAAGCATCACACACAAGTTTTTGTTTATTTGTTTTTTTATACAAAGATGGATACAAACGACTCAATAGACTAAATGAAGAGTGTCTCATGCTCTTGTGATGTAGTAACAACACTCCTAGATCCTCCTACTTCAACACTCTTTACGATGGATGTCAAGGCTGAGTCCATCCCCTCTTTATTCAAGTACCAGAGTCCACTATGTCAATGTTAGTCTGAAGTTTCCGACCATTCTCCTTCTCTTGAAAGATCACCTTAGGAATATCAAATGAGACAACACATTTTAGTTGGAGTATAATGACTTTAATGGAAAAGAGTTTCACTCATTCAAAATATTGAATATAATCAAAACCGTGTTCTACCATCAACAGTCTAAATGCTCTCTATAACTACTAGTTAAGTATTAGAGGAGAACTCACTAGAGGCATCTGTCACATGTCAAGGTGCACCAGAATCTATTTATTCATTATGGTGATCTTGTGTTGGATATAGAGGCAAGAGCATTTGTATTACGAGTTCCTTTAACTGAGTGAGCCTTAGTAGCAGTGTTCCCCTTTGATGACGATAAGGTGGATGCATCATCAGTCACATCTTCTGTTGCTCTTTGATTTCTCTTCAATATCTCCAGGAACTTGTGATCCTTATCGGTAAAGACCAACCCTGTCTCTCTGTCTTTCTTCGTTTGCTCGGTAGCCCCAACTTCCATCCCTTTGGCCCTCATGATTATGACCACGACCGCTAAACTGCTCATGTCCACCTGTCTCTCTCTCCTTGGATGGCTTTGGGCAAGCCTTGTCCCACTTCATCACAATGTAACACCTGCGGGTATCCCCCTACGCACATGTCATACTTAAGCTCAAGGCTGCCAAAGCTAATCGCATACCAGGAAGTTCACTCAGCTCAAAGTGTAGTCTCAAGTAACTCCTTTATCATCATGGTGATGGTCTCATCCAGTGAATGAATCATTGCCTGGGCTAGGAGGATTGAAAGTCAGGTTCAAATAAGCCAAAAATTGCGTTGTCCTCATATGTGCAAAGATTTCCCCCTTTTTACACCCTAGATCACCAAAACTCGACATAGCTAAGAAGTGATCAAGATCTTGCCACAACCTCTCCAACTTTGAGGAGTACTTTTGAATCTATCTATCATCGTGTACCACTATCTCTATGTCACGCTGAATCTGGAACACCCTCATGTTGTTCTCAATCCCAACATAGATTCTTCAGATGTCCTTTACCTTTCAAATGTCATCCACTGATGTGGCAATCGATGGAACCATCGTGTTGCGAAACTAGGTGTAAAGTAAGGCGTGTGTGGTCCTCCACTCATCCCTTTAAGCACCTTCACCTTTTTGCTTAGCCTTGACTCCTGTCAGATATCCCTCTAGTCTCTTCTCTACTATATCAGCTTCAATATGACACGACCAACTCATATATGTGATCAGTCCATCAAGCTTTAGATCCATAGGAGGGAGATTGAAATTCACCTGAGTTGAAGCACGTGCTAATATTGTGGCTCTCGTTGAGACACTATCTACTTGTATGAGCTCGACCAAGACCTTTAGAACTTTATGACCTATATTCCCTAGAAGCTCCAAGTATTTACTTCTCACACTATCTTCGTCGCTTGACATCCTCAGTCACAAGGATCAAAGTCTAGATCATATGCGACTTCCTTCCTTATGCTGGCGCGATCTCAATCTATCTTATCATCAAGATCAAATTCAATTTAACTCTTCTTTGCTTTGTGCCCGATCCGAAGCCCTCATCGGTTTTCATTCCATGTGAAGCTCCCCTGTTCCGTCCCTCACATGATATAGAGAAGCTGAAACTTTTTCCTATTTCCCATATGCAACCCGATAACAGAAGGCTTTGCCTACTCCCTTTTCTTACCCACACAGGAGTCTGCATTTCCCCTTTGCTTCGTAGCAAACGAAGGGATCGTTGTGTATAAAGACCTTCAAAGCTCCCGGTTCTCCTCTTCTCTATGCGCCAAAATAGTAACCACAAGATCACATACTCGTTTTCTCTTCCTTCGTGCGGAAAGAACGACAAATAAGGGATTGCAACACACCGCGACCTTCAAAACTCCAATCTCACTGCCCTATTACATTTTGGAAATGCAAAGACGGGATCGTTGCGCATGCTGAAAGGCAACGATGGGATCACTACGCTTGCTGGAAAACAATGACGGGGTCGCACAACACAAAGACCTCTGGATTTCCCTTCTTTCGCTACTTAGGCATTCAGGCAAAGCAAAGGCGGAATTGCTCCATATGAAGATCTTCAGAAGCACCTCTCATCTCCCTGCGTGCGAAGCCTAAGCCCCTTATTGCTTGCTTTTTTCCTTCGCAGTGCTGGTGCTACATCTCTGATAATAAATTGAAATAATTGCTTCAAAAGAAACTTTCTTCATTCATTAAAAATTTGGGCTAATATAGAGCATTGCAACTTTTTTCACAAATAAATTCCTAGACTTCTTCTATATTTTCTATCTACAAATAGCACCCTAAACTATATATAATTCTCAATAAGAAGAATAATAAAAGACTAAACATCAACATAAGAGAGTTGTAATGGACGAATCCAAGAACTTGAGTGAAAGGGACAGAAGTTTATATGATTCATTTCAATGTGATTGACTCCCCTAAATCCATAATCACATAAATAAAATATTCAACTATAGTAGAGATTGCTTATTGGTTATTTCTATATCTTTTAAATACTGGGAGATGAATAATAAAGTACTAAATATCAAGAGTTGTAATAATAGATGATGTCAAGACCTTGAGTATTATTCTCAATTGTCAGTAGGGAGGTTTGGACTTAAAAACATGAAATGGGCAAAAGTTTCTATGATTCATATCAGTGAGACCGACTCACACAAATAAAATATTCAACTATATTAGATGGGCTTATTGGATATTTTTATATCTTTTAAATATTGTGAGAAAGAATAAATGACTAAACATCAAAATAAGTGAGTTGTAATAGATGAAGCCAAAACATTGAGTAGTATTCTCAATTGTCTGCAGGAGGATATTTTCTGCAACGACCGAATTTGACTCCAAAGCATTTCAGGTCATATTGATTTTTTATTTTAATTTCATAATTTGTTTTGTTTATGTTCTAGCATGCAATAAAAACATATTTTATATTTATTATTTATTTTTTTTAAGTTTGTCCTCTGCTTCTCATGAGGAGAGCAAGTAACATGCCATTTATTTAATTGGAAAATGTCTATACGCTGATTTCTATAAAATATGAGCGGAAAAGATTTAATATCATAAAAATGTACTACCAAATAAACCATCAACGCTAAATAATTCAAGCGTTGAATTAAGAAATTCAAGTTTTTCTAAAAACAAAAACAAAGTGCGTCAACAAAATGTCAAATTACTTGGTCAATCTCCCTTTGGTCTTGTATTTTGTATGTGCTTATGAGGTGGAAATTCAAAACTAAATTATGTTCTAACTTAAAGTTGAAACTAATCCATAGTAAAATAATTAGTTATGAATTTCTGAACTTGTTTTTTATCCAAGAAAATTATTCAAATAAATATGAGTTTATCTATTGAACCAACACTTTTAAATTTTCTGTTCTGAGCTTCACCATTTAACATGCGGGGGTGGCCAGAAAAAAATGTCGTAAAGTAGCTTTTATTTGAAAGCTTTTCTGAATATTTTTTCTTTATGCTTAAATGAATTCAATTACACTTTGTTGTTTGATATATCAGACGTAAAAGATGAACCTTCTTTTCACCTGGTCAGAATTCTAGTTCTGAAATTTGATGTTATTACTTTCTGCAGTCAAACGTTTGTAAAGAAAAAACTAGGAAACCTAATCCACCATGCGGGGTTTGCAGGGGAAGTGGAAGAGTTAACTGTCGCCACTGTCAAGGAAGAGGTTTTATTCCCTTCTTTTGCTGCCATATTTACATTTAAATTAATCTTTTGCAATAAATGGTAAGCAACAATTCTTCCTCTGAAACTTTTTGCAGGAAGGACCAACCATGTAAACCTAGTCATGCTTCCGAAAGGAGAATGGCCAAGATGGTAAGGACCAGAGGCTCTAGTTTTTAAAATATTTTTTGGATTCGATCAAGGAATTATAATCTGAAATCCCTCATCCACTTAAAATTCAAATCCCAGTCATTTAGAGCTTTATTTTTTATATTTTGGTACGTGCAAGTTTCCAGCTTGATCTTTACATAATTAGCCAATTTTGATCTAGAAATATATCAACTAGAAGAACTTGCGCAATTGTACATGATCTAGAGTTTAATTATTAAACAAATGTGCTTGCTTTAAGTTCTCTTTTTAAACGGAGTATAAGGGGATTGGCAGGTGCAAAGTTTGTGGTGGAAGTGGACTTGACCATTGCAACCGATGCCTTGGGACGGGGGAATATAGAGACATCATGGGATTTCATTTCATGAAAATGGACACCAACTCAATACAGCGTTAGATAGAAAAATGTAAGATTTTCTGATATATATATATATATATATATATATTATAACAAGTTCATTATGCTAAGCTTAATATGACTTTATCTTGTGTATGTAACCTGTTCAAATAATAAATTAGGATTTATCCTTATCATGTTCAGTGTTACAATCAATGTGCTAAGCTAAAGATTACACACTATAGGGTGATGAGATGTATATATTTTCATATAAAGTAGGAGCTACATATCTCGATATTCTGATTGCATATTGAAAGAGTTTTGTGGTGGGGATTTATTAAAATTTTGTGATGGTTGGAGTTATTGGCGATGGAGTTGTGCTATAGTGGTCAGCCCAGGCTTGAAATCTGGAATTGGTTAGGGGATATAATGGAAGAAGGATTAGGATAGGGAGAATACATAAATAAAAGATGGGGATGTAACCATATGTGCTTGTAGCATCTCCAAAGAACTACAAGTAATTACAAATAAAATTGAAGTTCTTATCAAAGTATTCAAAGTGTTTGAAGAGCTTACCTAAGGAATTAAAAAGAAGAAAATAGCCCAACTTTTTTTCAAGATATTTGAAATAAATGCACATTGTTTTAATTACTTTACTGAATACATCTTAAGGTCACATAACACTTATTTATAGAGTTTTGAAAACACAAAATTTAAACTAATGGTAGATTGGTTGACCATAGGCCATAGCCAGATATGAACATCTTTTAACCAGTAATGTTTGCATAGATTCCAACATTAGAGTGTTATACAATGCACCAAAGGGAACATGGTTATATAAAATAATTTAAATAATAAATCTAATACTATTAAGCATATGAACATGATTTTCAAGAAAGGGGAGTGACCAATAATGTATTACAAGTACTTATAAAATTAAATTAAAACTTGTATGAGAGGTGGAGTAGTTTTTCAATCAAGCATATGTTACATTCTTTGATGAGAGGGGTTGGCCATATGCTTGTGAATTGTGATTAGAGCTTGTCATGAGTGATACTAATAATCACATATTTGCCTCTTTGAGGAGGCGGACTGACCATGTAAGTAGGGGGTGATGATACGACCACCCTCTTTTTTGTCCATATGCTTAAACTTGATATAGTTATAATTGAACTTCCCAGTTATGCTGGATATTTGATTCTTGTGCATTATGTTAGAATTTTTTTCCCAATTTCCTATTCTCATCACAAGTTCTCTATAAGTTCTTGAAATCATTCTTAAATACTCGGCTTTTAAGTACAAGAAAGGAACTCTACCGATTTTCTCTATCCCTATGAACCATGTCAATTATCTATAATGAAAAAGATTTTATATGCCTCATAGTACCTTCCATTCTATGAAAAAGTATACAGCCTTCTTACGACACTTATAACAATGAATCATGTAGCTAATTGGGTATTTGTCTTATCCTAACAGTGATTACCTATTTAAGAATTGACTTTATTATACATTTGATTACCTTATTTGATATACGATTAGTCTTCTCATAGGCACCCAATAAATAAATCATATTAATCATTTGATAGTCATGTATCCTATGGGATTAAATATTCAATATTTTAAGCCATCTATTCAACTTTGACTATGACAAATGCCCGTAGCTATAATATAATATCCATAAGACAACTAATATAAATACAAATTTAATGTACTCTAAAATATATGTAAATACTTCCATTTTGAAGAGCTATGATGTAAGGAACGTAATGTATATTTGAAGGAACTATGAATCTACACACTCACAGTCCCTCTAAAATTATATATGATCAAGTAAAATGGAGATGATTTCTCTTTATAATCAGATATTTGATATATTATATTGCATACATTCCATAATCTATGTTGCAAGGTATAAAAACTCATTAAATCATACACAAGAGTCATCTAACCTACCTAAATTTTTACTAAATTTTGAAACAATTTATTTCACAACAATCTAGAGAACTTCATTTGTGTAGCTCTCCTCCAAATAGCGAGATTTTGTAGAGAATAATTCATGTTTGTTGTTAAGTAATAATAATTGTTCAAGTAAATAAGCACTTATAAAACAAAATTATTGTTGTCTGCATGGAATGCCTTGAGATGTAATACATGTCACAAACATACAATTTTTTGACCTTTATAGTTTGGAAGATCTCAAGCGACCGACTTTAAGCCTATATCTTTTTGCTTTAGTTATGGATGTGCTTGCTTACTGGACATTTACATGAGGATGTACTTTGGTGTATGCTTTTGGTTGATGATATCCTTCTTGTGGATAAGAGTCGAGAAATATTTCACGAGAAAAACTTTAATTATGGAGGTCTACATTGGAGTCTAAAGGCCTTCATTTGAGTAGAACTAAAATTTAATACATGAAATATAATTTTAATATTAGTATCTCTAGTGGCAGTGTTGTAATTATTAGCAATTAAATCATTAAAAGGTGTGAACTTTTAAATATTTCAAGTTTATTGCTCAAGTGATGGTGATATAGATGGGAATGTTATTAGTAGAATTCAAGTTGGTTGGTCGAAGTGGAGGAATGCTTTGGGTCTATTGTGTGATAGAAAAGTACCGCTTAAACTGAAATGAAAATTTTATAAGATGTTAGTGAGAACTGCAATGCTCTATGGTGCAGAATGTTGGCCTTTAAAAGAGAAGCATAAAATAAAGTTAATTGTTGTTGAGATGAGAATGCTTAGATGGATGCATGGCTTGACACTTAGAGACAAAATGCGAAATAAATATATTTGTGATAGGGTTGGTGTAGCTCCGGTGGCAAACAAGATTAGAGAATCGTTTTAAATGGTTTGGTCAAGTTAAACGTCGACCATCATATGATATGATTAGGAAAGTAGATGCTTTAGCTCTGACTGATGTTAAGAAAAACTTGGACATATTGTATAAAAAATGATCTTAATCTATTAGAACTAAATAAAAATGACACTCAGTAGGACTCAATATAGAAATATGAGTCATGTAGCCAACCCGATTTAGTGGGATAAAGGCTTGTTGTTGTTGTTGTATAGATCAGAAGATCTCACATATTATCGAAATTTTTTTTTCCAATTCATTGAAAAATATGAGTTCAAAAGCTTGTTCCTCTCTCTAATAACATGCATGAAAGTATCTTCTCACTAATGAGTCTTTCCTTTTTTTTTTCTTTTTTAATTATACATGGAGATCATTGTTTTGCATCTCTGATCAAACAATTCATCTAACATAACAATTTATGATCCATGAATCATTGGGTGAGCATATGCTTGAGATTGAGCATTAAGATACATTAAACTGTATTGTAATATGATTATCATCATAATGTTGACAACTAACATTACATATATGGATTTTTACTATGATTGATTTGCTCGACATATTATGTAAAGTTATTTCTTGTTTGCTAGAAGCCAATATTCAGGCACTCATTTCTCCATTCATGTTTATAATCTCAACCATATGCTCATACATGGAGCCATTCATACCATCTCATTCATACTATAAGTATAATAAAAAGAGTTCATATTTGTGCCATGTTAAAAATTTGTTTGTTAAATCCTATTCTATCAGTGAATTGCACTCAAGGAATATAGTGTGAGATGAGAGAGAGAGAGAGAGAGAAGTGCACAATAATGAATAGTAATATGAATTATTAATTAGCTCTCTCATGAAATGATCCTCCTATTTATAGAGGATAAGGGCATAATATATTAAGTACATATTTGAACCTGCTTTAATGAGGACATTATATGATATTTTGGATATTTTACAAGCACTGGCCTTCAGTGCGGGTATCCTATGACCCGACCGACTAAGGTCAGTTTTCATTGGCTCAGTTAAGTCCAGTTTGTTTGTGTTGAATCGAGATTGTCGATTGGCCTTTGATGGTCTTCAAGTTGGCCGAACTTGGCTAGATCAGCTTGGGTTTAACGATCAGTTATGATCAGTTGGCTGCTAACTTTTGTCCTTGGATGATGAACTCCTTTCAACAGAGTAAGGTTAGGCTATCAGACAGAGGTTAAATCATTATGATCTGATATGTAGCTCACTCCTATATAAGGGGATCCTTCGAGATGCTTCGTTGAGTGCGATATGGCCAGTTCTCAGAACCTTATAAGAAATCTCAAGAATTTCCATGAGATGGCAGGTGACGAGGAACTCTTCCTTTGAGTCGAGATGTGGTGAGAGGCAAATCGATGCCTCTGCTCGTCTCGATTGGCATTGGTCATTTGTTCAAATGACCTGCATTCGATTTATGAGGGTTGTACTTAGTCAAGTAGGTCTTTTGGTATTTCGCTATTGGATCCTTAGTCTGATTACCTGTGGGATCCTTGATCTTTCTCCTGTGTGGCCCTCCTTAGCTGTACTTATTTCTCTTTGTCCATTGGAACTCCTTAAGAATCGTGCAAATGTGTTTGTTATGTACATTATTATATAAATCTTTTAAATGATATAATGCTTATTTATTGTGATATGTTATCTATTTAATTTTACTTTTTTAATGATTTAGTCTCTTTTATAAAAATAATTGTATTAACCACATAAATATTTGAATATAATTTGAACTCACTAAAATCATATTCGAATTTTATTCTGAACCTACTTAAATTGTATTTGAGCCATCATCGAGTAAGATTCAATTAAAATTCAAATTTAAAATCTGTTATATATATATATATATATATATATATATATATATATATATATATATATATATATAGAGAGAGAGAAAATAACATCGGTAATTTTTTGATATGATGTATAAATATAAATATGCAAAAATCATATAATATGACAGCATCTAAAATAAAATAATAAAAAAAATGTCCTTTACTGAAAAGACGCGCAGAACTGTGTCCCGAATGGTTCCTTGTAAACGCAAAACCCAAAAAACCTAATCTTGAGAGCCAGAGCCCGTTGACGATGAAGGCGACCCTAGAACTTGTTTTGCTGGTAATCTCTTTATCTCTACCGGCGGCATTTGCCCAAGGGCCGCCACCACCAAAGTGGAAATGGCCTTCTCCCGGTGTTCTGCCTTCTCCCATACTTCGCGATCCAGAACTCAGGGAGTGTTGGAACCCTCTCCGAAAACCGCTGGGATGCATGCCATCCATTTACGATTCGTCGGAGAAGGGGATGGTGTCGCTGAGCACAGAGTGCTGCGACGCTGTGAAGGCGCTCAGCCACCGCTGCTTCGAGAGAATCTTCACTGCCCAGCCTTTCCAGCCGGAGTTTTCTCAGAAAGTTCGCGACTTTTGTGCTTCCGTCCAGGGGACTTCTCCCGCTTCCGCGCCATCTTTCTAGGTTAATGAGTTTCCTTTTGTTGTAGTGCGTGCTTGCTTTGACTTTTGGAAACTATGCCCTAGGTAAAGCTGAGCTGCTGTTGAACGTTAACGTTAGTGAATTGGATGTGTTGCTGCAGAAAAAAAAAAGTAGTGGAATGAGGCATTTGAGCTTTCACTTAGCTGACTAAAGTCATTAAATCTTGACGAATCCTTTGGTTCTAACTTTCGGAATGAAGTGGGGATAAAAACCCACTTCATAAAATTTGAAAAAAAAACCCTTTTTGGTTGATACTTTTTTTTTTCCATTTTATTTAAAATCTAGGGACAATTACATACATAGCGGCCGAAACATTGCTATTTACAAATCTTGCACCTTCTTTCATCATTTTTCAAATTCTCACTTAAACATAAAAATTTATGAAAAAATCCCAACCCATTTTTTTCATTTTTATCAAATTCTCAATGATTTGATCATGACGCGCGTAAATATATTAATTTGGTAGTTCTAAAATATCATCTGCATGCTATATTATGTAAATAGCAATGTATCGAGTGTTATGCTTGTAATTATCCCAAAAATCTATAGGATTTAAAGTAGTATTTTTTTTTTGTTTGGCAGGTTCAATTTAAATCAGGCTAATTGAGCACCTGTTTTTTTTTTTTTTTTTATTATGAATGGTTTTGAGATATTTTCTTTGCATGAAAATTTGTGCTTAAACAGCATTAGTTTTCTGGAAATCAAGTAACCCGTAAACTTACTTTCAAAGCATTTACTTATATTAACTCAGTATTATGTGTAAAAACACATTCTGGTTTTAAACCCGTATAAATTAAAAGATTGGTTTAAAAAAAATGAAGAAGCTGCTTATAGATTGAAATATCCGGCAAAAGAAGGTTTAGCTCAATAATTCATTGATTCGTAAATGTTTCTAGTTTGTTTTTTTTTTTAAGTCTTTTATAGAGATTCAATGACATTATGGTTTGCTTATCTCTGTAGTTCTAGGTTGCAATGTAGGCTGTCATGTGATTGCTAAGATTAAATCTTTAGTTGCATACTGAATTTTCAATCTTACTATTTTTCTTCTCTTCCTTGACTTATAATTTGTCATTCTTAGATTAATAAGAATTTCCAGTTTTCTGTTTTTTGTAGGGTATTTGGCTAATCTTAAATGCTTTAAAAACATACTTGTCCAATGCCAATAACTCGATAGCCTAGTTTGACGTGGATTTCCCTTTTGATAGAAGTCCCTTTAAAACCCACATGTCAAGATGCGCCATTATAAAGTTACAATCCACAAATTAATATTGGTGTTTGAATACAAAATTTTTGTTGGTACTGAAATAGTGGAGAAGCAGCAACAAATGAGCGAATCGAAAGATAACCAGATTGGTGTTTGAATACAAAATTTTTGTTGCGACTGAAATAGTGGAGAAGCAGCGACAAATGAGCGAATCAAAAGATAACCAGAACGTCGATCCGAAAGGGATGGCGTCATTGCATTAAGATTTTGGCCAAAGTCAACGTCACGTTGGAAGTGAAGTTCGGCGAAGGTTCCCATCCAAACAAGGTTTCTCCTTTTTCTCTGCTTCTTGAACAATGCAACGGAGCCTAAACACTCCCTCAAATGAATCCTAAATCTGTTTGATTACTTTTATTATGCTTGAAGATAGTATGCTGAACTTAGTTGATCTGAAAGACCGATGTTTAATTTCCCATTTCTTTCCCTTGTCACCGTGGTCCTTTGGGAAGAATTCCCTTTTACCTAATAGGTCTTCCTATTTTTATATTCTAGGTCCGATCATCAACATCTTCTTGATAAGTTAATTCTTTGGATTGTAGACTGGTAACATAAATTTGTAAATAATTTGAGTTAGTTTGGAATCAATTTATAAAAAAAAAATAAAAGCAGGTTTGTTTACTTATTTTTAATTTTTTAAGGCGGTATTTGATTGCAACCTGAATTTACATTAAATAGAATTTATCAAATCAATCAATCTCATTCTCGAGTGATGGTGGAAGAAATTTTTAAATTCGCTTCACAGTCTGATTTAGTAAATTCTTATTTACATTGTAAAAGAGATGGAACACAAGAAGAAAAGCCGGAATGTGAAAAAATTCGATTTAAGGGAGCATTGGATTTAGTTTTAATTTTTTTTTTATGTTTGGCTAGATTTAGGCTAAATCCATGGTTAAATCCTATTAAAACTATGCTACCAAACACCACATAAGGGGGATTTACATACATACACTCAAAACTATTATATTCTCATATTTTACACCTAAAGTTTTATGGAGCATTTACATACATACCACACAATTCTTATGTATTTACATATCTTGTTTGGTATTTATGGAGCATTTAGTCCGCATCTCTAACCATCCCTGATGTTGCTTATTTTCCCCTTTGGCTGTTGCGACACCAACATTGGATCATGAATGAGACTCCCAAAGTTTGGCAGCCATGGGGGCATTAGGAGCAGAGCAGTTGGCTTCCTGATGCATAAAGTGGGCCATTCATGATCAATTCGGGTTGTGCGCGGAAAGTGGCCTTACCTAGAGGTGGCTAATGTCAATTCTATTTGAATAAAAAATGGTTTGATTATAAGATAAGTAGTTAATGGGTTCCTTTTATGTTTATTATGTCCAGATTGACTCTATAATCATCCCATGGTCATGTCCTAATCAACCTAAGCTAAGTCAATCCTTTTGTATTATACATGTGTTTTATTTTAAGTTCAGTGAAAGATTGAACTATGAAATGAACTAAGATATTAAAACTTGATAATAAGAGATGTTTGGAACACCTCTAAGAATATATTGGAGAGGCATTCAACGGATTTATTTAACAACAGATTGATGTGAATGAGAATGACAAAAGCAAACTCATTTTAAAATCTGCTTGAATTAAGGTAGTAACAACTTTGCCATTGTTGCCAGTATATTGAACCTCTAAAAAGCTCTAGGGGAGAGTGACATGTTCACTGTGAAGTTTGTTGACATTTGTTTTTTTTTTTTTAATTTCTTAGATTGGTTGTGACCTTCATGGATTTCAGTTGTGCAATTTGTTTTTGGTAAATGTTTTTTTCTCCGGAAGGTAAAAATTTTTGGGTTGTTGTTTACAATTAGCACCCCAGGTGCTATTTTTGAACTACTACCAGATCGATGTATTTGCGTGTGCCTCGATCGAACATTTGAGAATTTGATAAAAATGAAAAATATTTAGGGTTATGTATTTGCGTGTGCCTCGATCGAACAGTTGAGAATTTGATAAAAATGAAAAATATTGGTTGGGGTTTTATCATTTATTTTGATATTACAGTGGGAAAAATCGATGAAAGCATGTGCTAGATTTGCAAATAATAATGTTTTGGGTGATATGTATGTAATTGCCCCCAATTTTTAATACAAAAATGGTGATATGGTCATTTTTTCAGCTACATTAAATACGAGCAATAAATCTTTTAAAATTACTTCATTAATGCGATTGTTGAATTTTTTATCCATCAACTATATTAGACGCCATTGAGATCTATATGATATTTTTTGGTCTTCGATCAAAAGCATCATCAATGGCATTTCCAACATATCACTATTGATTGCTAAGCTTAACACTAGTCCTGACTATTCAATCAATTTAGCTCATAGACAATATTATACATTTTGTATGGTAGACAATTCTCTATGACAGAAAAATTAAGTCTTTGTACATTAGAAATACCCGAAGTTATGAGTGATAAGGGAACGGTTTTTTTGATGTGGAGAACTTAAAAGGGAAAAAATCACAATGTCTAACCCAGTTAAAATTGTCCACTATGTATTTGAAGTTACAAAATTCTATTCTTTTTAGTTAGTGAAGATTGTGTTACAGAATTATGGTTATGTGACTGTTCTTTTGGTTCTATACTGATATTGAATTACATCAATCAGACAGTAATTTAATAAGGGAAAAAATCACAGTTCCTAACCCAGTTAAAATTAACCACTATGTATTTAAAGTTGTGAAGTTCTACTATTCTGTTTAGTTAGAGAAGATTGTGTTACAGAATTATGGTTACTTGATTGTTCTTTTGAGTCTACACTGTAAGTAAATTACATCAATCAGGCAATAACAGATTGATAATAACTAGGGGTTAAAATACTCATTTGTGGTGGTCGGCAATGATCGTCGGCAGTCATTAATTTCATGTTTTTTTCTCTATAGTGTGGACTTAGTTCTTAAAGTCCTCCCTCATATTTAAAATATGGTGTTATTTATGGAGTTTTAGGAGCGGCCTTATTTATAAAGTTAGCAAAAAATGTTAAAATATTTTATTAGATGATCTGAGTCAATTCCATTGATCATTTATGATTCTTTCGATATTTAAGTTTCATAATGACCTCAGAATTGAATGTTCTTTAAGCTCAGGAAATTTCTCATATTTAAGTTTTATAATATCTTATATATAGCTCTAAAATTGTGTCTTTTAGTTGCCAAATGCCAGTGGGCAATGTGGTTAGCTGTAGCCCATTTAACATTTTGTCGTTATGAGGCGATTTAAGTACCACTTAATATAATCTAAGCCGCTCAAACACTCCTACCCATTGAGTGGATAAAATGCGAGGTTTAATTTAATGAGTATTAAAATTATACTAATATCATTTAAATGATATAACAACTATATTTTTATTAATTTAATATATAATATTTTAATTTATAAATATTCACTCTTAAATTTCAAAAAAATTAGTTCGTGAACATTTAAATAGTACGTGCTTGAATCATTCGTTAAGAGAGCTGAACACAAATAAGTTTTTTAAGTTTGAAATATAAACGAGATGAACAAGAACATTCTTTTAATTGATCATATTCAATTTATTTTAGATCGAAATAAAGGAATTATGTATATTATTTATATAATAATGTATTATATATTTTTATTTTTATTTTTATATCAGTATTATATATATCCAACGTTCTGTGTTTATTTTTTCAATTAATTTAAAGAGTCAAATTCGAGCTGAACACGAGTCAAACACGAACAAACTGTTCACGAGCTATTTCAAATATGAGTTAATTTTAAATAAAATTAATTTCGAATGAGCTGAACACGAGTAAAACCTGAGCTCATTCAAGCTCGGCTCATTTAGAGTCCTGCTTACAAGTTTTGAATGTTTATATATTAAATTTCTGAGATATTATATCTTAACTGTTTTTTTATTTAAATCATTAATTTCGAATCATCTGATGAAAATACAAATTAAAACTAAAAATTTGATCAATTTCAAATTCGAACTATGCTATTTTGCAAGCTCCGTGTAACAGCAAATTTGGAATCTAACTAAATACATCTGAGGACCGATTTATTGTTCAACCAACTGAAATCATGAGTTTGTTAATTGTATTTGACTTTTGTTAGTTCAAGGAAATCAAAGCTCTTGAAAAAGTTGCCCGTTCCAGCCGATCAAAATTTAATTAAAATAAGTGTCTAAATGACGAGGGATTATTGCATACGGAAACCACATGCATCTCTGCATGCGGCGTTCGATCTTGGCCGTAGATCACGGTGATCTACGGTCAGGATTATTTCCGTTTTTTTAAAAAAAAATAAAAAATTTTAGGTGGGGCTCACAGAAATACATTAGGATCGTAAATCAGGTGATTTACAGTCCGGATCGGACACCGCACGCAAGCTGCTTGCGGTGTCCGATCCGTATGGAATAATTTTTCCTAAATGACAGGCACATAATAAATACAAAAAATTTAAATAATTTATATTATACTTGAAGTTAATGTCGTGGTATAGTTTAATTAAAATAGAGCAAATACGGCGTCATTTCGACAGCATATTAGATACATACAAATTTGCTCATCCGACATTAATTAAAAAACTATAAATCTAACAACTAAACTTCGATTTTTAGATATATACCACATTTTCTACGCGTATTTCACTTTTTATAAATTAAAATAAAATGGTATTTTTTTTATGTGATGTGAAACTTTGCAGCCGTAGGTATAAATGTCAAAAAAAGGTGTAAAATATCAAAATAAAAAGAAATTGAATGGTATTTAAGTAAATGTCCCTAAAGAAACATCTAGGAGATTCTGAAATATTCTTTTCTTCTTCTATTTCCGTTCAGCCTTCCGAACTAATACTTCACTCATTGCACGTGTACATTGACAATGATATTCATATTTGCTGCAGCTGATGCTGCCGTAAAGAACGCATCGAAAAATAAACCTTTATTGCCCATAAAAACAATAAGAAACTTCCAGATAGGTGAGAAACTACATCCACTAAAAAGGCTCACCATGCTGATCCTCTTTTACAAGCCAACCACACCTGATGAACCTCAAAAAATCCTTTTGCATTCAATGTCACCTTTGAAAACAAAATAACAAAATCACAGCCAAAAACTTCAAAAAATCTACAAAAATTACACAAATTTAGTCTTCTGTCTCATAAAACAATGAAATAAATAATGGTTCTTCATTTAACAAACCAAAACACTCCTCATGAACAAGTTACAATAAGGGATACAACCACAGAAGTAACAATAAAAACATGCTGAAAAATTATGAAAGCAAAGCTATTTACAGCCGCGCACTCCAGCTTTTCACGATTTAGCAACGGATATCTTCTTGTTCTTCGGACGACAGAAAATCATAGCGAAAATCCACGACCAGAAGCTCTTCTTCTGCGCAGGCCTAGGGATTACTTCCCTTGCTGCAACTAAATCAGCCATGTACTGCACAACTGCCTGTCAAACAAGAGACATGTGAGAAAGAAAGTAGGGAGAAAAAATTATGCAAAATATGAGAAGTAGATGAAAGTTTTTTTTCACAAACTTGCGCTCCCAATTTAACAATTTCTCTTGGCGGCACTTCTAAGGGAGTCTCATCTGCGAGGAAAACTCTCAGCTTTGAGAGATATCTGAATGAATCAGGCAACACCCTTATTTGATTACTGCTTATATCCAACTCCTCCAGATTCTCGAGATTTCCAATCGATCTAGGTAGAGCTCTGAGATCTGCAAAATTTCTCCCGATGTCGAGCTTCACGAGATTGATAGCAAAGCAAAGGCTTTCGGGGACCGATTCCAGCTCATTAAAGCTAGCATCGAGCTCCCTCAGCTTGTAAAGTGAAGCCATTGTGGTAGGCAGACTTTTGATTCTGTTGTAGTGTAAAGTCAAAATTTCTAGGCTTTCGAGCTTCCCAATGGCTTCAGGCAGTGCTTTGAGGTGATTGAAATCTAATCTGAGCTCAACCAAACATAAGCAAGAACCAATAGTGAAAGGGAGCTCTTCAAGTTCATTTGTTTCGAGGATTAATCTCCTCAGATTGGTTAGATTCCCCAATGTTTCAGGTAGGATGGATAACTGGTTGCAACTCAGGTCCAGGTTCGCTAAGTTCGTGAGGTTTCCGATTGAAGGAGGCAGAGAAATTAACTTGTTTCCATGAAGATCGAGATCGACAAGACTTGAAAGTTCTCCAATCGAGTCCGGAAGATTAGTCAACTGGTTGGAATGGATATCGAGCTTTGTTAAGAATCGTAGGCTGCCAATGGTGGGTGGGATAGCCATGATTCGATTCTCCGACAAATTTAATTCGGTGACGTCTTGTAACTTCCCAAGTGATGTTGGTAACCACTCAATTTGATCCATGAGTTTACCCTGAAGATCAAGAACTCTGGTGCCCTTTTTTGCATAAGTCTCGATCAAGCTTGCAACCATTATGAGGCTCAACTTCTCCGAGTCTTTGCCTGATTTGGTTTAGAAAAAATACAAACATCTAGTAAGACTACAAATCTTAATCAAATAAGAAAAATTGCAAACAAACATAACTCAGTAAGAGTACATAGATTTATGCCTTAAACCATAGGAGAATTAACTTTTCCCATTATGAGACTTAACTTCTCCCTGTCTTTGCTTGTTCTGATACATAAAAAATATGCATCAAGTGAGACTAGAAATCTTGATCAACTCGGAAATATTGCAATCTCATATGAAGCATTAGAAGTAGATAGAATTATGCCTTTAACCATAAGAGAATTAACATATTCCATTATACTATATTACTGCTAAAATTTCTGTTTATTTGCCTATTCTGATTTATAAGTGGATAAAGTAAAACTAGAAATCTCGATCAACTAAAAAAATTGCCATCAAAATAATGCAGCAAAAGTACATAGACTTGTCATTTTAACGTCAACAAACAACTTTTTCATAGAAAAAAGGATGAGATTACAGGCCTAGACTAATAATATAAATTTAAGAAAATACATGATAGACAGCAGATTAGAAAAGTAAATAAAAATTGGAATAGATCCAAAGTTACGAAGAGCATGCTCCCAAATCAAAATGCCCCAAAGTCCCATAAAAGAAATCCTGAACCAACCTAAGGCATAGGCCCAACAGTTCTACCATGAAATCCATCCAGAAAAAACATTTTCTAGGGATTTATTAGAATACATGCAGATAGAAAGGATATTTTAGAAACAAAAAATTTCGCTTTCGGTCTTTTTATGTGTCAAGCAAATCAGTATATTTGAGGATATTTTTAAGGTTAGTGAAATTTCAATATAAATATTGATTTCTAACTGTACTGATGTAACAAATACTAGGATCTCATAAATTTCACTACCTTTAAAAAATGCTTTTTAATTTCAAGTCATACATAGGACCTTAACAATATGCAATGATTAATTTTCAAACATTTGGATGTCTTTTCTCATTTTTTAAACGGCAAACCTGAGGAAATAGCTCAAAATATTATCAATTGAGATATTTTTTTCATTTACATAGGACCTCTCGGTAAAAACTTACCAAAACGTTCACCCATCCAAGGAGTGCTCAAGCATTAGCATGCTTGGCTTCATAGTTCCTAACAAAAAATCAACTAATACACAAATAAATCATCTCAATGTTTAAAAATACGCACTCGGTGCTTAAAAGATCTAAAAATCTCCTCAGATAGAAGAAAAATACATCATCAATAATTTTACATTGTCCAAAGCATCACATAATTCTAGCAGTGATCCCTATAGGTTCATGAGTCGGCTTAGTCATATAGCACTTCATCACAAATAATTTCAGGAGATGATCTCATGCATAGCGCTTTGTTCGACGTGAAATTTAATTTCCAGCTTTCAGTTTGTCACAATTCAAACTCTTTCAATCATCTATCAACTTGATGTTTAGAGCTTCCACTTACAATGCCTACAATAAACTGAAAGTGATATGTAAATAAATCCCTTTGAATCAACTGTAAATCTCTCAAAAATAGCTTATATCCCAAAACTTCTCTATATCTGAATTACAAAAGGAAATTTTTTAGGGCTTCTGTAACAAGAAATGCTATTCCTAAATTGATTAATGTAGGAAATCATTTTAAAATTAATCAAAGATCCAGTAAAGCAACAGGAGAAGAGTCCTAATCCATACTTTCTGAAATGGTAAGTCAATCTAAATCTACAGAAACTAATCTACCCAAATTATAGGAGGAGTTGGGTGGCTTTGCCAATTCCCCGCACCACAAAAAGAGAGAAGGCACATACGTTGGATCCTGTTGCAATTAATAGAAAAAGGAAAGGCTAGATATAGTTAATTAATCCCAACTAAATAGAGAAACCAAATAACTGAAACGAGTAAAATAGCGTGGGGAAATGTCCCAAAAACCCCAGCAACCAATTCGTCTTCTTGGACTAGCCATCCCAACACACTCAAGCATAAACGAGCAGTAGAAGCCTAGAGAAATCTGACCTGAAGGAATCTCAGATTTCAAGGAGGAACCACGTCCCAATTCTTTAGGCAAATCTGAGCCCCCTTTTCCATCATTTTCCATCGTCCCCAAGCTCGGACCAATCATCGGCATCGCAACGCCCAAACCAACTATCGGCTTAGGATTATCCTCCTTCTCACCTCCATCTTCGTCGGAAACCAGCTTGGATGCTCTCTGAATGAGCTCGTCGAGTACTCTAAAGCGTCGATCGAGATCAAGCACGCGCAGAGCCTCGCGTCGCTGCTCGAGGGCCAGAAGCTGGACCGTGTTGCGCTTGACCTCCTGCAGAACAAAGAAGAGCTCATCGGGGACGCCGGCGGGCTTTCCTTTCCGGCTCAACTCCTCGATTTTGGCCTCCTCCTCGCAGTTTGAGCTCGTTAAAACTGCCGTCGCTGCAGCAACTTCCTCGATGGTTGGCCGCGGTGGCAAGGACCTATAAGTTCTCATAATTTCGTCCACCGCCTCGGCGACAGCCGGCGGGCGTGGGGAGATCGCCATGGCGGTCACAAGGGAGAACTATCAGGCTGAAACGGGTGAGGAGAGAAATACATGGGGTTTTCTCGAAAATCTGGATCTTTTTGAGACCAAATAAATTTACACACTCTTGCTCTTCAGTCAGGTGTTATTACATTACATACCACTAATAAGTTCTTAATTACCAGAATGGTATTTCCACGAGAAAATAAAATTTGAAAAAAAATATTACGTCAGATTTTTAATGCAAAACTGCAAAACTTCATAACTGTATCAGTGCTACAATTACAATACGACACGTATACGATTTAGCTCCACTAAATAAAAAAAAATTAAATAATTTAATACATGGTAGAACTGAGCCGTACACGTGACGCATTATGATTGTAATCCTCATATAATTTTGTATCAGGACTCTTGACGTAATATTTTTTTTTTTGAAAATTTGATTGAATTTTATTTTTAAGGGTAAAAATAATTAAAATTTTATTGCCAATTGAAATATCTCTATTTTTTAAATATTGACAATTATTTATTTATTTTTCAACTCAGTAAAGCTTGCCTAATATTTCATGATGACTATGTATTTTCATTTAGAAGGGTTAGTGAAAGTATTTGTTTGATTTATTTAGGATTTGGCTATTGTGTTTTCATTCTTAATCTTAAATTCATTAACACTAGTAGATATACCATAAACCGAAAGTGATTGTAGTTATAAGATTGCAAGATAGAAATTTAATAGAATGATATTTGAACAGTGATTGAATAAATCATAGATGATTGAACATAGAACTATTACGGCCGAGGATAAATAAAAAATGATTTGATTATTTTCTGAATCATACCAAAAAATGATCAAATAGTGATAAAAAGCATATCATTTGAATTATTGAATCATGATTCAAATATTACTTAATTATTCTTTGAAGATGGTTCAATTATACATCAAAGATTATTTTTGAAGATGATTTAAGGTCTTTTCATTGTTATTTAGTGATTATTTGATTATTATTTAAAAATACTTCAATGATATTTTATCCTTATTAGAGTATGGTTCAATTGTCATTCAAAGGTTGTTTGATTATTAGTCAAAAAAAGATTTAATTTTATTTAAGCAATTATCTGTTTATTATTCAAATATGATTTGAATAAGATTTCATATTTGTTTGGTCCTTGTTTGATTAACATTCAATCATCATTTTAAGATTATTTGATCAATCATGATTTTGAGGATAATTTAACGTTTATTCGAACATAGTCTGAAGATACTTCATAAATGATTTGATTGTATTTCAAATATAGTTCAAGCATGATATGATCATATTTTCTTACTCATTATCATTTTAGAATTAACTCGCTTGAATTATCATACTATATATGCATATGACTAATCTAATCAGTGCTTGCATTATTTGTATGGCTGGTAGCATGATAGAAAAAGTGATAAGACAATTTGCATTAATAAATTACTTATAAAAGCTAAAAGATCTTTATTTGGCTGGTTTTTAAGAGCATTGAAAAAATATGCCTTAGCCCATCAATTATTGCTAAAGAAGCTAATGCTGCTAAGAATGAGGGGGTATTCCAATGCGCCGAATAATGAATGAAGGGAAGAATATAAAATTTGAATTAACTAAGTTTTCTTTGAGCTATAAGAGATGAATAGAGGCAGTAGATTGCTTAATAAAAGCATGAAAGGAGACAAGATTTTACAAAAATATAGACTTGAGGAGCTTTCTTGAATATTTTGAGCGAGGAAATATATGAAAGCACGAGTTATGATACTTTGTAAATGGAGTCCTCTATTTATAAAATATGCCGATTTTTTATGTATTCTAATAAAGGAGAACATGGTGCTAACAAAATCGTATGGATTAGATATTGTTGCGTTGGATGAAGTGTTTGGTCAGATGGGTGGATAAAAAGGTCTCAATACACAATAAATAAAGTAGGAAAGACTTCTTTCAAGTGGCTAGAAGGCACCATAATGTATATCATTAGAGAGTTGCAGTTCCAAAAGTGAAGTGTTGAAGCAGAACAATGAATTTGAATGAAGTTTATTCTATGAAATGTAAGATCTCGCCACATGAAAGAAGTCATGATGTTGTACAATGGAGACCCCTCTTGCACCTCAATGTAGAAATATATATATTTTTTTTTTTCTGAATATATTTGAAAATGGAAGAGAGCCGCCACTTGAGTTTTTGAATGTGGTAAGGAAGTGTTTCACAAATTTTGAAGGGGTTTTGTTTATCCAAAATGAGATTAACAAAAAGACAGAAACTTGTTCATTCAATAGTTGACTGATTAATCCTTTTAAGCTTCTTGATGGATCTTTGTGTGTGTATGTGTGTGTGTGTGTGTGTCGCGTACCTCGGCATGTTTGTTAGCTTCCTTGGTGTAAGACCCCTATCAAGAAACTTAAAGGGATGAATTAGTCTACCTATGAAGAAACTTAAAAACATATTTTGAGCTACACATAGATATTCTTCAGCTCATACAGATAGATATCCCAATCATAGTGTGCGCAAGCAATCTTAGTGTACACATAGATATATTTGCGTACAGATAGGTATCCGTCAGCTCCAATAAATGTTTTTCTCTATCTCCAGCTCATCGTTTTATGCATTTTCTTCTTTTTTTCTTCCCACGAGATGGGAGGAGTAGATGGACACAAAACAGAGGAGCTGGAGGAGATTGAGACTAAACTGATAAGTAGATTTGGTGTATTAAATATTTTGAGTGCTATTAAGTAAATTAAAAGTTTAAGGTTTTAGATATGGACCTATGATATTTAGATAATTTTGAGGGCTATGGCTGTAGATCCCACTTAATATATATATATATATATATATATATATATATATATATATATATATATATATATATGTATGTATGTATGTATGTATGTATGTATGTATGCATCCATGTATGTATGTATATTATCACACGCATATATCTTTCTGGCGTGCATAAAATACGCATTATTTTCCTTGAGGAAGAGGGATTCCGTTATTTGGCAAATCCTGTCTTGTTTATATCTTCCTGGAATGTAGCGATCGTCCATTTATAGCCCTTTTCAACTTCGTTTTTTTATCACGAATCGCAGAAAAATAACGGCGCATGTCAGGGCTAATTTAAAATGTTGATATTTAAAAACTCATAATAAAAAATTATTATATATTATTTTGATTATAAAATAATAAAATTTGAAGATTTCTTTTTCTTTTTTTTAAATAAGACGCTGATTGAGCAGCGTTTTGTTATAGAATTTAGCTTTGTATAAATATTGCATGAGTTTTGGTGGAAATTATAAAATAATGATGGTAAAATTATGATGGAGAAAGTAATAGGAATTATAGTTTTTTTTTTTCATTAATCGAATGACAATTCTTTTACAATCAACGTGTTTTAACATGTTAAGTTGAAAAACAATAGCTTTTCAAGGCAAAATTTCCAAAAAAGTATCAAGAAAATAGTTTCTCAAATGAAATTATGGTGACAATCTAAAATATAAAGCAGATAAAAAGTTATCCCAAAAGACTAATCTCAAGCATTGATATGTTTAGAGAAAATCTCCATCACCTGACACGAATAACAATGTAATTTTTTGAACAAGAAACATTCAGATTTCAATTAAGAGTCATAAAAAACTCTAATTTTAGCAAACTTATGGTCAAACTAACTGGCTTGATGAAACGGGCCTAAAGATATCAAAGTTAGTCCAATCCGAGTCAAATCAAGTCCAGATTTAGTCATTAAACTACCCTGGGAAGATTTCTGGAAACATTTGAAAAGTCAAACGGATATCGAATTTGGCGTGTTCATAGTTGAATCGAGCGTTGCGACAAGACAAATCCAACGAGCCTAAGATTGCTCAATTCTGATGTCGTTAAGACACTCAATTGTCTATCAAACGTCGTTTGATTGAAGGAAGCGCTCCAGACCGTCCAATCAAAATGATTCATATTCCTGCATTAATTGTACTAAGAACAAAATACATAGGGACCCATCTCTCTCATGAGGGGGGAGTTTGAGCCTTGAGAAAGAACTTGAGGCTTTGAGAAGTATTTAAAGTCCAGTAACATCCATACCATCGTTTATCGTCGTCGGCTGCCCTCGACCACCACTAATCGCCATCGATCACCGCTGATCACAGATGACCACCGCCGACCTCAGTCAACCATTGTCGATCACTGTCGACAACCACGAACCACCATCAAGCATTGTTTTCATCGTTAACAATCACCGATCATCTTCGGCTATCACTAACCACTATCGATCACCACCAATTGTCATCAACCACCACCAAGCAGACGTTGTAGGCCAACATTATAACTTGGAAAAATCTACCAACCCTTTCCTGTCGATAGGACAAGAGGTTTTTGTAATCATCAACCTGTATTGATTTTTTTAACTTGGTCGCATTCTGTGGTTTTTTCACTTTATAAGTTTTTCTATGTAAAAACTTCTGATGTTATTACAAGTTGCTTTCTTTCACCTTAGTATGTGTTGAATTCTCGTGCAACACTAAGACGATATTCTATTGCTCTACCGTCGCAAATTTTTTAGCACGCATCAAGCATAATTAATATTTATTATATTAACTAAAGTCAATCTCTATTCAATTGAAATGTAATTATTGATTGGTACTTTTTGTGAAAAGAATAGTACAGCTATTTTCTGCTCATGCGTTTATTTTTAATACTAATTTAAATATATAATTAATATTTATTTATTTATTTTTAAATTTATAAAAGAGGAAATATAAAATATGTAGTTTGACTTTATGAATATGAAGGATCAATTTTCTTCTCTAATGACGGTCTATTAATCTTTTTCTTAAGCTTTATAAGTGTGTGATTAAATATTATTTTGATAAAAGAACTGTTCGTTTACATATTATTAAAATGTAGCCGTTTCTTTTTTTTTTAATTTTTTTTTTTGGGCAGAAGACTTCTACAAAGATAACTTCTATCATTTTTTTAATATATTTTTAAATTTCAATATTGAAAACAGTTTTACAATTATTATATTAATAGCTTAAATTCACAAAGGAGATGGAAAAGTTTGTGAGGTATGGCTGCCTTTTAAAGCCATTTGCGTGCAGGAGTGTTAAAACTGATTTTCTTCTTTCTTTCTTTTTTTCTTCGTTTTTTTTCCTATTTTCTAGTGGGTCAGATTTATAGTATAAATTTAATTAATTTGATTGTTGTTGATTCATTGCATTGGATATTCTACATCATAGAGTTAGAAATTAGAGTCTCTATAGCTGATAAAATATGGAAATTTTCTATCAAGCAAGATTTTGAAATGAGTAGACAAATTATTATTATTTTTTGGCAGCATTTGCATTCCACTACTAAAAATTCTGAGTTTTAGCAGTATTTTTTGGTAGCTGTTTTTAGAACGCCTCTTTGAAGAATTTTAAACTGCCGTAACAAAATATATAACCCCAAACCAAACCGCATAACGGTTTTGCATGGTTCTTTGTTTCCAATTGACTGTGCTTTGAATACCAACCCTAGAGGCTGCCGCACGTGATTTCGAGTTTTGACACCCGCATTCCCTTCTCTTAGAGAAATGATCTCATGGGTTCGTCTGCTGATGTCCACCTCGATTCGCTGTTCATCAGCCAAATATGTCGATGGCCATCTAAATCCTATAGATAGCCTTCAATCTTTGTCGGGCCGAGCCCCTCCTAGCCGATAAAGATATCTTCCACTTTTTTGTGTTCACACGTAGTTTTTTTTTTTTTTTTTTTTTTTTTGAATAAATGATCTATGTGCTGAATTTTTAAATCATATTGCCATTATTCTTGCTTTGATCTCACAAATATTGCAACATCACATGTCTTTTAACTCGCTAATTTCTTCTGGCATAAGGCACTTTTGAGAGGTCATTTTTTAGGCTATCTTAAGGTGGAAAAATGAAATTATGTTGTGTTAGCTAGCAAGATAACATATAGTTTGGGCATAAAACATATTCTACGACTAATTGTAGACGACAAAAAATTGAAATTATTTGACTGTTCAAAAAGGAAACGTCAAAGTTCTCTTATATTCATGAATGTTATAAAATGCAAAAGAGGAATATGTTGCCATTTTCTTTCTTTCATCTGATACATAGACAATGTTTCGACTTTAGCGAGCAAATGTGAATTCTTCAATGAACATATTTATCGATTTTGTAAGCAATGTAGATTAATAGTCATTTTGTATTTGATTTTCTTAAGAATAAAAATTCATCCCATATATTTTTACTGATTATATAATTGAGCATAGAGTTTGTTCTAAATTTATAAACTGCACGTAATGACCAAATTAATGCATTTTAAGAACGTTTTTTTTCATATCCACAGAGTATAAGATTCCTATAGCGTTAGACTACGTTTGAATACAACAAAGTAGGAAAACTTATCAATCAAATAGTAAAATATGTAAACAGTAACCCAAAGTTAATAAACCAGATTTTTTCCCCCTTTTCTAACTGAAAACTTCTCTCAACCCGTAACAATATTTAACATGCTTGACTTAAATATACACGGCATGTTACTGACCTTATGAATTGTCTCTACAAAATCAATGAATTCTATCCTTTGTTACGATCATGCATAGGTTTTAACATACCACTATTTTATCTTTACAAAGTTAAATACACCTTTCTCGGCATAGGCATGTTGGTATATACATAAAAAATGAAGTGTAGATGTTAGAAATCCAATTACATAAGAATTAACCGGTATATATGTAAATCAAAACTTTAAGAAAATATATTGAATGTTGGTGAGGTTTCATGATATGGAAAATGTTAATATGGGGCAATTCATAAGTAAAAATTTTATTTCTTCCAAGAACTTTCATATCTCAATAGCATCTCGTTTATCCAAAATTTATTTATTTATTTCTTTGTGAGCTTCTCATTAATAAGTTTAGAGCTTGGTGGTCTCTTTTGTTACACTATCATTTGACTGACATATCATAAAATTCATAATTATTTCATATATTTTAACAGTTAAGTATTCACGTAGGATATAAATCATACTAAAATATATATAAGAAAGGTTTTTATTATACTATTATTATTACTTTAGTGAATATTTATTTATTAATGATTTATCTCATTAATATATATATATATATATATATTAATGGCATGTGCATGTTTTTTTAGTGGATAATTTATTGTTATTTCAATATTCTCATACTTAACATTTGCTAATTTTAATTTTAGTGCACACTTTTTTACATTAATGGACAAGACTTCGTATGAAGTGCTTGGTTATTCAATGATTTGAATTTTTTTAACTATTTTAGTCAATAAGAGTTGGTATGAAGTCTAAATATTAGTGCTCATATTTTAGCACTTAATTAGTTACTCAACATTCAGTAGTATAAAAATTTGGATTTACTACATCCCACTATTTTTCACAAAGTGTTACTATCACTACAGAGGATAGTGGAGGCATTTACTTTGGTTGAGTGACCAGAGTGAAACAAAACATATAGGATATAAGACATGAATGTGTAAGACTTTGTTTTATTTCGTGATAAGATGAGATGGATATATGCAATAACTTGAGACACATTATCCACCACCATGTTATTTGTATACAATGCGTAAATGCTTATATTATAAAATTTTGACTTAATTTTGATCATTAAATATTTTATCATTCTATAATTATTTTTTTAGTTATAAGAAGATAATGAACGATCTCCTTAAAACTAAAGCTTAAGAGACTGAGGAGGAGGCATTTGATGATGTTGTCCTTGCTAGGTAGTTGGTTCATATTTAATTCTAACATTTATGTTATTGAAGTATTAAAATTTTTACTTTAATATCAACGTGATTGAAAGTTTGCTCACTTTTACGAATGCAATGAAGTAGTGTGTTCCTTTTTATCACTAATGGGTTGGAGATATCGTTTATGATTAATACTATTATTATTAACACTACAGGAGAATCAGAAATTAGCGTTCTATATTTGCGTCGGAAATTTTTGACGTAAATATTCGCTTTAGATTAGCGGCAAAAAATTAATTATAACATTTGCATCAGATTTTGCGACAGATTATTTGTCGATAAAAATAT
>NEWO01000096.1:831090-855549 GCA_003013225.1 Phalaenopsis aphrodite
TTGACGGGGTTCACTATAAGTCCCCTTAGGTCACGGGTTTGATCCCCAGTGGTGTTGGGTTCTCAAATATTTAGGCACATGACGCGTGCTCTCATCATGGGGCCTATCACATGGGAAATCGGTATTTGGGTCTTTGCCAGATACCTATTTCCTTTATAGAAAAAAAAATGTAGATGTATTGTGGTATGTATGTAAAAATTGAAGTTTAGGTGTTAGGTATATATATACATAAAAAATGGAGTGTTATTTATGAATATCTTCATAAAAACTGAAGTATATGGATTAGGCATGTATATTATGAGAATTGAGTGGTATGTACGAAATCTTCATGAAAATTGAAGCTTAGGTTTTTGATATGTATATACATAAGTATTGAGTGGTATGTATTTACCTCCTAGTAGAATTCAAGTTGATTGGTTGAAGTGAAGCAATACATACATACATACATACATACATACATACAAATTATATGCATAGTTTACAGTCATAAACATCAAAATTAGAAGTATAGAATTGAAGCTTCTACTAAGGTGAAATTAGAAGCAATATTATTCACTAGTTGAGGGAGGGTTGGGATGAATATTTCACAAAGAAACAAAGAAAAAAACAGTGTTTTTCATCCATGATAAAATTCATAACTCCATCCATGACCTTTGCTTGTACATATGAGTGTCTGGATTTTCGGCATTAGCAAATGTAATGTTGTCGAGGTTGTTGAGGAGCTAATTGTTGCTTCTATTTAATCACGCACCTTTACAATCATCAGTGTAACTTGGACATCTAGGTTTTTTTATGGGAATCATTTTACTTTTTCTCCTCCCAAATGTCACGAAGAACAAGTAAGAATAAACATCCTAGAAGTCATCGTCACCCTGACAGAAGACTTCTTTGAAGTACTTCAAGTGAATCCAAATCAAACATCTTTATTTATAAAAATTGAGTGACATATAATAATGTCGAGGAGCTGGATTCGTTCCTCGGGTAAGATTTACCAAGAGATTGGTCAATGCCTTCGCTCGGTTTTCCGGTTGTGGTTTTCTCGAGTGTTTATCTAACTCTAGTTCAATTGGTTCAATCTCATATCGTTTTTTTATCCTTCTCCTGGCTAGGTTGGCCTTCATTTCTGGCTAGGATGAGTGCATCCAATTGGAAAGTGGGCCTCTCGATCTCATGTCGGTTGGCTCTCTTTTGTAGTATATTCTTTCTTCCAGACCATTGAATTATTTCGGGATCTGTGTTGACGCATTCTTCACATACAAAATCATATCCGAATAATAATCGGTTATAAAATTTAAATCTGAATAGTCAATATGAATATCCTTCGTGCATGGGCTATACTAAACACTAGCAAATAACCGAGTGCTGGATATAATGAATATTAGTTCTTAATGCTTTGGATAACTAAATAAATAAAATAGTTATTTAAATGCAATTTGTAGGTTGACTTTACATGTTAAGTATACAATCTAACGCAACACAAGAAATAATCAAATTTATCGGATTAATATTGACTTGATGAAATTATAATTATAGTCTTCAAACTTGTATTTATCAACTCAGCATAAATAGAAATCTATCATTTATATAAGATTTGACTTTTAACTTTTTTTTTTTGTTTGAAGTTAAACCACATCATACGACTGTGGACAATCTAGCTCTAAGCCTTGTCACAAAATCTCATAGCCATAAATTATCTTGATTTGATGTAAGTTTAAGATAGAGTCTAAACATTTATTTCCATTGCTCAAGTATTAGATCAATTTAGTTAAAATAATGTAGTAGTGTTTGATAAAGTACTACTTAGTTCAGTCTACAAAGAATAGCTATACTAATATATGAACAAACTTAAACATTGAAATAAAGATGCATTTATGTATTAATTGCTATAAGGAATTGATTTGGAGTCGTACTATTTTTAAATAATATGACTAAAGATTATATCATCAATAACACTTTTTAAATTGTTGTGGGCTGCAAAAGAGACTTAATGGCATGTTGTCTGATTTTGTCTAATTTAATAAGAATTCCAAAAAAGAAATAATGAGCAGTAATTATCTCTCAAGATGCTGTTCGAAAATATTGGATGAAAGACATCACTACACTCCAAATTATGAAAATGATTTGAATTCATTTTTTAATTAGGAGTGCTCGAAGTTGGATCACAACCTGGTCAAGTTCCTATCAATTTATACTATTAATCAACTTGGTAAACTCAAATTATCAAAGATGGAGGGCTAAATATCAATTAATGTGTTCGATTAATAGTCATTGATTGCCTTCTATTAAATACCTTGAATAAATTTGGGTGTCAAGTTTGTTTAGTGATATTTGCTTTATTGGTGAGACTTAGTAATCATGAACTAAATTAAGTATCATTTAGTTAAGGCTAATATTTTTGTTAAACTTGATATGTGTGTTAGTCGGTTCATTATGAGTGATGCCAATAAAACAATGGACCTAAATTAAGCTGATATTCAGGCTACTAGTATAAGTACACCAAGGTCATTATGCCAAAAGTGCAAATTTAAGAAAATTATTCATGCATGTAAATGCCTTGGATATTGGAAAATTATGTTAAGGAGTTATTGCTTAAGTAAAAATTGAGGATCTATGCAGAATTATATATAATATAATTATCTTATAAATTTATTTCTTCAAGTAAAAAAAATATATATTTATTTTATTCCTTGATTATTGAATATGAGTTCTTGATTAGTTGAAGTAACAAATCAATCTAATTTATGATTTAATTTTTAAACTTTCAAAATTTTTTCAATTAACATTAAAACTATATTCTAATTTATTTGAACTATGTAGAGGATCATACAATAGTATGACAATTGTATTTTATCATATACTCTAACTCGAAGTCATAACATCAAACTATTATTATTGAAAAGTATGATGATACATTTATCTTTACTAGAAAATATGTTGATTTTCCTCATTAGACAGACTGGATTAGGAGGCGATCAAGACCTATGGTTCTTCATGAGTCACCTGTTTTCCCTTAAAGAAAGTGTTGATCACCCTTACTGAACATATCAGATTCTAAGGCGATCAAGGCCTATAGTCCTATTATAAAGCACATGTCTTCTTTTGAAAGAGGTGTTGATTGCTCTCTTCAAATAGATGTTTGAAGATGATCAAGGTAAGTATTCCTCTTATTTGGCATCTATCTTCAATTGAAGAAGTCATTGACTTCTCTCACCAAATAAATTGGGTTGAGAGACGGTCAAGGCATGCGATTCTACGATGAGACTTTTTTTTTTGAAAAATGAGTTGATTGTCATCGTCAAACGAAGTGGATTTAGAGAAAGTAAAGGCCATATCATACGATAAAGCACATGTCTTCACTTGAAAGAAGTAATGACGGTCCTAATAAGATAAAAGCGGTTTAAATGCAATCAAAGTTCGTACTCCTATGATGATGAACATATCATCTCTCGAAATACGTATTGACTGCCATAATCCAACAAACTAGGTTTGAAAACGATTAATGTCATAATCGTATCACGATGCATTTGTCTAAACTTAAAAAGTTTTGACACCCTTTATTGGACATACTAAGTTGTGAGGTGATCAAGATACATGATCCTATGATAACACACCAATTTTGTCATGTCCAACCTGATATAACCCATATAAGCTAATAGATTATACCAAGCCAAGTGTGTGACAGATTATTTAACCCAATATCTATTTGGAAGATCTTTTTTTTCTAATTTTTATTACACAGAACAACTAAGTCGCCAATGATAGAATAAAATAATAAAAAAGAGAATTATTATTTAATTTTTCTTATATATATAAAAACTATTTACATTTAAAATATTTATACCTACGAAACATACAACTAAAATCAATGCACGAAAATAAAACATTATGAATGATTTCATCAAACTCATGTCTATATGTATATGTGTATGTATATATACATACATACATATAAAAATGTATGTGTACATCAACATATACATATATATGTTTAGACATGATTATGATGCAATCTTCATAATGTTCTATTTTCGTGCATTGATTTCAGTTGTATGTTTCGTATGTATAAATATTTTGAACGTAAATAGTTTATATATATATATATATATAGACACACACAAACACACAATGTAGATATATATATGTGTGTAGATATATATATATATATATATATGAATATATATATATATATATATATATTTATATATATATATATATATATATATATATATATATATATATATATATATATATATATATATATATATATANTATATATATATATATATATATATATATATATATATATATATATATATATATATATATATATATATATATATATATATATATATATATCCAAGAATTATTACTACTTTTTGAAACCGCCTCAAAATAAAATTGTGGGACAGCTAAGAGGAGGACGGGACCATTACTCATCAGTTACTGGAATTTTAGCTCTCCCCAATGCTGCAGTCTGTAGAGCCATGTGGAACCATCCTGAGCAAATTATACTATTCTTTTTCTAAATTTTTAATCTTTATAGTTTACAACAATAAATCATTTTAATTGCTAAATTATTTTAATGTGCATGCATAAAAAATATGCTCTGTTTACGAAGTTATACTGATAATATTTTTTGTGTAATATGAAGAGTTGAATATTATAAAATTAAAGTTAAGAGTTTAGGTGTTAAATACGTAAATACGTAAAAAAATTATGATGTGTTACAAGCTTCTTAAATTAAATGACCTTCAAATCTTATGAATTTATATTTTAATTCAACATCTCAATAAAACGGATAATACAAGCCAAAGAGCGCCTTATTTCAACTTCATTCTAACACTCGGCAGTTCAACGATCAGGGGGGGTCACTTATAGGGCTGTAATCAAGTCAAGTGTAAGTGAGCTCAGGTTTGGCTCGTATTCGGCTGTTTTGAAATTGACTCGTGTTCGAAATGGCTCATGAGCAGTGTGTTAGTGTTTGACTCAAAAGACTTCTCGTTGGCTCGTCATAATATAAAATAATAATAATTATTATTATTATAAATAAAATTAAAATAATAAATTTTCGAAAAATCCTTTTCGTATAAAAATTAATTAATTATACTTCAAATTATATAAAAAAATTTTTAGTGTTTAAAAATTTTTTTCTTAATCAAATATATTTTAATTTTAATTAAAATATATAAAAATATATAAAAAAATGATCTCAAACAATATTTAAGATGTTAATATATATAAATATACATAGTCTTAGTTTAATTCATTGGTTGCAGCCTTTGTGTAAGTCACTCGGGTCAGAGGTTTGATCCCTGCATAGGATCGAATTGCACACATTTCTGGATTGGTGGTCTGCCCTTCGATCAGACTATGGGGTTGATCGATGATCACCACATATATATATATATATATATATATATATATATATATATATATATATATATATATATATATATAAAAGCGCAACGTGCACCATTGATTTCAGAATTGCGGGTATATTAAAAGCATTTTATCCGCCTTAATGGAGCAAAAGTATATGGCCTGTTAACAAACATTCATCGCTGGCCCATCTACATGAAAACTTGGTGTAATGTGGTCCTAAAAAAGAGAACATACTGCATCCCGTGCGGACCACAAACCACCTAGCACCAATTAGGCATGGCCGAGCGACGCCTCAGCATATATGTCACCCGGCCGTCGGCCCTCCGCATGTGCAGATAATGGACAGAATATTTTCTCCTAAACAAACAACACAACATACAAAATTTGATTTCAATAATTTATAATTCAAATGCACAATGTACATTCTAAATATTATATTATTGACTGTCAAAGATGGACAAATTATATATATATATATATATATATATATATATATATATATATATGTTTGTGATATACGAGATATAAAGATCTTTGTCCTATGGCTATATATAGTATTAATGTCAACAGTAAATTGTGTATTATTGTTTGGCATACAACAACAAAAAAAAACATTGTAGCGTGTTGGGGCTCTCAAATCTTGATACCATAAATATTATGAGTAAGACAAAGCCTAAAAGATTATTTATATAATGCAGATTTTGTTCTCTAAGTGGTAATCTCATCTTTATGGCTTTTTAACTTCATACTTAGAAAGGATCTCTATATTGTTCTAAAAAGACATCTCTCTGTCTCCTTTAAAAGAGTTAGAGATAGGATTGACAAAAAAGCTACTTGTTCAAGAACAATTAGTATTCAACTCTTTAAGTAGTCGTGTTCGACTCGTTCGTTAAGTAAACGAGCCGAACACAAATAATTTTTTTAAGCTCAAATTATAAATGAGCCGAACACAAAGAACTCTTTGTTCGCTCGTGTTTGGCTCATTTTAGTTCAAAATAAAAAATATATATATAATCATTTATATAATAATATATTCAATATATTTATATCTAAATTTAAATCATAACATCTCATATAGTAATATGTTTCTACTTTTTTTTTGCATAGATTTGGTCTAAGTTTGAATTCAACACTCTACATTTATTTTTTCTTTTCCAATTAGTTTAAACGAGCTAATTTCGAGCCAAACACGACCACACCGTTCACGAGTCAATTTCAAACTCGAGCAATTTTGAACGAGCCGAACACGAGCTAAGCCTGAGTTCGCTGAAGCTCGGCTTGTTTACAGCCCTAATTAGAGATGTACTTAAATTACAGGTAACCAGCGATAGCAATCAATTTTTTTTTTTTTTTGTTATTCTACTTTGATCTATGGCTTGATGGTACCTCTCTTTATGAGAATTTTGGCACCTCAGTTCTTCACTGGTTTGGCTATTCAAAGAACAATATTATTGTTGAGCTTTTATCTAATAACAGTTGAGCTTTGGCCTCTAATCATAAAGCTCCTACGATATGCAATAATCCTATCCTTAAAATCCCCATTCTTAAATTTTCTTTTAATTGTACCTGGAAGGGTAAGAATGTCACATCTCACAGGAAGGTTTAGAACTATATATATTCTGATTCCCCTATTATATTTTGGAGCAAATTGTATTGGTTCAAGTGCAATTCACTCAAGTTTTTTACTTTAGCATGTAAAATTTTAGACAAAGGTCTCATGTTTTAGTGCTTGATGCATTAATATTCATACTACTTGAACTCTATGCATGGTTTGTCCTGAAACTCATGCCCATCTCTTCATTAAATGCCCATTTTCTTTACAACTCTTGATACATACCTCTCCTTTAGGCTCCTATTTCTTCTATATGAGTTGCTTTTTTTTCTTTTCAGCAGTACTTCCCTTATGTTGATTCTTTAAGCTTCACAATACCAAAATTTCTCTTTATTTGTCATACAAGTCACTGCACATCATGTTTGGCTGGAAAGAAATGAACATTATTTTAGAAATGAAAATTTTAATGAAGACATTATATGGAAAAATGTAGAAAATGAAAGTTCAAATCCCAGATTCCCTCCCTCATTACCTTTTTACATATGCTCTTGTCCTTTTTATCACAATCATTTTTTGTTGTTTTGTTTGTTCAGTAGGTCTCATTTATTTATGTATTTCAAATCTTTAGATATTTGGGGATGGATGAAGCTTTCTGTGCGTATGTTATTTTGACTGGTTTTTACTCTACTTTTTTAAGTTTATCTGAAGAGATGTTTTGGTTGAGACCTTTTTAGCAGTGGCCTGGATTCCAACCAGGAGTCTCCTTGCACTCTAGAGGGGATTCTCGGTCCAGTGATGTTATGGTTGTAGCTTTGGTAATTGGAAAAAAGAAAAAAATATATATCTTTTTAATGCATAGCTAATATGGTAATTGTTAAATACGTAAAAAATTAAAGTTTTGGTGTTAATTAGATATGTAAATAAATAAGAATTGAGTGGTACACATGTAAATCTTTTAGAAGTTAATAATATATCCCATAATTTAATATGGCATATATAAATATGAAAATTTAAGTGTTATATATAGAAATATAAAGGAAATGTGTCGTATGTACAAACATAAATGCCCCCTTTTCGATTTTTGTTTTATAAACAATTAATTTATGAAAAGTCAAATTTTTCAGAGGACAATGTGATTCAGCCCTTGATTCATGGAGGCCAATATTAAGCTTGAACTCAACCTTCTTCCACTCTTGTAAGCCAGCTCGAACTCATAAAATTAAGCCCGAGCTTGTACACAACAATGATTAATTAATCAAATTTTAACTCATATTACAGTCTACTCGAAATTGACTGAACTCATTTATGCTCCTAAATCTAATAATTATAACCATACCTGATTTAATTTCATTAATTCACACCTATATAATTCAGTCATACTTTTTTTTAAATATACTTCTATTTATAAATTTGTTTTTTTAATTAAAAATTAGTTATTATAAATGATTTTAATAGGGATTTAATTAAAAAATCTATTAATTAAAACGGAAATGAAATAGTCGTTGTAGTTAAAAAATTATTAATTTTTTAAATAAAACCTACCAAAGAAGTATGCTTTTACTCTTTTTTACTGTTTTTTTTTCCTGATGAGTTCCTTATAAAAAATTTATAGTATACAGAGTTCTTTCTGAAATTTCTCCACAATTTAATACGTACCTCACAGAAGAAATAGCTGATTTTCTCAAAGATTAGACTTGTAATGCAAGAGGCACTCGCCAAATGAGAGGTTTCTCTTGTAATTTGAGAAAAAAATATTACATTAGGAGTCTTCATGAAGAAATATATCAGGACTCTAATGAAATTGTACCACATCTTCGGAGGAGGCGGACCAAACATTAGAGTATAGACTTTTTTTATTTAGTGAGTCCGTCCTGCTATGTGACACAATTTCATTGGAGTCCTAATACATTTTGCATCAGAACTATTAATGTAATATTTTTCATCATTTGAACCTCTCTTATACTGACGACTTAATTTCGAATAAAAAATCCAGTATTTTAATGGGGTTATTGTCATGCCAAAAGATTAATCCACTAAGTCAAAACTTATCATGGAAGACTTTTTTTTTTTCGCTTGTTATATAATGCTTAAAAAACATGAATAATAGATAAATATTTGTAGAATGATGTAAACTTGACTTAGCAACACATTACAAGCGTTGAAATGATAAGATGACTACTGCTACGTTTTGTGTGTTTTATGTTTGTTTGACTTTTCTTAGATTTATTTTCCTTCATATTAAAAAAGAAAAACCAGATCGAAATATTATAATTTGTCATGCAAAATTTAATTATGATGAATCTAAATTCATAAATTTATTTAGAGATGAGTGCTATATAGTGATAATTAACTTGTATATGTATATATATATATATATATATATATATATATATATATATATATATATATATATATATATATATATATATAGGAATTTTAAAAGTCAATTTGATTATCAAGCTATCATATACCATTTTTTTAAACATGGGTGCATATTCGTAAGTTTGTATTTATATATTTTTATAATTTTACAATCATATGAATAATGTAAGGAGAAATTTATAGTTTTAAATCAAGCATGTTAATTTCTCAAGAAACATCAAATGAATATCTGTGAAAAAAATAAATAAAAGTACTTGATTTTTAAAAAAATTGTTTAAAAAAAAAGCGGCAAAAAAATCATTATTTTGTTTAGTACCGACCCTATGACTTTCTCACTTCATTTTTCTAGCCCTTTTCACTTTTTTTTTTTTTAATTTTTTTTTGCATTTCATCTTTTATTCTATCTTTCACCTTTTTTTTTTCTATTTAATGAAACTATAGTTTACAATTAAGACCATTTCAATACATTCATAAGGTTGTAAATAAAAGATTTATATTTTTGACACCCAATTTTTAATAGATCTCTCATTTGATACCAAGACAGGACTGCTTAGCTCAAGTTTATTTCACTCGCCTTACTGAAATAATTATTCTTATTTCAAGTAGTTATACACTTAACTAAGCCTAGATGTTCCTTGCCTTGTTCATTTATTTCATCACCAAATCATCTAAGCCAAAGTGAATAGAAGGCAACTTAAATTATAGCTCTTGATATGATTGGTTATGATAGGATATCCCTTGCTAAGGTTAATAGAAGGGTCAAGAAAAGATCTTGACTACTTCTTAGGATTTTTTTCTTAGTCAACATAGCCATACTCTAATTCAGCTCATTGGCTAGGTTAACTTAGGTTAACCCAACTTTGACAATGAGCCTAATTGAACTTATATAAAAGTGAGAAGTGTCATCCCTTCACTCAAAATAAATCCTATTTTGCAAGAGATCAAATCTAAAAGAGTACAAGATTATAATTTTCTCAAGATCTAATTGAAAATAATACTTTATATCATTGAAGTTTCATAACACAAAGCAAAACTGATCAAAATCATTTACCTCAATACATCCAACAAAAATATATCAAAACCTAGGTTTACCTCATAGGCTAGGTTAACTTAGGTTAACCCAATTTTGACAATGGGCCTAATTGAACTTATATAAAAGTGAGAAGTGTCATCCCTTCACTCAAAATAAATCCTATTTTGCAAGAGATCAAATCTAAAAGAGTACAAGATTATAATTTTCTCAAGATCTTTTTGAAAATAATACTTTATATCATTTAAGTTTCATAACACAAAGCAAAAGTGATCAAAATCATTTACTTCAATACATCCAACAAAAATATATCTAAACCTCATATAACAATATAGTATATCTAAAATAACAAAAGAGTAACTTAGTATAAATGATGGTCTCACTCCACTAGAGTTATACTTTTTTGAAAAATATGTAATGTACAGATGAGTATACAACCAAATAGATTATAAGAAATCTATCATTTTAGTTAAAGATATGCACATTGCTTTTGAATTCTTGCATAATATGATCAATGATAAGTATTCACCTAGCAAGTTAAAAAAATATATCGGAAGAATCATAAGAAAATTCTTATGATAACTAAACTAATCTAAACATAATAAAATTAAAGCCAAGATTGATAAAATTAGCTTGTTTACTATTAATAAATTTGTTAACTTATTATGATTTTTTTATTTTTCAAAAGTTTTCTTAAGAAACATTTTAAATATTTAAATAAATTAATAATCACTAGAAATTATGATTCTTTAAGGAATTTTAGCATTGTTAATTTAAACATGTCGCATATCAATAAATATTTTTTTCTCCTGCATAGAAACTTATGAATTTAAATGTATACTTTTACTAAACTTTCTTTATTCTAGTTAATTATGATTTTAATTAAGGGGAAAATAAGATTAGTATCTAATTTAGCTAAAAAATAGATTAATCAAACAAAGTTTATTATATGTAAATTGCATAAATGATTTTTAATTAATAAAAAGAATAATTATTAATTAATCTTAATTTTTCAAAATTTTTAAGATCAAAATATAATTCATCTTCACATGAGTAAACAATCATTAAAATGTTACTTTTTAAATAAAAAACTCATTATTATTGATCCTAAATAGCTTAAATTAATTAGATAAAATTCTAAGAAATAACAAAAAATAATAAAAATTTGTTACATTAACTTAATTTGGATGGTAGGGAATGTACTTTTACTGATATTGAAAAACATCACTCAATTGTCTTTATATTTGTGAAATCAGGTCAGATTGAAAGGTAAGCCCAATTTTACCTCCAATCAAGTGACACCACACTACTTTGCTTATTTGCATAACCTATGTTGCATTGGTGACACACATTTACATATATATATCATCATTGTGTAACATATTATTATTATCATCATTGTATAACACTAGGGTATGGACTATCACATATCTCATATAATAGCTTAGAAATATATATATTCTAGATTAGGTCACCTTAACCTATGATCGAAATAAAATTAAACTATGTGAACATGTTTGGGTCAACCTTTTGAAAAATTAATTGTTAATCAAAGCTATTTTTCTCTTAAACAATCATACCAATACATATAATTTTTTAAGAAATTTCTTCCAAATACTAATAAAAAAATCATATATAAAACTTAAATTGTCCCAAAATAAGTTAAGGTGGCATGCTTTAATTTAATCAAATTCCTAAAATAAGGTCAATCCTTATAATATGTGTTAATCTGTCTAATCACACTAAGTTTTGAACACAACTATTGATGAGAAATACATGATTGATCTTCATGTTGGCTTATAATTATGTGTAATAAGTTGAAGTTCTTATTTCATTCAAGTACTGATATTGCTATTTTCTATAAAGCATTGTGAACTATGTGGCATAATATTGTGCCAAGCTTAAAATAATATTTGAATTTTTACGAAAAATTCATGTGTAGTACTTGATATATTTTATATATTTTTCTTGTTTTTTATATGCTATTAGCTAGCAAGCTACATAAATGAGTTAATATATAAGCATGACTTTAATTAGTAAGGAAATTAAAATATAGAAGAATTAAGAAGAAAATGCTTGGAGTACAAGTAGCTCATGCTACTTCCATAAATTCATCTATGTTTTTGGTATTATTTATTTATTTATTATTTTAAAATTGGTTTATACTCTTTGTAGAGCTCATTTCTTATATCTTTTCTTTCATTAGGATGTACTTAGATATTCAATTGTACTAATATTTCTCTCACTTGTAACATACATAATATTTATCAAGATGTTTATCCATAGTCGCTTGCTTTTTCCTATTTATTAATAATATGTGATTGTTTAAATTTACAATATTGTAAGGCATTATGAAATTATTTTCTACAAAACTAATCAAAATTTGAATCGACATTGAAATTAAGTTCAAAATTATTTTCTTAGAAGGGTGATGAAAGGTCTCTCTGATGATCCACCTTTTTTAATTAATTTATTTATGTTCATATAAAAATATAACCATTATATGAATTTGCCCGTATGCATTTTTATGATAATGAGCCTTAAAATCATTAAAAGCGTGTTTAAATATTAATCTAGACGTCTCCTACATATAGATTAAAGTTTTCATTTTAAGGACATATTCTATTATCCCATTCTTATTTCGTAAAATGTACGTAATGCATTTATATTTGTTTGATATGTCATAATTACTTAAACTTGGTATAGGTTGTAGCTTAGTACGTTTGGGTAGTTAGTGATATTTCTAACTAAGATAAGATTATAAAGTTTTTGGTAGTTTGACTTTATTAATCAACTTGTTAACGTCCACTATTTTATATGCATCTTCTTAAATTATAAGATTTGTAATATTTTTTTTTATCTACAAGATAAAATATATGAATTTTTCGTCTCTTTCTTGGATTAGTGTCGATAAAGATCTTTTAAATAAAATTTTAAATATAAGAGTTCAAACTTGAACACAAATTTTGCTATTTTAATGAAAGTATTTTTGGAGATTTTTGAAATATAATTAAATTTAAGAATAATATATATTTTCTTGATAATTTAAAGCTTAAAAAACATCAAGATATAAAAAAGTTTGATTGGCTAAAATATGAAATTTCCATGAATTTCTTTGGCTTTCATGAGAGTACCATGTTTTCCCCTTTAAGCGTTCAAATCTATTCCTTCACTTACAATATCTTATATGATAAAACCTTTTCACTTTAAAAAAGAAAAATACATATGTGTGGGCACCCACACTCACGTCAAACATCCATCCCTTCCATGATAGAACTCAAAACAATAAAGAGAGGTGGGGACAATAATTGTAAATGGAGTTCTAGTGGATACATTTGGATAGGGGTAGGAAAAATTAAATCATTATCAATTTAAAATTTCTAAACCATACAAAAACCATCATGTTATAGAATACTTCCCATAAAATACATGTAGAAATATCAAATTTTGGACGTAATCATCAACTTCCTCTCTCTCTCTCTTAAAACAATGATCAATTTTTTTGTATTCCAAACAAAAACTCTTGCCATGGATTCATGTTTGTTTGGAAAACTCTTTAACACCCACCATAAATTCAAGCATACAACTACAATAAGAAAAATCAAACTATGTATAACTCTCTATGATCTTCAAGCTCATATCACTTTAACTAAAACATGGGAAACATTTCCCAAATCAAAAATCAAATTAATCCATGCGACGAACACCCGCTCCTCAAAATCCACGTGAAAAAAAAGCATTCAATCTTAATACCTCACCGCCCTCAGCTCAACAGGGAAACAAGGATACTGCCTCCAAGCATGTCCATGCATCCTTACCATCATCAACGCCTTCTCCTTCGTCGACGAATGCCCGTCAACATGTATTAACCCAAACAACTTCTTCACCGCCCCACACCCCATCATTCCCTCCACCACTTCCTTCCTCTGCGAAAAAGTACAAACCAACCACAACACTTTAACCCCCAACTTCGTCCCCAAATCATGCTCCTTCTCTATCTTGCTCGCAACCGCCGCAATTCCCATCCTATGGTCCACAAACGCCGACCTCCCCTCAGCACACTCGCACAGCCTCTTCAGCAGCAGCAACGTTTTCTCCCTCTGTTGCCTGCCGGCTTCATCCGGCAGAAGCTCAATTAAAACGCAGACAGCCCCTGCTTCGATGGCTTTTAAACGATTGGCTTTGGAATTATACACGGATTGAAGGAGGAGGTCGAGCGATGATGAGCTGAGCTTTGTGGAGACCTCGTCGGAGAGAAGATCTAGCAGGGATTTGAAGACGTCGATGTCTTGGTGAAATTGGTTGGTTATAGATGGATTGACTTTGGATAGTCTCTGCAGGATGGTGATAGCGTCGAGCCGGGCTTCGGCGCCGCCGCGCTGGAGTATAGTGAGCATCGGCTTGACGCTTTCGGGATTCGAAAGAAGCCCGATTGATGCGTCGTGGTTGTCAAAAGGGAGACTTTTGAGAACTCCGAGAGCCTCCTCGCAAGCGCGGAAGGGGATGAAGTCGTCCCCGCAATCGGTATTGGATTGCGTAAGTATGCGACACAGGGCTTCGACGCCGTTGGAGTAAAGGAAGACAAGTGGGTTATCGGTCGCGAATGAGCGGAGCTTCCTGAGGGAGCTGACTTTGAAAGGGGAGGACTCCATGGCGGAGAGAATGGAGGCCAACTCGAGGTGTTTTGAAGACAGGGAAGAAGAAAGAAATGGTTTTGTTTGTGTGTGATGAGATTGGTTACGCCATGAGAGGATGAGGTTCTTGAGGGTGTGGTTGGGAATGAGGTCGAAGTTGTGGAGGGGTTGCATGGTGGCGGGGCAGATTGCTCTTTTGTAGGTGAAGAGCCATTTCTCGATGCTCTGCCGATCGTATGTGATGCCGGTGGAGATGGTTACAGGGTTTTCCATTATTTCGAATGAGATGGGGCATCTGAATATGGATGGGAGCTCTGCTGCTTCCATGGATGAAGTCATGTTCGCTCGCTGGATATCTACCTCCGGGCAAGTTCGGATGGAAGAGAGGAGGAGGTATATATTGGGGGAAGGAGGGCGGGTGATGGTTGGAATTTGGCTCGTGAAATGTGTAAACTATGAGACTAGGGATGGAGAAGTCAATGGTCCATTGGCTTCATATTAGCCGCGGCAAAACACAATGCCAAACATCTTGAAATTACAAAATTTATTCAGGTTTGGGCTCATTGGCGTTGACCAAGAAAAATCAGTTCTTAATGTTCTTATGATCTTTATTTTGTTAATTATATATAAATATCTTAATTTTTTTTATTTTATCAAATGGTTCAAGAAAATATTTTAATTATTTTTTATTTAAAATGCTACGTGATATCCTACTTAATTATCACTATTACAAAAATTTGAAGTGTTAAGATATTCGATTTTATTCTTAACAAATTTGATTTTTACTATTTTAATGCAATTTTTTATGGAAAAAAATTGTAGCTGAAAATTTGTATATTAATATGGTAATAAAAAGAAATCTCCTTATAGTAAAAATAGTAGAGTAGAAGCTATAGGATATTTGAATTTTATTTTTTTTTCCTAGATTGAGCCCTATATATTTTTTCTTGCATTATCTTTATTTTTTATATGATTTATATGAAATATCACCTCATTTTGATTACATTTATATTAATTTCTCCCTTGTAGTCTTCAACAAGCTCTCGTGATATCAAGCATACGTCTAGGGTTTTAACTGTTCTTCTTTGTTTTTCCAATCTATCAAGAAAACCCTAATCTCTTTTCCTTCATTTTTCAATTGTTGGTGCTTTATTTTGGTTTAGGGGCTTTTGCACCTTTTTTTTTCTTATTACAGATTCTTCTTTTTCTCCCACTAAACTCTTCTTCTTAAGCTTGACCTATTATTGGCCCTAGCTCGGTTAACTAAAAGGTCTTGTTTCTTCGCAGCTAACTAGTTCTTCTAATTTTAATGTATGGAGACTTGAAGTGGATGTAACTGCCATTTTTTTTAATGTTCTACAGTGATAATTTTGTTAAAAAGATTTGGACTTTGTTGTGCTCTCTTCATTAGATAATTTTTTTAGAGACTTTTGTTTGAAGTCTTCTGAAGTTTTCAAATAGCTGTGTTTGAAGAGTTATTATTATTATTATTGTTTTAAGGCTATTTTTAATATTCTTGTTATTTTTTTCTTAGTTGAGTTGTATTGGTTTTTTCGTATCTTTATTTTTTTTCAACATAGTGCATGACCTTCAAATTCCTCCCTTATAGATAGCAGGTCGACCAATTTGTACTTGTGTCGCAGGATATGTTAGATATGGAAATGCTCAAGCTTGTTTATCACTATTGTGGCCTTCATCAGGTATTTCAACATCATCTTATCCGTGTTTCAAACAACTCGTTGATCCAACTTACCACTAGCTAAGAGTCCTGTTAGACTAGAAGATAGGTCACTGTAATTTCTAGTGTGAACCTAAGGCCAACAACTATTGTTTCATACTCCGTTTGATTATTAATGGTGGCAAAGACAAGCTAAATTGAGTGACTCTGGATGTATCAGAAAGAGCTGTGCAGGACCATCCCCACCCTTTTTCTTATGTTGCCAGAAGCTCCATCCACATAGATTATCCAAAGCTTATCTCTTTCTGTGTTCACTTCTTCATCAAACGATCTTTCAAGGAAATAAACTAAGATGTCGACTACAACTTGATCTTTGGTTGCTTTTTTGGGCAAGTAGACAATATTGAATTAACCAAATTCTACTACTCACTTGAGTAGTCTTCATGATGGTAGATTTTTTATAACACAAACTTCAATGGATGATCAATAATGACATGCACAGTGTAAAATTGGAGATAAGGGAATATCTTTCTCGTTGAAAAGATAAGTGTCAAAAAAAATTTCTCCATTATCATTTACTTTCATTTAACTCCATGAAATATTTTTCTCACATAGTACATAGGAAATTACTTTTTTGTTCTTCTCATAAACGAGTACCAAACTGATGGCTTCTCTACCAACTTGTGGGTAGAGGCACAACTCTTACTCGAACATTGACTTTTACAACAATGAAAGTAATGATAATAAAGCTTTTCAATTGCATGAAGGCTTGATAACTTCCTATCTCCATATGATATATTTGAAAAAGGAAGAAAAGTGATCCTTAAAATTTTGAGATGAATAGGAGTCTTGCAATCCATCGAGTCTGGAGTTGAATACCTTAGTGGTTCTTTGGTGGCAAGATGTCCATTATAGTTTAGATCTTCTTGTGATTTGCCTTGATTCTGTTGGGCATTAGTAAGTATCCAAGGAATTTTTTAGAGCAAGCTCAAAAGGTACATTTTGAAGGATTAAACCTCAAATTGAACTTACATAGAGCAGGGAAAATTTCTTTCAAATTTCTATGTGTTACACAGGTGGTTTGATTTTTGCAAAGAGATCAATGATATAGATTTTAACACTGTGTTTTTTTGTATTCATAAAATTTACATCCATCAACCTTTGATAGGTCGCCCCAACATTATTTAAACCAAAATAAATTACATTTTAAGGTGATTTTTTTCAACATCGACATGATGCATCATTATTTGATGGTACCCATATAAGACATCTATAAAGCTCATGACCAAATATCCAACTAACAAATCAACCAATGCAACAATCTATGGGAGAGGACGACTATCCTCAGGACAAGTTGTGTTCAAGGTTTGTGAATTTACACACATTCTCAATTTATCATTTTATTTGTTCACCATCATCACATTAGCGAGCCAATCAAGGTATTACACTTCCCAGATGAAAACTTTTTTTAACAGTTTCAACACTTATTGTCGAATAGGTTGAGCTAGCTTATTCACCATAACTCACATTTTTTTTTGCTTAAGAGGCTTGGATTCGAGATTGACATGTAGTCGATGATAGGAGATGACAATATTGACCCCATAAATTTTCATTATGAGTTTATGAGAAGACTCTCCATGACTTCTTAAGGTGGAGATAAGCTGATCCCAAGGATTTTTGTTAAATTGGCACTAGTTATGAAAATTCTCTCTATTTCTTCTTTAAAAACAAGCACATTTTTCAGAACTTTAGTAGCTTTGATACCATTGCATTTATTGTTATCAAGCAAGGGGAGATCTTCCATTACATTCTCTACAACTCATAAATAACTGGTTCGAGAATGAACTAGGTCTTCTCGAATGGTGATGACTATGCCACTAGTCATAAATTTTATGGTAAAATGGTTGATAAACTTAATAACATATAACATTGATTTTCCAAAGATGACATTATACATGTTGAAAGCTTCAACAACTACCAAATCTACTGTAGCCATGTATTGATGGTCTCCTTCCCCCTATGTTAATTGGAGGGCTATTAACCCACTTTTTTTCACTCTCTAGAAAATCTAAGAACCAGTTCGAAGGTGGGGGCAAACTGGTCAACCATGATATGTGGTTAATATATGACTAATTTCCTTTGACTTTATGTTAATATTTTTTTTATTTTAAATGTTCAAATTGATGTTTTTCCAGTTTTGTTCGTAATTTATACTGTTAGTAGGTAAGTTGGAGCAGGAAAGCAACAAGAGAGCTGAAACATGGCACACATTTCTTACTTGTCTATATACCCCACGCCCCCTGTCCCTCTTCTCGTGTTTCTCTCTCAACCTCGCTCACTCTCTCGATTCTCATGCCCTATATACCTCTCTCTTGTGATTCTTCTTCCCTTTGATCCATGGCTCTAGTGACTAGCATTGTTTCTGGTTGTTTATTGTTGGTTGCAAGTGGTTGTTTCGGTCTTTTCTTCCTCTCAATTTTTGGTAGTTCTATGCACTTTGTGTTCTGTGTGGTGGATCATTTGCTTTGGTTGGTGGTCATTGTGGTGAGGTTCGTATTCTCTCTTTTCCTCTCCCTTCCCTTCTTCAGCTCAAGGTGGTTGTGCACATTAATGACTCCGTGCAATATTCCCTCTTCTACCTCCTTTCTCTGCTCTTCATCTCTTGTAACATCTCTCTTCTTTGTGCTATGCGACGAGCTTTAATTTTTTGTTGTTTTGTTGTTAGCAATGCATCGGGTGCTTTGTATTTTGTATGTTCCGTTTGTGGATTTGATCCATTTATTGTGAATGGTTAGAGCTTTGGATTTTTTTTATGTATTTTGATATTTCAGTGGGAATTTAAAAACTGGATGAAGCATCTAAAAAACTAGATGGTTATTTCAGAGGGCTTTGCAGCACATTCTATTTGTTGTGAATGGTTATTGTTGGATTTGTTAATAGCAATATTTCAAGTATTGTGTATGTGTTGAATTTAGGTTAGGATTTTAACATCAATTTGTGTCTGGTGGAGGTATTTGGTGTCTAGTGTTTGGGGGAGTTGTTGGTGATGTGGCGATGTTAGCGTATAGATGTTTTGATGTGTGAAGGTGGTGCTTGTGGTGTCGTGGATGTGTTGGTGTCTTGATGTGCTAGTGTGTTTGGTGTCTGGTGTGTGAAGGTGGTGCTGGTGGTGTGGAGGATGTGTTGGTGTCTTGATGTGCTAGTGTGTTCGATGCCTGGTGTGTGGAGGTGGTTTTGGTGGTGTGATGGTGCTAGTGTGTGGATGTATTGGTGTGTGGAGGTGGTGCTTGTGGTGTGGTGGATGTATTGGTGTCTTGATTTGCTAGTTTGTTTGGTGTCTAGTTTGTGGAGGTGGTGCTGGTGTGTGGTCTTGATGTGTGGATGTGGTGCTGGTGGTGTGGTGGATGTGTTGCTATCTTGATGTGTTAGTGTTTTTGTTGTATGGTTTGTGGAGGTGGTGTTGGTGGTGTGGTGGTTATAGTGTGTGAAAGTTTTGGTCTGTGGAGGTGGTGCTTGTAGTGTGGTGGATGTTTTGTTATCTTGATGTGCAGTGTGTTCGGTGTATGGAGTGTGTAGGTGGTGTTGGTGGTGTGGTGGATGTGTTGGCGTCTTGATGTACCAATTTCTTTGATGTCTTATGTGTGGAAGTGTTGTTGGTGGTGTGGTGGTGCTTATGGAAGGTGGTCTTGGTTTGTGGAACTGTGCTGGTGATGTGGGAGATGTGCTTGTGTCTTAATGTGCTTGTGTGCGGAGGCGTTGGTGTGAAGTTCGTGATGATGATATTGTGGCATTCTGATTTTTCTTTGAATTTTGATATTATGACATTTCTATTTATGTTAATTAGTTTTTTTCATGATAGTAATGTAATGGTTAAAACCAAAGAGGTCAGTTCATCTGCAATGTAAGATAAAAAAAACAATAATATTATTTTTACAGTCTTTACCTCAAGGAGGTCGATCTGGGAAATAGGCCGACAACATATTTCAACAAGGAATGGTAGCAAAATATTATCAGAAAATTTAAGAAAAGTATAGGCAAAAAATACGATAGAAAGTAGTTAAAAAACAAGTGGGATAAGCTCAAGAAGGATTGAAAAATCTGGAAGGAATTAAAGCGAAGATCAACGAGTTTGGGGTGGGATCCGGTGAAACGAACGATTGATGTTTCCAATGAGTGGTTCACAAAAAAGACGTGCGATGAGCATTTTTGAAATGTCCTTTATCTTGGTCAATTTTTTAATTTCTTTAAAAATTAAAAATACATGTTATATGAAATTGTAGGTGGGGCCTGCTGCAAAAAAAATTAAATACATTAGAATTGATCCTGAGTTGGAGGAGAAGTTGGATCGTCTGTTTGGGGGTGTCGTGACAATGAGCAACAATGCATGTGCCCTCAATGACATGGGGTTTTTTGGCATTCCCAAAAATTTGGGAGCCGACCAATCAAACGATTCCACTAAAGGCCCCAGCTCAGACCTCCATGAACTTAAGTCCACGAGCTGTTCTATGTGTCCACAATTGAAAATAAAAAGAAAATGAGAGTTGTTTTCTTTAAGAGCCATATATCACAATTAGTGACTTCATGCAATAATGACCCCAAAATATCTCAAGCAACTTTTGTCCAATAGGTTCTACAAATTATGAAAGCAACTCCATATTTTTCTTAGGTCTTGCCACTGTAAGAGTTACTGGAAAATTCGACCCGAATAGAATTTTTGATCGAGATGTCCATTGACCGCATGAGAGGAGGAACATTTGATAAACATTTTTTAAATTTACAATAGCACTGGACATTTATATTTGTTTTTTTTTTATTTTACTTGGGACATGCCTTATTTGTTTATTCATTAATGTTTATATGTTTATTGTTTTTTTTCATACCCTGGTATGATTTTAACTAATTCAATGATGTTTATGTGTTAGCCAATTCTAGACCGAAATAAATACAACTAGAGAAAGGCGTAAAATGAGAGTTGCAATTATCGTATACTTGATGCACGAATATTATAACTCATACATAAAGTGTTTCCCTTGCATGACATCCTTATATGTTAGCGAAAAATGGATTGGGGGAGTTGCTTGTGTGCCACTAAACGAGATTTAGCAATATGTTTTGCATGACACAAGCTTTATTGACCAATATGTTGGAGGAACTTCACAGAAATCATGGATTTCATGGCTTGTCCAGGGCAACTTTACGAGAGGTGTTGGTAATAACCTTGTACATATAATCATAGAATCGATCGATGTGAGGAACAATTTAGCGATTTCAACACTCCTTCGAAATAATTTTAAGATACTTCTTAGTAGGATTGATTACACTTGTAAGTTTTTCTTCACAAGTCATAAAACCAACATATCCTACATTATAACGGCCCCCCACAGAGATTTCAAATGATGTGTGGTATATGTAATACTTTAACTTAATTTCTCCTGTTTATTACATTTAATTATTAAATAAATATCGTAATCACGTAAGCCTTCGTTATCTTTCTAGAATTGTATTGGAGAAATCAATGAAACACACGTCACACGTTAATGCACATGTTCCAAATAATGAGAAGATCACATTCATCTGTCGTTGTGGGTACTCGTTGCAGAATGTTATGGTGGTATGCGACTTCAACACGTGTTTTATTTTTGTCATGGCCGGTTGGGACGACGGTGAACATGACAATCGAATTTTCAAAGCTGCAGCACAGAATAACAAGTAAAACTTCCTACATCCACCCATAAGTTTGCTTGAGACTGAATAACTCTCCTAATTTGTTTTTTCTTAAATATTAATCATGCAATTCTCATCAAGTAAATAATATTTGGTTGATATTAGATTAAATGTTGCAAAGAGGGTATCTCAAGTCATTTCCTGATATGAGATACTACATACTTGATTTTGAGCGAGTCAACAATGTCACGTGATACAGGAAAGAAATATTTAATAAAAAAATTCATTTCTTACGTGGTGTCATTGAATGGACTTTTGGCACTTGTAAGAAGAAATGGTAATACTTCGTAATATGCAATCTTGCCCATTTTCCAAATAGGTGCAGATTGTGATTGTCATGATGACTCTCAACAATTACATCCGACGACATCCTTCTCGCAAAGACATCGACTTCCGTAGGGCGGGTGAGGATCATGAGCATGTCTCTGCCGAGACATTTGAGTATCTTCTTGGACAGTCTTTCTCACAGGCAGAAAATGATGCTCCCGAGACATGTACTAAAGATAGGGAAGGTGCAAGCGAGATGATAGAGTTGAGAGAATGAATTACATATGCAATAGTAGGAGGGTGATTGTTTATCATATTATTAATTGTAATGGTTGTTGAAGAAATCGCTGTTGATTATATTTTTATTTTATACAATTCATGTTTTTTTACGTTATTTGTAAGTGTTTTTTTTCTTTTCCTTCGCATTTCTTTCATTTTTTTTTGGTGGGTTTGGTAGGTATATGATGAGATGTTTGACTTTATGGGTTTTTTTTAATGGTTGTTTGTAGTTGTTCGTTGGTGGCACATGTGGAATCCTAATGAAGACAACCAAGTTCCTCTCTTCTTTTCGATGATTTATTTTTTGAGGTTCTTCTGGATGACCTTTTAGTGATATGCATATGTGACATACACGAGCTTTGTATTATGTGGGTTAAAGGCAACCAAGAACATTTTTTTTATAAAATTCGTAGTCTTCTTGCAATGACAGCTTCCTTGGTACCTCCCGAGGATTGTGCTGCCACTATGGACTTTAATGTTTCTTACTAACTTTATATCAGTCGCATAACTACGGGAGACAGTTCTACATGTGCCCGCGCAGAATCACAGAGAGCTGTGACTTCTTTCGGTGGACAGACAGGGTGGAAGATTCTAACACTGAGAGTGATCGGACATGAAAAGTATCCTTGAAGGACGGCTTAGCTCGTGGTATACATCACATTTCATTTTAAAATTAATATTATCATATTCTTAAATGTTATTTTAATAGTATTCATCTTAATTTTAGTAATAATGATACTCATTGTCAATTGAAGTATATATTTTATTTTTGTACAGTTCTGAAATAAGTTTTTGTTTCTAAAGTATAAAATTTATTGATATAACTGTTCTGTTGCAAACAACATTACCATACAGGAGCAGAACGATTATTTCTCCAGAAATAACTGCAGCACATTTGTTTTCAAACTATAAAAATAAATAAACGTCAGTTTATCCGTAACAACTTTCATGCAACAACATCCTGTGGCAGTTGTTGTGTTGCAACTTGTTAATAAACTGCCGCTGTCCAAAACTGACCCTCAGGGTATATAATTAAACACGTAGGAAATGTGTGCTACATATGTAAATGCTCCTTGTACAAGAGCATATTTAACCATAGCATACCGTTCAAGTGTAGGTAATTCCTGTCAATTTTACAGCTATATTTTATTTTTTTTGGTATTACAGCTCTTTATAAATATAACTATACGAGATTAAGAGATTGGGATGGTTTATTAATATAGTTTTTTTTTGTTTTATATTGACCATTAGACACTTATTTTACAGGAGATATTTTCTCTTATTGCGTGCTTAGCATTAACGTAATTATTGGTTAATTAAATTTTTGACTTGTATTAAATATATCGACAAAGTGGCCGTGACTCGGCAAAGCACGGCGAAGTTCGTGCCCTCTACTCGTGATTTTGGCCGGCAGATTTTACATTATCAAATGGAAAGAATAATATTTTATGAATGGAACTAAAATTAATAATTATTAGTATTTTTGGTAAAATTACATGCATATCACATAATTCTTATATATTTACATATT
>NEWO01000096.1:866326-883356 GCA_003013225.1 Phalaenopsis aphrodite
AACAAAGTTTAACATACCCCAGAGTGCTTCAATCAGTTTGCATTATTATTGAAAGAGATAAATCCACCTAGAAATTTAGTCCTTGAAGGTTTATATAGGACAAAAAAGTTGGTCACCAAGTTAAGGCTTAAAGTAAATGTTTTTGTTTGTTTTTCTCTCTTTTATTTTAGGAGTAGCCAGCTTGTCGATCGTCGTATACTTCCTCCATTCAAATAAATTTCCCTCCCGAATCAAATTAGTGATTCGAATTGGAGAGGAACGGAATAAAAAGGGGCATACAACAAGCGACAAACAAGAGAAAACACAAAACGTGAAGAGTCTACATGCGAGAAACCTTGCAAGGATAAGTTAAGAGTTTTCGCCCAAACAAGATTGGGTGAAAGCACCTTAAATCAATATCTGCGAAAGAATACCTACGTAGACTACCCATAACCAGAGAGTCAGGTGTAAGTGCCTGTTCTGGGGTCAAGAGCACTCCCAAGGGGACGTATCTCACTTGGTTAATTACATCTTGGGGAGTACCCAAGAATACTCTCGATAAAAGGAGTTTCGCTTGGATTATCGTGAACCTGGGGTATAAGCAATCAAAGAAAGGTTATTTTGTGTGGGAACTGTCCTGATGCTTCAAAGCTCGCGCTAAGCAATCTGGCAGAGAGTGAGTCTCTCACATCCCGAAATGGGTAGCACCTCATCGACACACTGGGCTCATGGAATAACTTAAATCATCTTAATGGGGATATCCCAAGACGTCAAAGCACGTTCGTGCCATAAGGATAGATGATGAATCGTCGTATCCTAAATGGGTTGCAGCTCATCGACATCGGGCCGTCAAGGTGATATCAACGAAGTCAAAGAAGCGACAGAGCTCAAAGGGGCTCAACAAAAGAAAAGTAGAGTGATCCTAAAAAGGTAGAGGTAATTGGGTCAGGGTATCACAGACCCATCATACACAGCTACTATGACCCTAAGTCTACTTGGTCGTGAAGGCAGTAAACCCAACACGTCCTGAGATCCCCGGTCAATAATCCGTGAATTATGTCATCCATGAGAACCTCAATAGCCCTAAGGTCAAAGGAAAGAAACTCTATCCTATGACTAAAAGCAAGAGCTCCAAGAGGTGGGACTTATACCTGTTGAAGTGGCAAGGATGTCTCAGGAAGGAAAAAAAAAGCGGAGGTTCAACTACAAAGCTGGAAATGCCCCAAACAAAAGAACTTACACTCTGTCTGGGTCGGGGAGCCTTCTAACACCCTATGCGCACTCAACAACCACATATAAAAAGATATTCTGGGCCAATCAAGTTGGAGAAGCATGGAGACTCCTCCTCGGGACATGCAAAAATGATGCAGTTATCTAGAGCAGTCCTTAAGTATTGTGGAGGCACTATTACTATATGTAGGAAAGTAAATGTTACAATTTTTAAATCATAAATATTCTAATCCTAAATTTTAATTATCTTGAATATTTTTATTTAGGATTTTGTAGAAAATTACTATTTTAGGGTCCTTAATGAGTCTAGATTATATTGTAAAATCTTAGATAAATCATAGAAAGAATTAAGGAGAACACATGCAAGTGTAGACATGCAATATAATGCAAAAATCAAAACAAGCCAAATCAACATTATAAAAAAGGTCGATTTCGTTGGGTCGACAACATATTCAAGAAAAGAAAAAGGCATTCGAACTCCACATGTACATGTCATGTCCTAATTCTATACACAATATAAAATACAAAATTAAGATATCAGACACAAGCATCTACTCTCGGTCCTCTCCACGTGGTTCCCGCTAAACGTCTCGGAACCCTTGTTCGTATCTTATTTCTACTACAAGACTCTCTTATACTCTAAAAGTACATAGAGAAAAGAAAAAGACTCAATTCTGCATGAAAATAAATGTCTGTGGGAAAGCTCACATGTAAATAACGTATCATGAGTCATGCCTTAAAATGGGGAGCTAAATAACACATGCAAGTGAATTGTTAGAAATCATTACTTGCTCCCTCATAGTGGTACTTGTGTGTGTGCGCATATAAATAGGCATGATTCCCTGCAGAAGAACGCCCTAACACACTACCACACATATGCAACATGTAGTCACACCACAAGCGTAATGCAAAAGAAAAATACCTGGCTAGGAAAACCAATCCAGTAAAAAGTAATATTCAGATATCAAAAAGACTGCCTAGCACCCTACATCCTAGTCTACCACACCATCTAACAAAAAGTGTGTCAACCTAGTATCTAAGTTTGAGGTAAGTCTAGGTATAGTATGACTTTAATGGAGTCGTCACGTCGGCCCCGTCCTAAAGATCTGAAGGATCTAAAGAGTGTCACGAAGAGTGGTGACACGAGTTAGATCTATTAGATCTTTAGCACAACCATACTCGTGTCAATCTCAATGACTTAACTCACATTGCTCACCAGGATTAACTCAGCAAGAAATGCTCGTTAAGACATCGCGATCGACACAGGGTCACTCTCCTAACGAGTCTGGCTCACTATCTATGCAAACATGCAAATGCAAGTGTAGACAGTCATGTGACAGAAGTGATAAGTGCGTCATGAAGCAATGACTCAAAAAAAGATGGGCATGTCGTGAACGCAGCGGCCCGAACAAATGGGTGTGTCGTAGCGGCAATGACCCGAAGGGTGGGCGTGTCGTAGAGGCAGCAACCCGAAGGTGTGTCGAGGCGGTAGTGACCGAAAGGGATGAGCATGCCGTGGCGGCAGCGGTCCAAAGATATGCCGAGGAGGCAGTGACCGGAGGATACGGGCATGTCGTGGCGGCAGTGGCTCGAAGAAATGGGTGTGTTGTGGAGACATTGAACCGAATATGCAAAAAAGTAGGTGCACATGCAACCAATCATGCATATGTACACACATAACATGCAGTGGTGCAAGTGGTCGGTCGACCGGGCCGTGGTGGTTGGTCGAACCAAAGTGATCAATCGACCGGTTCAGGATGACAGATCGAGGCACAAGTGGTGTAGAGCAATCCGGGACGACCGGTCAAGGCGCAAGTAGTGTCGATCCGATCTGGGACGACCGATCGAGGCACAAGTGGTGTTGGTGCAAGTGCAAATGTGAGATACAATATGTAAGTGCAACTGCAAGGTGGGAAGTGCAAGTGTAGGTGCGATGTATGACATACAATATATAACATGCAAGACATGCACATGCAAGTGCAAATGATCACATATGATAGCGAGTCACACTCGTACTAACGACCTCACCTGGGCAACCTAAGATTTAGACCCTTAGATGTGCGCCGCCGCTGCCTCTTGCTCTTGTGAGAAAATGTGGGGAATTTCTCCCCAGATCTCCGAGGGGGAAACTCTCCTCAGCGTCGCCAAATAGGATAGCTATGAAGTTTTTCCTATTTTGCGAACTCCTCCAGACTTTACAAAGCGAGCCAGCTACAAAGCTTTCTCGCTTTGCCAAGTCCGACCTCTCAACTGCTCCAAATAAAGCTGGGAATCCAAAGCAAGGGGAGTGAGAGACTCCGACCGATCGAGACTTGTGTTAAGACTCACAACAAGAGGGGAGACACTCGGTTCTACGAGGGGTGTTTGGTCACGCACAGGAAGTCCTAACCTAAAGGCTGGCTCTAGGAAAACCAACAATCCATCACGCAGGCACGTCGTCGCGCCGACCCATGCCGGCACACGCACCCCGTGTGGGCGATCGAACCCACACACCTAGACTCCACTATTCCTAAGGCTGGCTAGGAGGTAGGAAATCTCACCACCGTAACGGTAGAAGTCGTGTTTTCTTTGCTTGCTCCAAGCTCGCTGACGTCTAATTCATGCTCTAGTGTGCCTCGTAGAACGCGCACATGACAGCAAAAAGACCCAAGGAGGGCAATGATTAGTGAGGTATGCAAAGTATTTGAAAATACATATCGAATCATATGAAAATTCGACGGAAATGTATACCTTCCAGAGGAGTGGCTCGACGATGGTGAAAGAGGGAAAGCTTTCCTTGCAAAGGAAAAGATGTCTCTGCCTCTTCAAGCTGTTGTTCCATCGTAGTCCATCAACGGTAGGATACTCCGACAACTTTCTAGCCACCGGGGAGTGAGGGACGACGAGGTGGAGTAGCTTGTCGACGGCATGCAAGAAAAATGTGAGGTGAGAGGTTTAAACTCCACCCTCTTTTCTGCTTGCGAGGAGATGAAGGCGGGCTGTGCGGCTCCGACAGAAGGTTCACCCGCCGGAAAAAGGCTTTGCCGGTGAAAGGAAAGGCCGAGGAGAGTGCTGCGGTCAAGGAAGGAAACCGGCGAAGGGGAAGCTCGGAACGAGAGAGGAGGCCGGCGAGGGAGAGCTCAGACTGGTGGTATCTCGACACCGGTGTTGGAGTAGGTCGGCGGGACGCCGCCGGCGAGAAGATGAGATCTTGGCGTGCGGTTGGCCGAGAAGGAGATGCTCCGGCGTGCAGCTGACAGCCGAGATCTGCTGCGGAGAAGGAGATCCTGCGCCTGGAGAACGCCGGCGACTTCGTTCTCCAGCGAGGGGAGGTCGGCGAAGGGGTCCGAAAGCGAAGCAGGAGTATTCGCGAGGTTGGCGGCGGCTTGGGCTGTTCGCGTGCGATTTCACGGGAGAGAGAGAGGGAGAGATGCGATTTTTTAATACGGGAGTTTTTATTTAATATAAAATAATATATATTATTTTATATAATATAATATATATAATATTATAACTATAGTTTGCATATTCTTCACCCGTATATGTCATCGTAAAGAAGTGTACATCCTTCTTTACTAAAATCGACGTTCCAGACTCACTGGTGCAGTCCATTTCGTCATCTGTGGTCATCTGGACCATTTTTTTGACAATCTTGCCCAAAACGATAATTTGCTCATTTTTAGTCGGTTCGCAGAGCCGTAGCGAAGTGGACATCCTCCGTAGCTGAAATCGACGTTCAGACTCATTCATGTGGTCTTTTTTGTCATATGGGGTCATCTGGACAACCTCACTGACGATCGCATTAATTTGAGTCAATTTCGAGCGCGACGCGACGAATGATATTCGTTGACCTGATTGAAGTCGTTCGACGTGTCAAATGTCGACCGACCTTCGTCTAAGCGAAAGCCATAGCCTAGAAAAATGACCTTGGCTACGTGCCCCTCAACACGCGTCGAAAGGTTCCGGGTGAGTGTCTGAACTGTCAGAAAGTTGCGGACATGCCGTAAACTATCCCGAGTCATGCAGGTGGACATCCTAGACTCGTGACCTCAAAAATTGATGTCAACAGTAAAAAAGAATGATTATCATGTAAACGGATGTATGCTATATTATAAGACTAAACTCAGTGCATATTTTGTAATTCTCCTTGATTCAAAACTCATAGTAGAAAAAAGTAAGAGGCGAAAAGTTCCGCTCAAGCAGCTTTTTTATCTACTGCTTAATCTACGTCTTTAGAGGCTATGCAGTGTTATGTGTATTGCTCCACTTACGATGTAGCTTCATGACAGAGCAAAAGAAATCAGCTTGAGTCATTCAACAGATGGGGAGGCGTGAAAATATTTTGATCGCTCATATCCTGAGTTTGTTGCAGAGGCATGTGACGTGTGTCTTAGCTTATGCTATGATGGCTTCACTTAGTACAGTCAAACCGTATTGCCCTAATCTTGTTGGTCAATAATTGTTTTTTCATACAATCTACCACCTAAGATGTGCATAACTATATCTTTTTTCCTCTTGAAACTGATTATACCAAAGTCTTAGTAGCCATAAAGGGAGGACATATATATTTGAAGCCTTTCATAAATGAGCTACAAATTCTTTAGAAAAGAGGCGACATGACATATGACGTTTTCATGAAACATAATTTTCTGTTGAAATTAGCATTAATGTGGACAATAAATGATTTTCTTGTATATGAAATGTTATTTGGGTGGAGCATCGTAGGAAAGTTAGTCCGTCCACATTCCAAGAATTCATCTAAGGCATTTATGCTTCAATATGGCAGGAAGAATTCATGGTTTAACTGCTACCATATGTTTCTAAATGTTCAAATCCCATTAGGATGAACATAAATACATTTAGAAGAAACAAAATTGAAAAATCAACGCCACCTCCAAGTGTATCCATGGAAGGTTTACTCCAAATTGTTTGTGACATTCCAAAGATTATTATTTACCTTGACCTTTCATCACATCATCCAACACGGTTTGGTGTGACTCATAGTTGGACAAAAAATATCAATTTTTCGGGATCTGCCTTAGTGGAAGGTAAAAATGATTGGATACAATATGAATGTCATGCACATAAAAAAGAATTTCTTTGATAGCATCTTCAATATCGTGATGGATTTTAAAGAAAAAACTAAAGATAACAAGAATTTTATATTTAATTTGAAGATGATAATGTACAAGGTGGGAGTTTAAGATACAAAAAATTGATTTCTGCAAGCTCATGATGCCCAAAGTAAAATAATCCATTACTTTGTCCCAACAAAGAGCAATTTGTTAGTGGCTCCAATCACTAAAATTCTCGAATTGTTATACTTCGAATTTGAGCCGTTGTGTTGATGTCGGTGCATGAAAAATATTTAAAATGTAAAATCACGACTGCTATATTTTCCTTCAAAATTTGATATCAATCGTATTAGTTGTTTGTCAAGTGAAGTACTTAATTGATTGATTGAAATCAACAATGTAAACGAGCTGAGCGTGAGCGAGCCTATACTCGGGTCATATTCAACTTGTTAATATGTCGATGACTTAAAAATTTTTCGTATCCAACTCATTTGCTTTGTGAGTCAAACACAAACTGTTCGCAAATAATAAACCACTTTGACATCCCTAGTCACGCAGTAGTAAGATGTTAAAAATAGGACATAGATTTAAATCTTATTATTTATATTAAATTATTCATATAAATAGTATTTAACATATTTTATTTTATTTTCTTAATTAATAATTTTAATTGATTATAAATTTTTGTAGCTTTGTAGTTAATTAATTTATTTAAAAATAATACTCATCAATAATATATATATATATATAATTATTTTGCGTCAAAACGAACAAGCACGAACAGAGAAATATTTATTCGTATTCAACTCCTTTATACACTGAGCACAAAAAAACTATTTATGTTCAATTTGCTTAGTAAATGAATCGAACACTATTTAATAAGTCGAACATGAGTTATTCATGAACAACGAACTATTTTGACAACACTACATACAATATGAAGGAATTAGTTCACCCAAAATCCTATCCACATTTTCTAAAATGTGCATTCTAGGTTAATTAATGCTATTTATGTTTGCCTAATATAAATAACTTCCTCTCTCTTTCTCCCTCTCTCATCTCAAGGCCTAGTTTATAATATCTCCTTTGTTTGATATTGTTTGATAAGATATGAAGAAGAAAGGCCACAACATTTTGAAATTTGGTGATAGTTTTTTTTTTCTTCTCATCTAATGTTGCGGTCTTCAACAACGAGTAAATTATTTGTTGTAAAAACGACGGCAATAAAGCGAAAAATCGGAACAATAAAAATATACCAGAAAAGGCGACACACAGATTTACGTGATTCAGCAAATTGCCTATGTTCGCTGAGCTGCAGAGGATTTTATTACTTCAAGGAATACACCCGTCGATGGCTTCGACGATTACAAGAAAGAATTTCTCTCTCTCTCTCTTCTCTCTCCTCTTCTTTCTCTTTCTACCCGAGAGCTTCAAACCAAAGCATACTAGAAAAAGAACCCGAAAAGCTACCAATGCCGAAGAGGATGCCTGGGAAACCAAATCCCGAGGGTGATTACAAGGGGAGCTAGTATGTTTATTTATTAATTTCATCATGTCATTAGACTCATTAAGGAATTAATCAAATAATTAATGAAGCCCATTAATTATTTCCTTTTTCTTCTGGAGCAAATCATTGAAGGAATTAGGAGCAATTAATTTCGAGTATCAAATCTAATTTGCTGTCAAACATGAGAAAACTTCAATTTAAACAGTGGACCGGTTTCCATATTCATAACATCATGAAAAGAGAAATATCTACTAAAATGTTCAATGTATTAAAACTATGAGAACTAAGGAATTGACGTGAATATTAGGTTAAGTCCTCCTAAGTTACAGATGAAGAAAGGAATTTTGTGTGGGAAGACTACTATGCCTAAATGGAAAAGCATAAGAGACCCTCAAGGCCCTGAGGTGATCATATCTTAGTCATTAATCCCTCCCTATCTAATAATGAGTTGTACAAAAAAATATTATGTGCGTACAAATGCAGGTATGTCTACCGTACAGATCTACATTAAAAAAAACAACCTCTGATGCATGATATGTGTTATTGAGAACACGTAATATTTGCTCGAGTTTTACACCCTTAAAAATTATTACCAATTATTCTTAGTGAAGAAAAATAAAAGTTTGCAATATGTAATAAGAGAGAAAGAAATAACTAATTAAGGTTATGAATAAATGGTATTGATATTTTTATGTGATTCAAAGATAAGGGTGTTATATAAGATAATAACCTTCTACGAAATTATATTACCATATCCGCAATATAATTCTTCCAATAAAACATTTTAAATGATAGTATCTAAATATAAATTGCATATGACAGCATTCTTCAGAAATAAATTTATTAACTTTAAACAACTGTCCCAGCAAAAAACATTGCACCTAATCATAGTTTAATATTGATTCACCAATCTCCATTTATAGAAAGTTAAATTGAAAGCCACTAACAAGTGGCAAGAGCGTTACTCTAACTAAAAGCACATGTTTCGTATTGGTAACGTGATCAGACTGTCTGTAACGCTTGTGGCCTCCGCAATAGCAAGATGGCAAAGGTCTGCCAGGACCAAGAAGCTCTCTCATGGTTTTGGGTCCACCAAGTCCCAAGAAGCACTCTCATGATGATGAATGAACTAAAGCTTGCATAACATCTTTGTCCATTACTTCGATGCAGGGCGAGCTACATCTTTAGATTACTCATTTTGCTTTCAACTAATATATTGCATGATCGAATACTTTAATTTCTTTCAACCTTGGTGTAATATTTTTCAAAAACTTTTTTTTTCTTTGTATAGTTTACATATTTTCTGTATCTGATGAGAAAGGTCAATAGTGCAAGTAATGTAGGGAAAATGGTTGTAATTTGCTGAAATAGTTTTGGGCATCATTTGTTATTTAGTTCTTTCTAAAAGATTTTTAAGTAAGAGAAATTAAGCAATATATTAGTCTTTGTTAAGAAGCAAAATATTGAATTGATGATGAAAATTAAATGTCTTATGAGTGATCATTTTTATTTAAATTTGTAAATTTTATCAATTTAATTAAAATTTCATGATAACTTTAAATTTTGCGTAACGTTGCTTTTATTATGTAATGGACAAAAAAACAAAATAAAATGGCTGAATGTTGTGTTTGGCAAGTGATTTTTATTTTATGATTTTATTTTTAATCAAATAAAGTTGGCGAGTTTAATCAATAATTTAATGCCAAGCTAATTTTTTTGTACTTAGACCGTATATTAATATATAAAGTTAACAATCATTGCCGTATAAAGGACTAGTCGAGCTGTTTCGACTCAAAATAATTTGGTCAAATTGATTCGAAACTGATTGAGTTAAGCCTACACTTGTATGCTGGCAAAGCTTCTCATGAAAGCAGCAAAAAAGAATGGTAAATATTTACCTGCTTTTTATATGTAATTATCTCGAATTCAAGAAAGTAATTAAGCCGCCATCTTGTGCATCAAAAAACAATTGCTAGCAAAGTTTCTGCGTTAGCCTGGCTAAGCATGATTTATGAAGTTGCCGGTTAAGAATGAAGGAATGATAAACTGAAACTAGAAGATATCGGCATGTATACCCCCAATCTCAAATTCATTATGAGCAATATCAAGAATATTGCCCATACTCAACTCGCCGCACAACTACCCATTGTGGAGAGCCAAAGTGCTTAAAATTATGTCAGCAAATAGATCTGGATGGCAGCAGTCGATGCCCACCCAAATTTCTCATCTCCGAGAACGATTCCCAGACCAAACTTCCCTTCTACACCATGTGGACTCTAGTGAATCAAAATTTGATGGCAGCACTATATTTCATTATCTCACTGGCTGCCCTCTCGTATGTCTTACACCTACCCACTACGGCGGAGGTATGGAGCACAATCACAAAGCGGCAACAGCCTACCAATAAGTCTCGACTGATTCAACTCAAATATGAGCTAAATACTCTGTCCATGCACAACCTATCCATGACACAATACCTAAGGAAGATCAAGACAATCATCGACAACATATCAACCGCCGGTGGACAACTCAAAGAAGAAGATGTCATACTTTATATACTCAACGGATTTCCGACAAATTACCGGGCCTTCAAACAGCTATCCGCACTTAATTATAATTTATGGATCTAGAAAAATTTTATCACTATTATGCAACAAAGAAATCAATCAACCAAATGACTCAAGGTCGATCAAAATCCCAATCCTCAACTAGCAATCACGGCAACTTACCAAGTCACCGCAATTTGCCACATCTGGTAGTAAAATTCAGCTTTCAACTACAGTTTTTAGAAAATACAATTTTGTCAAACAGAAAAAATGCAATGCGACACCACACGGTCAACGCACCGCCACCCTAAACACCCCCTAAATTCAATAGCTACCTCAACAAATTTGGTATTCAACATAATTATACATGTCCCTACACTCATAAATAAAATGACATCTCACTGACATTGTTTCAACTTTGTGAAATGAAGCTTCCCTTCCTACCACCATATGATTTGATACTATACTCATTGCTTGCTATTTCTTCTAAACTATAAATCCTCATATGAGATCTTATATAACAAACAAACAAACTATCATCATTTAAAAATATTTGGCCAACAATGTTTTCCTTGGATCAAGCATAAACTTCAAACATAAACTTCATCCTCTTTCTAGAGAATGTGTGTTTATGGCCCTGACAAAAAGGTTACAAATGTCTAGACATTCAAACAATATATCTCTAAACATGCGCTATTTAATGAGGATGTATTTCTATATAAAAAAATATGCATTTTTCATCATAACAAGCAAATTTCATAATACATCTACCTCCACTTCTTATTACATCTACTGAAGTTCACCCTATCACATTATTTTCTCATATGATCAACCCTCCTGCACCCAAGTTCTTCACTTCACAGAATCCTTCTCCATATTCTATTTAACCCACTAAACTACCATTTTCTCATAATCCCGACCAAATACCCCTCCTTTATTTATTTCTCCAAAACACCACATGCTTACCAGAACTAAAACATGTACCTTTAAAGCCAAGAAAATTCTTAATCTTACCCATCAAACCACTATTGATCTTACAACTTACTTTATGGTTATAAAACATGAACACTGGAGACAAGTTATGTCATCTGAATTTCAAGCTTTAAAAGCTCAAGGGACATGGAAATTGTACCTCCCACATCTTAGCACAACATTCTTAGTTGCAGTTGGACATTCAAGGCTAAGCATAATTCATATGGGACAGTTTCAAGTTACAAGCCACACTTATTGCCAAGGAGTTCAAACAACAAGAAGGCAAAGTTTACCTAAAAACCTTCAGTCCTGTGGCTAAAAAATAAACTATGCACATCTTCCAAACTATAACAATCACTTTTAACTTGAATATTCTTTACTTAGATGTCTTCAATGCCTTCTTACATGGAGACCTACATGAGAATGTATATATGCAACAACCTCCAAGTTTCACAGACCAAATTCATCCATCTTATATATGTAAACTCAAGAAAGCAATCTATCTGCTTAAGAAATCCCCTGACAATGGCACACTACACTCACTACATTTCTTAAGCAATTGGATTTCAACATTAGCACATCCGAACATTCAATCTATTGTTATCATAACAACAACATTCATATATATAGTGATATAAGTGGATGATATTTTATTAGATGGCAATGACTCACTCTCCATAGTTTACACAACAAATTCAAGATAAAAACACTAAGATCTATTTTGATATTCCTTGGTATAAATGATGTCTACACTTCCCAAGGTTTACACCTAAATCAAACCACCTATGCTCAACAAATTCTTCATAATTCTAGAATGACGAGTGCTAAATATGTTCAAAATCCAACCAATTTAAGGAACTCTCCTGAGGAATCTTATCAGACTAGCTTAACTGATCCATCCTTACATCACATACCGATTGGCTCCTTGCAGTATCTAAGTCTCATAAGGCCTGATATCACCTATGTTGTCAATCAATCAAGTCAAACCATGCATCACCCAACTAGATACAACTTTTTGGCAGCTAAAATGTCTTCTTCGACACTTATAGGGCACCATTGACCTTGTTTTACCAATAATTAGAGGGAATCTTGAACTCGAGACCCTTGTTGATGCAGATTGGGCTGGTGGTCCTATCAATTGGAAATGTGCAACTATTTTGTATATTCATCATATATGCACTTAACCCATGGCCTGCAAAAAAATAAGTTATCATCGTCGATTCTTCAATTGAATCGAAATATAGAGCCCTAACCACAATAGTGATAGAGATGGTCTAGCTCATAAGACTGCTTTAAGAGTTTCAAATTCCCTTAAAATCTTCTCACCGCTGCCAAAGCTCTTGTAACAACACATTCTTTCATGTCCTAACAAAGCATATATAAATAGACTCACTACATCAGATATTGCATCAAAAATAACCACATCACTGTTTATCATGTTAATACTCTAGATCAACTAGTTGATCTTTTTACAAAATCTCTTCCCAACTCCAAGTTCAAGTATCTTCACAAAAAAGTGACAATCTTCAACAAAAAAAAAAATAGTTTGAAGGGAAATTTTAGTGTTAGCCTTTGTGTACCTAGAACTTCCTTACAGCTGCTTCATATCAGTTCAAGTCTACTATTGTCTGCTTGGTTCGGCTTGTCTTATCATGTTACTTTTGGATTGTTAGCCATGTAACTCTAATATTGAGTGTCTTGTCTCTTTTCCTCTCTCTCTCTTTTTCACATTAATAAAATCAAGAATTTTGTGTTTTATCCTCAAGGAATCTAAGGTGTTTGCAGTAAAGCTTCTTTTTTCGTTCCCAGGTAACACTTATTTTTGGTACTCTAGAGAATGACAGTTGGGTAAATTATGATAACTTTTAAAACTAATTATAACTAGATAAATATATATATAGAGAGAGAGAGAGAGAGAGATTAAAATGAGATATTTTGTTTTCCAACCGTTTTGAGGGCAAAGAAAAATTATTTATCAAAAATTTCTTAACACCTGTCGATATATGCTGAAAAAAAAATTGTAGATACAACATCGTTTTTCAATGGTGATATAAATGGCAGTTGTAAACCATTGAATCTTTTCGAAAAAATAGTCATCATTTATCGATTGGTGGGTCATCATCGCTATCGAAAAATTGCAGAATGAAAACAATTTTGTTGTTTGTTATCATTTTGTTCATGGGTTTATTAGCGATCGGAAACGTTTGTCGTTTTATCGATGTTATATTAAGAGAGTGCCGGTTGCTCGTCATTATATTAATTGATAATATATAACCGTCATACAATAGAAGGACAAAAAATTATTGTAAAACTGTTGGGAATCCATTGAAGCACATCAAAAAAAATAGAGAACCTTATTTCATTACAGTTTCAACTCCAACAATTATAACACATACAAATTCAATTATATACTTAAATTGGTAAAATTTAAGCCGAGATGAAATTTATTTAAGGGATTATTTGATTTATTACAAAAAAGAGTGCACTACATTTCTTTAGTAGGATTTTAAAAAATTAAAATATTTGGTTAGATGAATTCCAAATATACGGTAAAATTAAAAGAAATCTGAAATTCATTTGCTCGTTCAATTTTAATGTTTTTAGAATTGTTCTGAATTTGGGCGAACTCCACATACATTATTTCGTGCGAAGTCTTGGTTGCCACTGCCAACTCCTGCTACCCTGAGTCTACCACCCTTGCTCGTCATTGCTCGCCCACCGTCTGCCCGCTCGCTCACCGCAAGCCACTGTCCTCCACTGACATCAAGCCCCACATGCTTGTTACCAACCACCACGACTGCCAGCTATCACTGCCCAACCAGAGGCTGACCACATTTTACTACATTTGTTTTATATTAAATAAAGTAGTTTTAAAATATTTGAAATATAATACTCTATTAATTTTTGAGCAAATAAAAAAGCTGCTAAAATGATTAAAAATCGCACAAAATTGCCGGCCTTCCCGATCGGATAATCCGGTTCGATTCGGAACCCGAGTTGTTTTCAACGATGCACAATCCATATTGGAGAATCGGCTTGTTATACATTCCGGGGAAGAAATAAATTATTTTCGGACAAAGTGGAAGTCGTCTCCCTGCTCAACAGTCGCGCCACTGTCCTCGTGAGCTTCCTCTTAATCTTTCCGGCCACTCAATGGTGAGTGCTTATGCTTCTCCTGACTTAAATTTTTTAGTTTTTTGTGTCTTGAAGAATGATTCTTGAATTTTGAAGAGCAGAGCAGGCCCTCTAATCTCTTTTGATCTATTGAGTCTTTTTAGATCTATGAATGTGTAGATACTTCAAGAAAATGTATTTCGATCTCTCTCACTCTCTCACTCTCTCTCGCTCTCTCACTCACTCGCGCGCGCGCACAGATCTGTACTTATATTTGCCTTTTGTTGCTGGAGACAGTGAATTTTAATTTGTAATCGTGAAGTGGTAGCTAAAAATTTGTAAATTAGTTAAAAATTTTATTTCTTGATGATTACTCTTGTTACCGCTGATTATATCCACTGAAAAAGAAATTTAGTGCTATTAACACTTTCATCACATTCAAATTTATGGTAGAAAAGCAGTTTCAAACACCTTTAAAAATTCTCATAACAGATGGAGGTGAGGAATATGTCAATAACAATCTGCACATCTATCAGAAACATTTAATGGATTCAATATCAACGCAGCTACCCATGCACACCCGAGCAAAACAAAGTCACAGAGCAGCAGGATAGACATGTATTGGAGATATCTAGGGCTCTCATGCAAGCAGCAACTTTACCTTCCATTTTGTGGCTGACATAGTTCAAACCGTGGCTTATCTAAGCGACCTTCTCCCCTCACCAAATTCCGGCAGCAAACCTCCATTTTAGTTTCTACATCAAAAACCACCTCAATACACACACCTCAAAAGCATAGGTTGTCTATGCTTTCCCTGGTTAACTCCTCAATCAAAGAACAATTTCTCACTTAGATCCACTCCTTGTGTGTCGTCTACAAAGGCAACAAATGCTATGAAATTTTCACTGGCAAAACTTTCATCTCAAGACATATTAAGTTTCATGAAAATACTTTTCTTTACCAAATTACTCCCTCATTCATACCCAAAACCATCACCACGACTAAACTTTTCGAACACATACCACCTTTAACCTTTGTTACTACCTTGTCCGGCCATAAACCTAACACTATAACTCTCATCTCAACTCACAACCTCCTACCGTACCTCTAGTTTCCCCATGCCTCAACTCACCTCACCGAAACCCAAACCTCTTAACTACATCAATTCATATAAAAACTCTTATTATCCTCCTAGCCCTCCTTTTTAATATAGCCCTTTGAGCCAACATTCCCAACCGAACACTCACAACGCCCGCACCATGCTCACCTAGGATAAAACTAGCTACTTAATGCATAAAACCATATTCGACTTGCAACATACTCTTACAGGTACCCCCATGGTGCCCAAACTCCTATCATGAGAATACAAAACACATACATTGGAACAAAGCCATATTTGAGGAATTTGATTCGCTCGTGTCCCAAGGAACTTTGGTTTTAGTCTCTTCGTCGCCATCACAAAACATCCTTGGTTGTAAATAGAACTAGAAGACAAAGCAAAATTCAGATGGGATCATTCTCCGTCACAAGGCAAGGCTCATTACACTGGATTACAAACAACAACATGGTATTGATTATGATCAAACATTTAGCCTAGTTGCCAAATTTCACACCAACCAACCCTTCTCACCGTGACCATCTCAAAACAATGGGAAATAATTCAGCTCGACATATCTAATACTGTCCTCAACAATCCGCTCCACGAGAAGGTCTTCATGTCGCAACCTGTTGGCTTCGAAGATTCCAACAAACCAACCCTTGTCTGTCTTCTGAAGAAAGCCTACCATGGCCTCAAGCAATATCCAAGATAATGACACTCTACTCTCACCTCCGCCTTACAATCTCCCGACTTTCAACTAAGCCATGTTGATCCCTTCCTCATGGTCTCTATCGAATCCAACCCGGATAGCTAAATTTTGATAGATGTTGACGTTATTGTAATTGCAGGGAGAAACTTCAACTTTCTGATTGATATTATGATCAACTACACCATCATTTTCAAGTAAAACTATCTCAGTAAGCTATGCACCTTCCTCGGTATCCAGATAGATCACACATTCAACATATTATATCTCCTCCGTCCAAATATACCAAATACATTTTAACAAAGAACCAAACACATTGGCAAACCGATTAAAATTCCCATTTCTGTTGTGGTATATATGAAATTTAAAACGATCGATGACGAAGCGAAAAATAGAATGAGAAAATTCACACCAAAAGAACACACAGATTTACGTGGTTCAACAAATTGCCTACATCCACGGAGTTGCAGAGGATTTTACTAATTGAGAAACTTTCACCGTTTGATCACAATGACAATTACATGATCTCTCACTTGCTCTCTCTCTCTTTACACCGAGATTCTCCCAAGATCAAGAACACCGAAGAAAAAGAAGAAATACGTACAAGAGAAAAAACTTTTTTCTCTTCTGCCCCAAGCCAACAAGAAGAAATCAAGAAGAGCAATCTTTTTCTTCCTTCTGCCAAGCACGCAAAACAACAGCTTGCAAAAACACATGCCGATGAGGAATATCAAGGGAGTGACGATTCCTCCCTCTCGATCAAACCACCAGACTTTCAGCAAAGTCACGCAGAGGGAGATAGGTTTCTGTTTCGCGAGCGAGA
>NEWO01000096.1:883375-927103 GCA_003013225.1 Phalaenopsis aphrodite
TGATCACAATGACAATTACATGATCTCTCACTTGCTCTCTCTCTCTACACCGAGATTCTCGCAAGATCAAGAACACCGAAGAAAAAGAAGAAGAAATACGTACAAGAGAAAAAACTTTTTTCTCTTCTGCCCCAAGCCAACAAGAAGAAATCAAGAAGAGCAATCTTCTTCTTCCTTCTGCCAAGCACGCAAAACAACACCTTGCAAAAATACATGCCGATGAGGAATATCAAGGGAGTGACGATTCCTCCCTCTCGATCGAACCACCAGACTTTCAGCAAAGTCGCGCAGAGGGAGATAGGTTTCTGTTTCGCGAGCGAGAAATGGAGACTGGAGCGCAAGAGATGAGACTGGAGCACTTGAGCACAACACCTTTCCTGTTTTTTTCGCCAGCAGAAGGAGACTGGAGTAGTTAGCGCCAATCGTGAAAGGAAGGTGGGAGCAAGCGGGAGCTGGAATAGTTACTGCAGCACTTTTTTTATTTCTCGTTTTGACAGGCTCCACTTCAACAGTTTCCACTAATGTCACACCGGCTACCATCAAAAAAGAACTATACGACAAGTATAAACTTTACAAACAGCTCGTCGGCTCACTCCAATATGCTATGCTTATCCCACCCAACATAACTTTTTCAGTCAACAAATTATATCAACATCTTTATCAACCTCTCAACAAACATTTCATTCAGTTGAAACAGCTACTACGATATATAAAAAGATCTAGCAACAAAGGTTTACCAATATACCGCGGTATGTTATAACTCCAAGCATTTTCCGACACCGACTGGGCAAGAGACCAGACTGATCGCAAATCCACTATTGGGTATTGTGCCTTTCTTGGGACAACTCTCATCTTCTGGTGTAGCAAGAAACAAACTATTGTAGCCCGCTCCTCCATAGATGCAGAATACCGAGTGTTATCCACTGCAGCAGTTGACACTATCTGGTTAAGAAAACTTCTTGAGGACTTTAAAATCTCCTTTATAGAACTAACACCACTCTACTGCAATAATATTTCAGCTCTAGTTCTCGCTAATAACATAATTTTTCACGCAATAACCAAACACATTGGGATCGATGTTTACTTCATTTAGGATTTCATCACCAACAAACATATCACATTAATCACCTATTGACCATGGATCAACTAGCAGACATTTTTACCGAAACTCTCAGCTCCAACGGATTCAACAACCTATAGAACAAGCTGATACTTCCTCCATGAACTATCAACTTGAGGGGCAGTATAATTATTAGGTTCATAAAGCTTGTTTCTGTCTTTTGTTTCTGGCCTTTTGTTTGGCTCAACCGGTTCATGTGTGTATTTAAATAGGATCTCTGTATTGGTGTTAGTATGTATTATATAATAAGATTGGCTGAGCTCCCTTCTACTTGTTCTAATTTCTCTCCTGCACTTTCCTTCTTCTTCACATCTTCTTTTGCTTCTTGGGTACAGCAACCTGCTGCTTACGGCACTCCATCTTCTTCCTGTGGTACTTTGGCTTATCATATGGGAAATCAAAAGAGGGGAGAGGATATATCTATAAGAAAAGTCTGACTGTGTTCAAGTGTCCTAAGCTAACTATACTGTATTCGATATTGTTCATATAATGCTTGTTATTGTTATTTTTTTTACATAATAAAATAAATTTGATCAAAATTTTAAGTGCTCATCAAATAAATGAACGGTTTTGAAAATTGATTCGATTCTTTGTTTATGTTTGAGTACATGATCGTTTGTTTTTTACCAATTAGTTCTCTAAGATCTTAATAATTTGATCAGGGAATGATGGCTCAAGTTTTTGTTTAATGATACGTTCGTTAATTTTTTTTCTATTTTTCATGTATCTTATGTATTTTAAAAATTATGTATATTATTAGAGGCATATGTACAATGAAAAATTCTAATAAACAGTTAGATAAATAAATTACGACCTTTTTTAGTAACAGTGAACTTCATTAAAAAACTTGAGTAAGCCCTATTTAATTTTTTCTTTTGTTTAAATCTATAAATGCAGTTATACTTAACAATTTTTTGATGCGTAGTGCCATGCGCTAGGGGTTATTTTTTGCTTTAATGTGTAAAGCAAAGTAAGTCTTTTATTAACTATAGCGCTCATAACTTAAATGTATCATATATATAAACTGCACCAACTAATAATTTTCAATGAATACATGATGTACTTACTAACAATTATGAAATTTGGAGTACTTAATAAAAACAAAAGTGATAGACACCTAAATTGAAGACAAACTTCAAATGTAAACTTGGCAATTGAAAATTCTAACAATTTCAATTATGTTTATGAATTAGGAAGTGATTAAAAGCTCATTCTAATGTAACAGTTTGATAAACACTTAAAAATGGCAAAAACGTGTATTTAATTCATAGCTAAAGGTAAATTTAAATGCATAATATCTCATGCTTTATAAATCAAGTTGAAGAAATTTCATTGGTCCTCATCTTCTCTTTCATTAACATATTCCTTTTTTCTTTCAAGTATAATCTCATCTTCTCTTCCTTAAATAACAGAATTGCATGTAGAATTTGTCTCTTCATTCGATTGCAAAAGTTATTGGGTTGTTGTAGGAATAAAACTAAAATTAGTACCTTTTAGAGTTAAGTCCCTGACATACACAAGAATTTGAGAATTAATGAGGCAACCTTTTCCATTTAGGTTATTTTGTTATGATTTCCTATTAGGATTTTCCTCAATATATTTCTAGTAAAAGCAAGCTTTCAAATAAATAAATATTTATCTATGTTTATTTTTATAGATAAGAATTGGTTCAAATTTTTTGCTTTATTTAATCAATATTTTGTTGTGCATTTCCACTGCCTGTGCTTATGTTGATTATGGGAGATTGTTTCTTAATTTACTTAGATATATTTTTTCCTTTCTAATTTCATAATATATGTAATTCATACATAATGATGTTCTCTACAGTCGACCACCTTAGATGAAGAATCCATCAACCGACCTAGTTTAGGTGACAACCTTCTGCAAGAGCAGAGTCTCTCAACCCATGAGTTGAATAACGCTGGTTAGTACACTCCTGAAGTAATCGGTTTGATCTCTTAATCACAACTTTCTCAAGGCCTATTAGATATCTTGCTGTTAAAAAACATATTTTTGAATGTGAAAACAGAATCATTGTAATTGAATGATTTTTAATCACATCAAAACAAAAAAAAAATGTATTCCAACAAATATCACTTTTTTCTTAAAAATCAATTTTTCTAGTTATCAGCAATCAAATATCTGAGCAAAGAAACATTAGTTAGAAGCCAAGTGATTTCAAATATAAAAGAAGGATTTTTTTTTCTTTGAATCAGAGCATGCGGTTTCTAACTGTTCATTCAGAGCTCAAGTACCCTGCAGATTAACGTTCGGCGCCGAAATCTTACCGCTTTTGGGGAATCCATACTTCATTTCAATCATGGCAAAGTCCCATGTTCAGTTGCCATATCAACTGGTAAATAACCATTTTAGCGTTACCCTGTATTGTAAATATCATTCTTTTGGTGTTAGATATGTAAATCTATAACAATTTTGTGGTACGTTTGTAAATCTCTCATTTTTTCTTAATTTTTCATTGTGAATAAACTACTAGGTAGTCCCAACTAGTTTCCGCGATGCTCTTCCAAGTGCTACTGTTAAGGGAGTCCTTGCATGTCGGGGTAAGATTTGGGAAATAAGATACTGTGGTGACTGCACCTTGAAGAGATTTGGTGTTGGATGGCGTAAGTTTGTGGAGGACAACGAATTGCGAGTGGGAGATGGATGTGTTTTTGAGCTTATGGATGATAAGGAGCTGAGGTTCCGGGTGCAGATTCTAGATGGACAAATCCCAACCAAGATTTTCAAAAGAGGGAGCTTGGAGCGGCCAATCAATATTGATTAGTTAAGGTGTCCTGAGGTTTCGGAGTAACGCGCAAGCCATGATTGCTGCTGTTCTGTATGCTATATTTGAATTGGTTTAGTTTAAAGATTTATGAAAGGGAGACAAAACTGTATACTTGATATGATTTGAAACTTCATTCCATTGGAATTTTTTGGAATAAGAGATGTGATTGTGTTTTGTTCTTTTAAAGTTTTTAGGAGGATGTTTTATTTTGTTCCGTGGGATGACTTTTGGATCTTAAACTCAATTGCGCGCAGCTTCTCCTTGTAGTATTTTTCATTTCAGCTTAAAACTTGGGATGGCCACGGTGCAAACCCGTCAGTCTATTAAAATAAAATAAAATAAAACAAAAAAAAGGCAGAATGCAGCTCAGTTATGTCCACGTTTTGTGAATTGAATTATGTTGAGCTTGAATCAAACTAATTTATGGCATGTTTAGTGCAATCTAAATTATGATAGATTTTGCTGGTGGATCTTCAATTTCGGAGGCCATCAGAAAATTTTGCCACGGTGACTGCCCCTTTTGATATGGATTGTCTGTGCGTGTAAAGAAATTATTATGTGTGGAGTTCGCACATACCAAATAGGTAACCAATAGGTAACCAATTAGGGAGTTGTGGTATATTTAAAATAGAATAAAATGATCGACAACGAAGTGAAAAATAGAACGAGAAAAATTCACACCAAAAGAACACAAATTTATGTGATTTGGCAATTTGCCTACATCCACGGAGTTGCAGAGGATTTTACTAATTGAGGAGTTTACACCGTTTGATCACGTCGCAATTACAGGATCTTTCACTTGCTTTCTCTCTCTTTACACCGAGATTCACCCGAGAGCAAGAACACCAAAGAAGAAGAAATACGTACAAGAGAAAAAATATATTTCTCTTCTGCCACAAGCCAACAAGAAGAAATCAAGAAGAGCAACATTCTTATTCCACTATCTTCTTTTTCCTTCTGTCAAGCACACAAAAACAACACCTTGCAAAAACATATGTCGATAAGAAATATCAAGGGAGTGACGATTCCTCCCTCTCGATCGAACAACCAGACTTTCAACAAAGTCGCGCAGAGGGAGCAAGGCTTCTATTTCGCAAGCGAGAGACGAAGACTGGAGCACTCAAGCACAACAATATTCCTATTTCTCGCAAACTGAAGGAGTTAGCGCCAATACAGAAAAAAGAAGGTGGGAGCGAGCGGGAGCAGTAGTAGTTACTGCAGCAATTTTTTTTTTATTTTTGTTTTACGGGTTCCACACACGACAAATCTTCCACTTGGAGACTGGTATACAGACAACAGCATCTCCTTCCTCAGACTGATCTCCTCCACTCGCGGCGTAATTTTTTTCCTCAAACGTGTTATCCTCCTCCTCTACAACACAAGGCCCCTGTTTTTAAGCTAAAAGACCAACTTAAGTTGCACACAACTTCAGTTTCTCCATAGTAACATCTTTTGTCAACATATCAGCAGGGTTCTGGCTTTCACAATTTTTTTCAAGCAACAACTATCTGTCATCCAATAATGACCGTATGAAATGATATATGATCTGAATGTGCTTAGTTATGGACTGAAATGCTGGATTCCTGAAAAGGAATATGACGCTCTGACTATCACTGTAGAGAATGCCCTTCTGATTCTTCTTGCCCAATTCTTCCAAGAAGCTCTGTAGTCATCTCATCTCCTTTGCAGCCTCTGACACTGCTATGTACTCAGCTTTTGTAGCAGACAACGAAACTGTCTTCTGCAGATTAGAGCCCAGTGTTGTTTCGGAAATTGTACTGGACTTGTCCTTGTACATAACATTCTCATCAAAAATCATATTCCTGCTCCTAATGATCTTTCGACCCTGATCATCCCAGAAACGATATCCAAATGTCTTATCTCCATAGCCAATGAAATAACACTTCATTGACTTGGCCTCAAGCTTACTTCAAGCATCAAGATTAATGAGAATATAAGAAAGACAACCACAAGTTTTAAGGTGAGAAAATTTTACCTCTTTCCCAGTTCAGACTTCTTCAGGTAATTCATAGTTTAATGGAACATATGACCCCCTATTAATCAAATAAATTGCAGTACTGACCGCTTCTGCTCAGAAAGTAGGTGGTAGTCCGACGTGCAATCTCATGCTTCTAGGTCGCTCATTAATGGTCATGTTCATGTGCTCTATAACACCATTTTGTTGTGGTGTTCATGGAATGGTATTCTTCATTCTGATTCCCTGAGCTGCACAGTACTCCTTGTACCCACCATCAATGTACTCATCACCATTATCAGAACTCAGACATTTCAGCTTTAAGCATGTCTCTGTCTCAACCATGGCCTTCCAAGTCTTGAAAATAATGAATACATCAGATTTATACTTCAAGAAATAAACTCATACATTTCTGCTATGATCATCAATGAATGTGACGTAGTAACGAGAGCCTCCAAGAGATGTCATTGGGAAGGTCCACACACATCTGTGTGTCTAAGATTCAGCTTTCCTGCCTTTGGCGTCCTGCCACAATTCAAGAAACGAACCTTCCTCTATTTCCCCATAATGCAACTCTCACAGATGCCGAGATCAACTGACTTCAATTCTGGTAGCTTACCTTTGGACTGAAGTTCATTCATACCTCTCTGACTCATGTGGCCAAGTCTGTAATGCCACAACTCTGTTGTGCTCTCTGCAACAGTAGTATGAACATTGTTAATTAAATCAGTAGTCATATATAACATACCTTTTTTCTTACCCTAAGCCAGTACTAGTGCTCATTTAGTAACTTTCTAGGTATTATTTGAGAAAACTACTGAATGTCCACATTCATCAAGTTGTCCAACATAAATGAGGTTCTTCTTCAGTTCAAGAATGTGTCTGACCTTTTGCAGAGTGCACTTGTTCTTATTTGGAAGTGCAATGTCAATATCTCTCATTCCTACCACGTTCAAAGCTTCTTCATCTGTCAGATACACTTTCCCAAAATCACCTGCAACATAATTCTGCATCTATTCTTGATAGATAGTTGTATGGAAAGAAGCTCATGAATCCAACATCATGTCATCAACAAAACTATGAACTATCAGCAGTAGTGCATCATGTGTTTCTTCAATTACCATTTTGCACTGTCATTCTCCTTCTTTTTAGGATTCATGTAGTTCCTCCTTATGTGGTCAGTTTTGTCACAATTCCAGCAAGTTACTTGCTTATCAGACCTTGATTTGCTCATGCTTCTGCTCTTTTATATTGATCTTCCCCTGTTTGAGTTCCTGGCTTGTGATCTCCCTCTGGAATCAGCATGTAGTGTTGAACTCGAACTTGAGATCCCGTCAGAATCTTTCATGCGCACCTCCTCAGCCAAAATCAAATCACGAATATGTTTGTATTTCAATTTAGATTTACCTGCAGAGTTACTGACAGTCATCCTCATAGTTTCCTAGCTATTTGACAATGAAGCTAACAAGATCAGTGCACGTATCTCATTATCAAATTTAATTTTCGCAGACGATAATTGATTTGTGATAGTATTGAAATCATTCAAGTGTTGTACAACAGACGTACCTTACGCCATCTTCAAATTGAATAACTTCTGCATCATATATACCTTATTATTCGTCAATGGCTTTTCATACATACATGACAGGGCTGCCATAAGATCTGCAATCGTTATCTCCTTGACGACATTATGTGCTACAAACCTTGATAGACTCAATTGAATAACCCTCAGAACCTGTAGATCCAACAGATTCCATTTAGATTCATCCATTCTGTCAGGTCTTTTCCCCAATAACAGAAGATGGAGTTTCTTCCCATAGAGATAATCTTCTATCTGCATTCTTCAGTAACCAAAATCTGTGTCATCGAATTTCTCGATCCCTGAAACCTTCACTTCATCTGCAATCATTGGCTTTGATACCAATTGTTGTAGTATATTTAAAATAGAATAGAACAATTGACGATGAAGCGAAAAATAGAATGAGAAAAATTAACACCAAAAGATTTATGTGGTTCGACAAATTGCCTACATCCACAGAGTTGCAGAGGATTTTACTAATTCAGGAATTTACACCGTTCGTCGACAATTATAGGATCTCTCACTTGCTCTCTCTCTCTCACACTTTACACCGAGATTCACCCAAGAGCAAGAACAGAAGAAGAAATACGTACAAGAGAAAAAATTCATTTCTCTTTTGTCACAAGCCAACAAGAAGAAATCAAGAAGAGCAACCTTCTTCTTTCACTATCTTCTTCTTCCATTATCTTTTTCTTCCTTCTGCCAAGCACTTAAAAACAACACCTTGCAAAAACACTTGCCGATAAGGAATATCAAGGGAGTGACGATTCCTCCCTCTCAATCGAAACACCAGACTTTCAGCAAAGTCGCGTAGAGGGAGCAAGGCTTTGCTTTGCGAGCGAGAGATGGAGACTGGAGCACTCGAGCAAGAGACGGAGACTGGAGCACTCGAGCAAGAGACGGAGACTGGAGCACTCGAGCACAGCAACTTTCCTATTTTTCGCAAACTAAAGGAGTTAGTGCCAATAGCTAAACAAGAAGGTGGGAGCGAGCGGGAGCGGTAGTAGTTACAACAGCATTTTTTTTACGGGCTCCACACACGACATTAGGGGAGAGCACAACACAACAAATTCACATAAATGGTAATGGGCTTCCCCTTGAGCGGCTGTCCATAAGTGCTACTCTCCGCACATAATAAATTCTCTTGCGTGTGAGAGCGATCAGCCCCTATCATTGCAAATAAATGGGTCCTTTCATGTATGCTTAATTTGAGTATTTTTGTTATGTTACGTGAGCCGCTGCTCTTTAGATGCAACTTCTTTTGTTTTTAATTTAGGGAATTCTTTTTGTCTTGCAATACTTTCCATCTAAATTTTCTTGTGGAATCCTTTCTCAAATAGCAGAATTGTAAGCAAACAGAGTCATAACCATACTCGTCAGTTCTAGGCAAAAATTTATTCCTAAAGCTAATTTTTAATTTTCATATTTAATATTTCTTATTTTATTTCCTTTTGGCATTAACATTATTACCCTGGAAAAGAACTTTAGGCAACCTGAAATTTGGATTCATTCTTCAACTTAATCTTTATTTTAAGATTGCAAGTTCTTGCTCGCCAAATAGGTGCCTATACTTTCTTAAAGATTCAAGGTCTTGTTCATAGTCATATTTAAGGAACTAAAAAGTTAAGCGCGCTAAGTGAGTGGATTCACATTTGTTTCCCTTTTTCAAAAGGGAATGGGAACGATGTTTTAACATTTTTTAGGTTTGAAAAATTGTTGAATCTTGTTTTATTCTCGGGTTACGTCAAAATCTTCCTAACCAAGGAAAAAGAAGCTGAAAGTAGGTGGAAATAAGATAAGAGAGTGGAGGAACAATGCATTATAGTTTCTCTGGTTCAACATTACATTGTGAAAGTCAAGAATTCATAAGTATTTCTCTCTTTGATTCTCTAATTATAGACAAGAATTTGGGTCTCTAATCTTATAAGAAGAAATAGAATAAGTGGAAATGAGCTATACATGTAATAAATAATAGATAATATAAAATTATATATAAATGCATTGAGTATGAGAGAATATCACCTGTGGAGTATGCATGCATGTGAACTCTTTGTGCAACCATGTTATACACCGTTGTACACCTGCGTCAAAACGGTATACAATATGATTATGCAAGAAGTACACATATATTCTGACTCTGTGTCTAATATTTTGCCACTGAGTACAAATTTGGACTTAGATTAGTAGTCGATGGTTAGGTATAAAAGAGCAACTAAGACTTATAATAACATGAAGAGTAGCTTTTTTTATATATAAGAAACTACCTAGCTATGCTGCATAAATCCCACAAATTTTGTGATAACCTTATGTAAGTTTTTTTTTTAGCTTAGAAGTTTTTTTTTTGTTGAGCGGAGTAAGAGGGCCCGACACTTGGAGGTAGTCGGTTAAGAACGGTCAACTAACTAGAAGGAGGCCAACTAGTTGGTAGTGTGTGCCGAAGAAAGGCCGACCGAGGGATTGTGATGGCCAGTCGGTTGGTGCTGGCTGTTCTAACAAAGAAGGGTTGACCAAAAAAAAGGGACGGCTGGCTGGTGGTGGTCATGGTCATGTCTATAGTAAGGAACTACTAAAGTGTTTTGACTAATCTAGTAATATCTCTCTCTTTCTCTCATTTTATGTTCTTTTTCTTTTGTTTGCTTCATTGGTTAATCTCAGACTCAATAATATATATTTATATAGTACAAATAAATGTGTCAGTACAAATCTCGAGATAATCAAATAACCAATTTTAAAGGCAATATGACCAAAAACCCTTTGACGAAAAACCAAAAGCTCTCACAAATCAGACTGACTTATGACCGACCCGACTGACTAAAGGGTTTCAAGCCGATCGAAGGTAAGATCAATTGGCCAAAGGGCCACCCAAGCCAATAGAAAATATGCATGTGGGACGATCATTCTAAAGGTAGCGACCGAACAAAGATCTAGCGCCCTAAACTATCAAACAAGTATCAACGCGAAGCTCTCTCAATGTCTCCCCAAAAGATCACCAAAGTTCACCAATAAACAATAATTAGGCAAGTTGGTCAGCCACTTGAAAGCTAACTGATCACCCCACTCAAGAACCAACCAACTTTCCATTCAAAGGTTGATTGGTGCCTAAACGAAAGCTGACAAAAACCAGCTCAGTTGGACAACCCAAAAACTTGCCGAGCAAAAGGTATAGTCACGAGAAAAGACCAAAAAACCATATACAACATTTCTAAAAAATTAGTAAATTATGTTATTTTACATTTTGTCCTTTCTTCTCTCATAGATAGGGAGACCAATCATATTTTAAAAGTTTTTGGCTCTTTTCTCTATACTCCTTCCCTTCTCATTGTAACCCCCGTATTCAATATCAAAAATAGACACAAGAGCTAGGGAATACGCATTTCTCCCATGAGAGGCAAGTCCTTGTGCATTCCCCCCTCTCACTTCCTCTCTTTCTCTCCACCCTGGCTGCAACGACTCTATTCCTTAGGCATCATGTTTCACATGATAGATTCGGATTTGACATCTTGAAAGTTGTGGTCAGCATGCATCATGCTAGCAAACATGAAGAGGAACGACACAATGATTAGAGAACCACTATAGAGACACTCCTAGCGGGGAGCACACCTAGAAGTTCATACAACACATATTTAGGAGCTGAAAATTTTGGCTTCCATCATCATCTAAGAGTTTTTGTCTAGGAGGCAAAAACCACACTACAAAATGACAACCAGCTCCAACGGTCAAAGAACTCCTCCAGGGAAAGCCGACTGATGCCACCTCAAAAATACTTAGTCAACTTCGGGCGACTGACACCTAGCCCGATAATGAAGAAACATTATTATTTCAAACCTTCTATATTTCTTTTACTATAAAAAAATACATAAACATTTTTGATATTTTCCTAAGGTCCAATTGTTACTTGAGGAACTCAAACCCAAGTAGCAATGTTGACAGTGATGCCAAAGATGTCTGGTCGGCAGAGCGACCCTCAATGCTCCTTTTTTTGGACCTTGGTCTCCAAATTTGAATCGAATAAGACTCTAAAGGTAGTTTCATACCCAATATGATAAACTTTTTGAAGGGTACATAGTAAATCACCCCAAAATGAAGCCTCCATGATTACCTCCGCGAAAGCACAATAAGATCCACTTAAAAAGCCTAGCATAAGGGTAATCCTGATGAAGAAAATTTGACCAAGCAACCGAGACCTAGAAAAAGGTATAACACGAACCGGGCTCTAGAATCTTAAAATAAATCAATCGGTACACAAAAGGCATTTGATCGGTACGTAGAAAAAAATAAGATGGAAAGTGACACAATAGGCGTTTGATCGGTGTCCTAACACTAAAACTCTTACCTGAACATTAAGCATAACAACGCCCATGTCTCTAAACTCTATACGGAGAAAGCTTTGGAAGTGGTTTCCGGCCCAGTAGCAATAAGCTTCGCGAAGAATATGAAGCAAATCATCCCAGTAGTGAGTCTTGGAAGTCACCTCAACGAACACAGAAATAAGATCCGCTTAAGTCGACGAAAGGTAAGACTCAACCAAGACGATGACCCGGCCGAACAAATGAGGCATGCAGTGTAAGACTTATGTCTAGCAGTGAGATATAACCAACAATCTTTATAAAGGTCCAACTTATCAAACAACAAAAACATTTATCACCAAGCAATATCTAGTACTTTTGGTATTGTACGTCAGGTGCCTCCTTTACAATCTTGTAACTAACTTCAGCTATTCTGAATTGAAGCCTATCTATTATGAGACCGATGTAATTTTTTATAGTGGTTCTGAAACTATGTTTTCCACTTTCTCATTCGCTGCTGCTCCTTCTAATGTGCTCCAACAAGAATCTGTATCAATTTTTTTCTCCCTACAGTGAACTTCCCATGCTTTTATGTTGTCTAAACATCGTAATTCTGATTATCGACTGGATTCACTATTTTCGGTATCTTAGAATAATTAGAATAAGAAAGAGGATTTAAAGTTGTCATTTTTACTGTTTGGCAGGATTTAGGCTAAAGCCAACTCAAATCTTGCTACCGAAAAACACAAATCCTGCCAAAATATTGCTACCAAATAGCCCTTTATATGGAACATCCTCACTTAGTAAAATTGTTTGGAGTTACAAGTTACAAAAATCCATCTCAGTGCGCAAGAACGCCTTTATCATATTATTTGGAGTTAATATATATATATATATATATATATATATATATATATATATATATATATATATATATATATATATATATATATATATATATATATATATATATATATATATATATATATATATATATATATATATATATATATATATATATATATATATATATATATATATATATATATATATCTATGAAGATAAAATATTTTTAAAAAAAAATTATATCTTTTAAATTTAAATATATTTTAAAATAAAGTATTTAATAAATTTTGTCATTTACAGAAACATTCGCCATCATCTCTATACTTCACACAAAACACCAAAAATTGTTTATATTAAATAATTTTATTATAAACATGTAGAACAGGTGGAGGATCATTGTCTCACCAGTAGCCACATGGACAGAGTGTTAAATGAAAACTCATGCAGAACGCCCTCAGCTCGTTTGCATGACTGCCACATCAAACACAATTCGGTGCTTATCCTCTCAGCACTCCTATATAAACTCATTCTACCCAGGACATGAGGCAATTCAATCCCCAGTCATAATTTTCCACGAGCTGAAATCCTGAAAATAAAACAACTTGACAAGATGCATTCTATGAAGGAGAAGCTGAAGGACGTGAGCAGCGAAGCCAAATATAAGATGAAGGTATCCTCCATAGTTACCCAGGAGAAGAAGGAGAAGGCTACTGCTAGGAACAGGCAGGAAAGAGAAATGGCGGATGAGAGAGCAAAGGCGAAGAAGGCTCAGGCCAAGGCTGATCTTCACCAGGAGAAAGCCGACCACCGGGCGGTGTCCGCAGCTCATCATGCCGGCTTACACCATGTTCCCCTCGCTGGCCACCATCACCACCACGCACATACTGGAACTGCCGCTCCTGCCACTCACGCCTATTCCGGGGCTCATCCACACACCGGAAATTACTATTAGATTGTTTGTGTGTGTGTGTTGTCTACTTCTGAAAAAGTGTGTGCTATGAAATATATCGCTTGTATTTAACCTTGTAAGTACTGAACTTTCATGTTTATCCGATCTGTACTGTATCTGAATTCAATGAATTGTTGTTTCTGGTTGATCATATTACCGGTTTATCTTATCGAGAAAGCAGAGTTCTTTAACCCTCACACACACACACACACGAAAAGCGGGTGTTCATACATAGAGTGGCCACAAACAGTGCTATCTACATGTAGGGGTCATGAAACTTTTTATTTATGCCCGAAGGACACTGTTATGCCTCCCCTAATTTTCCTCGTTCTAGAGTTAGAAAATAGCTAAAAAAGATCTTCCGTTTCATCCCCTTCGCAAGTGCCCAGCCGCTCGCCCTTCGTAAGATCTCCTGGGCACCTAGGTGCTTGAAACTTGCACTTAAAGCACCTGAGACTGACGTCCGTCAGGAATTAGTGCATAGGCGTCAGAATTTAGCGTCGAATTTGTCTTCTGTGTTCTAAATCTCATGGGAGCTTAGGCGCACGTAGATGCTCAGGGCTGGCGCCTTGACGCTGGTCTAACCCCAAAAAATCAATTTTCACTGTAAGTGTTTGATTAAGGTTCTCTTTCGATCCTTAAATTACGAAAACTAAATACGACTAAAATATAGTCTCATGTCTCCATAAATAAGCATCTTTGTCGATCTCGATCCATGGATTTTGGTGTCAATAGTGCCCCCAATGTCGTGTAAGTATGATATTTTGAACCCTAATGTCACGCTCCGCCACATTCGAGAAATCATCGAGACAAACAGAGGATGGAAGATTCTAGAGAAAGTCCGAATACGATGAGTCATCAAAGGGGCTCTAGAAGATTCCACCACATTCAAGAGAGAGCAAGAAGGAAAGGCTCCAAAGAGGATCTAAGAATAACCTAGAATGTTCTAGAGTTATTTATGTACATTAGAATAGTCTAAGAGATAGAATATTATATTGTAATCTAGAAACTTCTCTTGGACTTTGTATAGTCCCACATTGGCTAGATGAGAGGTAAAAGGCATGGAGGAGGCTATAAGTAGGAGCTCCTCCCCTCATTTGTATTTACCCAAGCATTGAATCAAAGCATTCTAGTATTCAATTGCTAATTATTCCTTTCTCTCTATTCTTCTTCTTAAGAGTGCTTGGGGCGCTTAAGTCCAGTGTTGTGAGTGATTAGGCTGATTTAGTGCCAAGAGAGAGCGCTAAAGCCGCACGGGTGACTTGACGAAAGTTAGTCCGTGACACTAATCTCCCCGGAACGTCAACGAGAAGCTTCAATGGGTTCGATTGTCCACAGGAGACCACATGTGGATGTGACATGGTCTCTAAACACCGGAATGGGGCACCGAACATGCCCTTTGTGTTGAATGAGCCCTTCTAATGATGGGTTCTTTCGGGCAAAGTCAAATCATAGCATACTCTGGTTTCGTGCCCTGAACACATAGCAAGAAGTCTCATATGGGTATCTTGAGCTACAGGACATTATAAGTGAGCTGAAAATTTTTGCAAGCCATTGAAGTGGACACTCTATCAGTGTGACATCAAAAATTGATGCCAACAAGATATTTATGAAGAGGAACACACCAAAAATTTCATACAACAACAAATCTAGAAAAAAAAAATCCAAATTTTCTCATCTTTCACGAGGTTTAGACTCGGAGGCGAGAATGACACAAGAAACAAACGATCGGTTCCAAAAGTCTGAAAACTCCAGGAAAAGCTGACTGATGACACTTCAAAAATAATTGGTCAACTCGGCGCATCTAACACTCCAGTTTAGCGTTGAAAAGACATTATCATTTAATTCAAGCCTGTTATATTTCTTTTACTATCAAAAAACACTTGAACCTTTTTAATGTTTCCCCTAGGTCCAATTAACATTGATGGAACTTAGACTCAAGTAACATGCCGACAGTGATACTAACAAATTCAGTCGACAGAGCGGCGTACAATGTTCCCATATCATGAATCTTGATCTCTAAACTTGAATTAGTTAAGCCTCTGAAGGTAGTTCTCTTCCTAGTAGCGACGAACTCCACAAATGTTACCACGTAAATCACCCAAAAACAAGCTTCTATTAATAAGCCTAGCATAAGGGGTAATCTTGATGAAGAAAATTAGATTAAGCAACCGAGAGCAAGAAAAGAGCAAAACTCGAGTCGGAAGCTAGTATCTTAAAATAAGCCGACAATGCAAAAACATTCAATAGGTAGAAAACAATAAAGACGACCGACAAGGACATCATAGAGATATGATGGACGTCCTGAAGCTAAAAATCTTACCTTCAACGCAAAGCATAAAAAAACCCATGTCTCTAAACTAAATATGGAGAAAGCTCTTGAGATGTTTCTCTGCCCAGTAGTGATAAGCTTCACGAAGTGTATGATGCAAATCACCCTAATAGCGAGTCTCGATGATTACCCTAGCAAAGACAGCTACAAATAGGGCTGTAAACGAGCCGAGCTTGAGCGAGCTCAGGCTTGGCTTGTGTTCGGCTCGTTCGAAATAGCTTGTGTTCGAAATCGGCTCGTGTTCGAAATCGGCTCGTGAACAGTATGTTCGTGTTCGGCTCGATGTAAATATTCGTGTTTATGTTCGGCTCGAAATTGGCTCGTTAACTAAAATTGAGAAAAATAGATGTAAAGTGTGGGATTCGAACCTGGATCAAATCTATACAAAAAAAGACCTTAACCACATTGCCACATGAGGTGTTATGAGTTAAACTTAGACATAAATATATATAATATATTATTATATAAATAATATATGTAATATATTGTTATAAAAAGAGTTGTATAATTTTTTTTCGAGCCGAACACGAGCGAACAAACCGTTGTTCGTGTTCGACTCGTTAGGCTTAACGAACGAGCCGAACACGAGCTGCTTAACGAGCCGAACACGAGCTGTTCACGAACAACGAGCCAAATTGACAGCCTTAGCTACAAGATCGACATAAATCCCAATGAAATATAATTCAATACAGGTGATGACCTAAATTAACAAACGAGACATAGGATGTGTAAGACTTGTGTCAGACGGTGATATATCAAAAAACGACCAATGGACTTTTCAATAATCCAAGTCATTAACTAACATCAACATAATCATCAAACAATACGAAGATCTCCTCACTTTTGGTGCCTTCTTTATGTTCTCGTAACCAACTTCAGTTATTTTGAACTGAAGCTCATCTATAATTATACCTCTGTATACCTGGTGAACATAATTTTTTATAAGGAAGTTATGAAACTATGTTTTCCACTTTCTCATTTGCCTCTGTTTCTTCTGATGTTTCTTCTAATGTGCTCCAACAAGAATCTGTATCAATTCTTTCTCCTCACTCTCGACTTCCCATGCTTTAGTTTGTCTAAATCTTGTAATTCTGATTGCCAATTGGATTCACCATGTTCGGGATTTAAAAATAAAATAAGAATAAGAATCTGGATTAAAAATTCTATGCCATTTTACTGTTTGGCCGGATTTAGGCTAAAGCCTGCTGAAATTTTGCTACCAAATAACCCTTTATATGGAAAATCTTCACTTAGTAAAATTGATTCCTGTATCATATTATTTGGAGTTAAAAAATTTAGTTTATTGTTAAGAATTATAATAGGAAATAATTTATTCTTATAAGAAGTTATGAGAAATAAATTATTTCCTTAGAATAATGAGATACTTACTTTCTTATTTTATATTTATTTCCTTAGATTAGGAATTATTTGGTTTCCTATTTTATGTTATTTTCTATATCTTCTAATAATTAATATGAATTGATTATTAGAGTTATTAAATGATATATCTTTTATTTTCATATCATTTCTTTTTTATTATTTTTTCTATTATAGGAATCTTGTAAATGTTATTTATACTCTTGTTCATATGAATGAAATAATTAAGTATTTCATTTTATTTTGCATTATTTTAAATTTCAACATTGTATCAAAGCGAGGTTTCGTACACTAGCTACCTACCCTCATTTGAAAATTGTTAGGCTCCATTCCTGTCATCCTCTATGTAGAAAAAGAGGGACACACATTTTGATATTTGAAACAAGATTTTTTTTTTTCTTCTCCAAATCTCTTCCATCTCTCTGCCGCCAATCTCATGGGTAGGGTTATCCAAGCACAGAGGAAGAATGCGGGATCAGTTTTTAGATCCCACACCCACCACCGTAAGGGTGCCGCTCGTTTCTCCATCCTCGACTTCAGCGACACAATGGATAGCTCAACGGGCTGGTTATCGACATCATTCACGATCCTGGTCGCGGAGCTCCGCTCGCTCACGTAACCTTTTGCCACTTGTTCCGCTACAAGCACCATAAGGAGCTCTTCGTTGCCGCAGAAGGCATGTACACCGGCCAGTTTTTGTACTGCGGTCGTAAGGCTTCTCTCATGGTTCGAAACATTTTACCCCTCTGCTCGATTCCGGAGGGTTCCTTTGTATGCAATGTTGAGCACCATGTTGGCGATCGCGGTGTACTCGCGAGGGCTTCGGAAGACTGCGCTATCGTTATTAGCCATAACCCTGATAACAGGACTTTTAGAATCAAGCTCCCATCTGGTGCTAAGAAGACAGTTCCTATGGGATATCGAGTCACGATCAACTAGGTCGTCGGCGGTGGTAGAATGGAGAAGCCTCTGCTCAAGGCCGATAATGCTCACCACAATTACAGGGTGAAACATAACTGTTGGCTGAAGGTCTGCGGTGTTGCCATGAACCCTGTGGAGCATTTCCATGGAGGAGGAAACCACCAGTATATCGGGCAAGCATCAACCTTTCGTCGCGATGCTTCGCCCCGGTAAAAGGTCGGTCTCATCACTGTCGGGAGAACGGGTCGCCTCCAGGGACAAGCTACTGCCACTGCCGCCAAGGCTGAAAAGGTTTCCTAGTTTCCCAGGATTTTCCTTCTCCGAGGTCTTTCAGAAAGTTGAGGATCTTAGTTTGCTTCTGTCGGCTCTCAAGAAACATTGATAGCAAAGATGCTTTGGAGTTTGGTCAGACATCATCACAAACCATGCAAAAAAAAAAAATTTCTTATGTTGTATCCTCCTATGCCGGCACCAGCGATGGGGCTCCAGTCAAGGCAACATCAACGATGTTGTCACCCACTTCATCATCATCTCGCCGGAGATATCGTTGTCTTGGATCGAACAATGCCGACAAAATCCATCGTCGACCCTTCCTCCTGCAGCTATCTTTTTCCCTGCAAAACTCAAAATTGTCAAAGCCTAATAATGCTGAAGTCTGAGAGCGCCGAAGCCTGAGAATGTCGAAGCCCCAGAATGCTTAAGACCCAGTGCCGAAGCCCAAGAGGACGAAGCCCAGAGTGCCGAAGCCCAGAGTGTCGAAGCCCGATAGGCCGAAGCCTGAGCCGAAGCCCGAAGAGCTGAAGAGTGTCGAAGAAGCCCAAGATGCTGATAAGAGAGATGAAGATGGAGACGTCAAAGTAGCCCATGGAGAGACCCATCTGCCTCATATTGTTCATTACAACTCAATTTTTCTTCACTACTTAGCAAGTTAGGAATTAATAACATACATTTCAAACTTGAGCGGGAGTGTTAAGAATTCTAATAAGAATTAATTTATTCCTATAAGAAATTATGAGAAATAAATTATTTCCTTAGAATAAGGAGATATTTTCTTTTCTATTTTATATTTATTTCCTTAGATTAGAAATTATTTTGTTTCATATTTTATTTTATTTCCTATATTTCATAATAATTAATATGAATTGATTATTGAAGATATTAGATGATATATTTTTATTTTCATATTATTCTATTTTATTATTTTTGCTATTATGAGATTCTTGTAAGAGTTATTTATAATCTCGTTCATATGAATGAAATAATTAAGTATTTCATTTAATCTAGTATTATTCTAAATTTAGACATAGTGAAGAAAAAAATTGAGTGTAATAACCAATTTTAAGTTGCATTTAGATCAAATAATTTTTTTTTAATTTATAGCTTTTAAATTTAAATAAGTTTTAAAATAAATCATTTATTAAATGAATTATTTATAAAAAAAAACTTTCGCCATCATCTCTATTCTTCACACAACACCTAAACTTGTTTATTAATTTTAAATTATTTTATTATAAACAGTTAGCCATAGGTGGAGAAGCACCGTTGCATCACTTGCCACAAGGACGGAGTGTTAAAAGAAAAACTCATAACACGACACAACGGCTTAAACTTGTTTGCATGGCCGCCACGTCAAAAACTGTCCCGGGGACTTCTCCTCCGAGCAGTCCTATAAAAATTCATTCAACCAAAGAACAATCCATTCTCATAGTCTTCTAGAGCTGAAAGCCATAAGAGAAATCGACTCTTGACTCCCGCAACAAGATGCATTCTGCGAAGGAGAAGCTGAAGGACATGGGCAGCGAAGCCAAATATAAGATGAAGGTATCATCCGTAGCAACCCAGGAGAAGAAGGAGAAAGCTACTGCTAGAAACTGGCAGGAAAGAAATATGGCGGATGAGAGAGCAAAGGCCATGAAGGCTCAGGCCAAGGCTGATCTTCATCAGGAGAAAGCCGACCACCGGGCGGTGTCCGCAGCTCATCATGCCGGCTTGCACCATGTTCCCCTCGCTGGCCACCATCACGACCACGCACATGCTGGAACTGCTGCTCCTGCCACTAACGCCTACTCCGGGGCATATCCGCCCGCCGGAAATTACTATTAGATTGTGTGTGTGTACTTTTGAACAAGTGTGTACTATGCAATATATCGCTCGTATTTAGCCTTGTAAATGCTGAACTTTCATGTTAATGTGATATGTACTGTATGTGAATTCTATGAATTGTTGTTTTTGGTTGATCTTATTGCCAGTTTATCTTACAGAGGCCACAGAGTTCCTTAGCCCTTTCTAGAATGGTCATATTTGGTGGCTAAAAAGTCATTTACAATAGTCTGAATTGACAAACATACACAATAATAATTGGCTACCACAGTCATAGTTGGGCTATAACAATCGCTAGTGATGATTGACGATTGTTAAAAATTATCGTTCTTGTACTTCTCTTTTAAATATAGGTTTTATCAATCAATGTTGAAACTTCTCAATATTGTACTCTGCAGACCTCATTGTTGAAGCCGTAGTTGTGGTACCAACTGCTGCTGAATGTTGCATCAATAAAGAGGAGGATATGACAATCAAGGTAATAAAGCATAAAAAGAAGAAAAAAAATCAAGTACAAGACCAAGAAATTAACGTGGTTCTGCTTAAAAAGGATAATATCCACGTATCTTCTTCAGTAAAGAAAGTAATTGTCAAGTATAAAAGAAAGTAATGAACTCTCACAAGTCAGGACCCTTCTCTTATTTCAAGCATTGATCTCTAAGATTAGTCTTTCATTTCTGAAACATAAAACCTTTTAATGAAAAGGATCACTAAAACTAGTTTAGTTGCGACAAAAAAAGAAGTAACAAGAGGGGAAGCAATTGCCATTCTTTTATGATTATAAAATAGAATTTTAGGATTAAAGAGCCAAAATAGTAACCATGATCTTTGAAGTGGAAACCGACATGATACCCATAAGTTTAGAAAATTTAAAATATGTATATATATATATCTAGCATAATCTTGAAATCAAACATAACATGTTGAATAGTTTATTGGATTAGACAAGCATATTATTATAAATACTAATTCTTTATGTAAAATGACTGATAAATAATAAAATTATATGTGATTTGCATTTGTGAATCTAAACTCATAAATATTTTCCTTAATCATAGCCATCGATCCAAAGATGAAATCAATGTGTGATTATGGATGCATTCATTATTGGGAGATGCAAATTGAGAAAAGCAATTTGAGAGTTCCAAAACAAAATTTTAAATAGAAATGCACAAAGAAAGAAGCAACACAGAAAATGTTAGATTTAATGTGAAAAATCTCGAGAATGAAAAATTAACAATGGAGCCACACTACAACATGAAATCTACTAAAAAGAAAAAAATAATATGAGCTGTACAATTCACACCACTCAAGCCTCTCCACACTTTGAACAAATTAGGACACTTGAACTCTATAGACTGCACAAGAAAATTTCAAATCCAACTCTTCCCTATAGATTGCACAAGAGAACTCCATAGCAAAATTGTCACTATAAGAGAAAAGTTACCTAATGTCGGCTACGAGCATCGTGGCATCATGGTGTGGCACCACAATGCTCCGGCTGAGGCGTTGCAAATGGACATTGTGGTGTCATGCTCTCAAGTTTTAAAATTGGAATAGGCATGGTAGCATCGAGTTTTGGGCATTGGGGCGCTATTGATTATGGCATTGGGGTGTTGCAGGTACAATGCCGAGGCATTATATAAAGAAATAATTTCGGTGACACCCCAAAAAACTCACTGTAGAGCTTGATCGATGAAATTGATGGTTCTGTGTTGACAATTGATCGATGCATTCAAGCCTCAAATAATAATAATCTTCTACTTGAAGGTTGATTGTAATCAATCATACTCCAAATCTATGAGAACTTCATTATTTGTTAGAAATTGTAGTGTAGTGTTGTGGCATATATGAAATTTAAAACGATCGATGATGAAACGAAAAATAGAACGAGAAAAATTCACACCAGAAAAGAACACACAGATTTATGTGGTTCAGCAAATTGCCTACATCACGGAGTTGCAGAAGATTTTACTAATTGAGGAATTTACACCAGAATATTTCAATTTATAAGAATCACTTATCTTAACTTCAACGAATTACAAAGTTGATGTATTCCTTCACCGTTGTTTCTTTTTCGATGCTGTCTGTTTCTTTCGCTGCGGGCTTCCTCCTACATTGTGAAGAAAAAGAATGAAACAAGAATAAAAAATCTTTTTATCCTCTCCGCTTTTGTCTTCTTCTCCTAAGCCTCGTGCCAAGCAAAAAAAAAGATATGGTATTCTCTCCATGAGCCTTCCTCTCTTCTTCCCGTGAGCAGAACCGCGGAAGTAGTTCCTCTCGTTGTCGCAAGAAGCCTAAGTCGTCCGCTGTAGCCTTTTCTCGTAAGCCTTACACAGGAACCGAATGCTTGAAGCGGCTTGGAGTTCGGTTTTCAAAGAAGAAATTCAATGGCATAAAAGATATTTAATTCTCTCTTTTGCTTGCATTTATGGTGGTGGGGCCAACGAAAGCAAAAGTCACGCCTCTTCCAAAGAATGGGAGGCAGGAAAAGTTAATTTTCTCTTCTTTTTTTTTTTTTGAATTGAGCTCCACCTCAATAAATCTCGGACTTGGAGAACGGTACATGGACAACAACGTCTTCTTCCTCAAATTGATATCCTCAACTGGCGACATATCCATTTTCCTCAAACGTGTTATCCTCCACCTCTGCAACTCAAAGCCCCTGTCTTCACACCAGAAGACCAGCTGAAGCTGCACACAACTTTGATTTCTTCAGAGTAACACCTTTTGTCAACATATCAACAAGATTCTGGCTTCCACAAATTTTCTCAAGCAACAACTGTCAGTCATCTAAAAATTATCGTATGAAATGATATCTGATCTAAATGTGCTTAATCATGGACTGAAATGTTGGATTTCTGACAAAGAATATGATGCTCTGACTGTCACTGTAGAGTATGCCCATCTGATCCTCCTTGCCTAATTCCATTGAGTATATGTCGGTTTCCGTATCTCTTTAATGTCGAGAACTCACCTTAGATCCATACGTCGTAGCTACCTACTCGCAGCTGGAGGTCTACAATGATGCCCTGGCTAGGGCTGTAAACAAAATTAATCAAGCCTAGCTGAGTAGGGGGATGTTCTCAAGCTGTTTTACAAAAAAGCTATTGAAGTTCGGTACAAGCTCGATTCAAGCCTACGGGATATTGTTCAAGCAAGATTCATCTATATTTATTCTTGTTTAAGCTTAATTCATTTTATTATTATTGAGCTTTAAATAAGCAGCTCACTCGGCCTTTTTTTAGCCAAATTTGATCAGCATGCATATAGATAGCGACTTTAACTTTAAAATAATTGATTAAACCTTAATTAGCCGAGATAATCCTATTGAGTTTAAAAATTAAAATTTTAATTATACAAATCCTTAAACAAAGCCCGAAGCCCGAGCCTCTAAGCCAAGCTGAATAATCTACACGCCAATGCGAGCAAGGTGCTCAAGCAATGGAGCTTCGTCTTTTCATTTAAAAAATATCAATGATAAATCTATCTATTAATAAATTAAGTAAATATAAGGGTAAAAAGCTTAAACTTCTCATGAAATTTATCTTGATTTTAATTTGTGTGCAAGAACATGAAAGACTTAAGAGCGTAGATTTATTTATTGGATTTTTTAGTAAGTGTGAAGCTGCACGTAAAACTTATAATTTTATTAAATTATATTAATATAAAGCTTCTCATTAAAATTTGAAAATTCATTTCTATTTGTATTTTTTTTGTTAGTTTTTTAGTTAATTGTATGAAGAAATAAAATTAATTTAAGACTATATTTTAATTATTTAATTGAAACTAAAATTTTAATTAGATTAATTTATATTTTATTTTATTAATATATATATATATATATATATATATATATATATATATATATATATATTTATATATATTCTTAAAAGAGCTTCTTAGAGCCAATTTATTTTGCTGCAGAAGAAGTGCATTGCATTTATTTTATAGAAGTTTCATAAATTTAAGAGTTTGATTAGCTGAATTCTAAGTGCAATGCAAAATTATAATGCATTTTGAATTCATCTTCTAATTTATTTTTCAATGTATTTATAATTTGTAGAATTTGGACAACTTTAATGTACAATGGATTGTGTAAAGAGTTGCATCTATTGACGCCGACTGCCACTGCCTACCATAGTCGTGGATCATCACTGTTGCCTCTCGTCCACCCACCAGCACCACAGGCCTCCATTCACCACATGTTGTTGCTTGCTTGCTTGCTCCACCACCTCTGCCCTCCACCTTCACGTGTCGCCCCGTTGCCAACATATCATTGTCGCCATCGTTTGACGGCCCATCATCACTCGTTGACTACCTATTTTATATTGATTTTATTTTTCTTCAAATCAAATAAGAAATAGTGAAGTCTTGCATTTATTTTATAGAAAAACAAATAGCTTCAAAGTATTCCAAATATAATACATTTTTTTAAACTACATTCATTTTATATTGTACTTTTTTTGGCAAATCAAAAGAGTGATTAGTGAGTTTGTTTATAAGCTTTAAATGATATGATTTACGAACATAAATAAATCAAATAAATTAGTGTTTAGAGACGTTCGTTTTATAATCGAGAGTACTGATAAAAAAATTTTAATGCGGTTCATTTGGTTTATTAAACAAGAAAAAGTAGACTTCATTTGAGGTGGACATCACTCAATTCATTTCCTCTAGAAGGTGGTGATCATTGGTTGTGGTTGAAGTTCGATCTCTTTGTAGCATTTAATTTTTTATTAATTAAATTAAGCCTTAACCTTATAGTTCATACCTCACTTTCTAAACATTAAAGGTCATGAATTTGCGCCCCTAATCCTCCACCCATTACTTCTTAAAAAAACTTCAGAGGTTTTGGGCATTGTCTTCTGTGGATTTCCCCTTTACTTATTTACAATGGGCATTGAATTAATGCACTCCATGACAAAAATATTAATAATAATAATAATAATAATAATAATTTTGTGTAAGTTATAGTTGTTAAATTTAATTAATTTTTAAATTAAACTTCTAATTTATTTTTGTTTTCAAAATTTGGATTGGCATTTAGAGAATTGAATGGCACTCAAGCTCGTTGCAGATTAGTCTAAAGGAAGATCATCATACAAACCATTTAATAGCTATGTATTTACATATCTAACATCTAAACTTCAAATTTTATTATCAAATAAAAATATATAATTCATTTTTTTAAAAAGTAATTACAAATGATAATATTTTTTATATTGCTGCAATAAATATAAAAAAAAATGAAAAATTTAGATATGGGCCGGCGCCATGTATGAAAATGTCCAATACGAAATATAAAGTAAGGAATTTTAATTATGGTATTAGACGCTCATTTTATCTCTAGAAAATAAAAATCTAAAATTATACCTTTAGGACAAGTGGAGGAAATGTTCTATACCAATACCACATGGCAGATAATAGCAGTAAATTGAACTGCATGCTTGCCACGATAAAAATCAATCACCAGACTTTATCTTCACAGTAACCTTATAAGTATCCATTCGCCTGAATTACTTAAAACAACCCACTCTCATAATTCATCTCGATCTAAAAATCATCAAAGGAAACAAGATGCATGCTGCGAAGGAAAAGGTGAAGGACGCGGCCAGCACCGCTAAAGAGAAGTTGCGGGAAGGCACCGCAGAAGCCCATGAGAAGACGGGGAAGGCTACGGCCACGAATAAGCAGGAGAAAGAACTGGCGAAAGAAACAGCCAAAGCCGAGAAATCTCATGCAAAGGCTGATCTGCACCAGGAGAAGGCTGAACACCAAGCGGATTCTGCCGCTCATCATGCTGGTGGACACCATGTTCCTCTCACTGGTCCTCATCACCACCATCCAGGGGAGACGCCGCTCGGCACTACGGACCCAATTCATCCGGCTTCCGGTCTCAATCCACATGCTAAAAATCTCTTATGAGTGTCTACTATTTAGAGAGCATAAATAAATATCCGTGCAGGTCATGCTTGTGTCTGATCTGTATCAGAACACTATCAGACGTCATGGATTGAACTGGTTTCTTTGCTTTCGAGTTTGATGCATTTTGTTATTTGGGTTGATGCTGGTTTTGGGTTTTCATTATCCAAGCTGGTTTTTTATTTTTATTTTTTTCATATTTGCTTTGGAGGCCTTTTTGGCTGCATTGTGATCATATTTACTGGAAAGATTTGACATTTCTTTTCTGTTGTGGGTAATTATTGTTGCTACTGCGTAAATAGTTTTTCTTCACTAAAAATTATTATTAATCTGCGCTCCTCAAGTTGAAATTTTGTAACATAAAATATATAAGATATTGTATCTGCTTCTGTTGGAATCTGATTATGTTGTGGGATCAATGATGTGCAGCTACGGTGAATAAAATAGAAAACATAATATTACTGATGATATTTTAATTATGGGGATAAGAATGTCAGTCAGGATAATTGTTCCTGATGATGTTTGTGTTATGCGCATGAGGTGTGACATCATTAATGAAGCATCTTATATGAAGATTGTTGTTAAAATGATTGTGCGCATAGAAAATGATTTAGAAGCAAGCACTTAGTATAAATTGTCCTTATCAAGAGGTTCGCTAAGTGTCCTTATCTAGAAGTTCACACCTTCTTATTTAATTAGAAGCTTGCTCTTATAGATTGTTCTTTTGTACATGTTGCATAAATTTTGGTAATCATATGAAGAGAGATAATCAACACAAGCACATAAATTTGATGAAATAATTATTGGGTTTAACCCTGCCCCAATATTATATTAACTTCTAGAAGATTATTTTTCAAAACAATTTCATGAGGATTATGACTGCCTATCATATATAATGATTGATACATGAAAAGCTTTAATTTGTTATGATAAGCATCCCCACTAGTCAATTACAGCAGCCCATTATCCCTGCATCTGTTTCCTTCATCATTCATCATTTTAATTATTGTAAAAGCAATGATGTCTCACCCTATTGTTTATAAGCTTGCTCTACACGCAGAATGCATTAAAGAAATATGCAATATGATCTACTTCTATCTTCAAATTTGAATAACCGGCATCATACAATCTTCCTTCATCAAGGCGGGAGATATTTTGATTCCTTAATCCCTAAAGTTTTCCCTCATCAAATGCCTCATAAGCATTCAATTCTCACATGAAACTTATCCTATATGGAGGCTTCAAATCCTAATAAAATTCACAATTATTAGTTTCGAAAGGTTCCTTGATCATATTACTTCTTGCCCCTCCAAGGCAGCTCAACTCTGTGGACAGTGGCATTTTTTCCAATCAATAATATTACGTCCGGCAACTTCTTCAGCATCAGCTATCTACTCCGCTATCACTAAATCTATTTTACCTTATATCCTCACTCTGATGTCTGTAGCCCTCTCCAACTCCTATCAATGTCTACAAATATATTAGTCTCTTTTGTTGATGATTTTTTCATGTTTAATTAGATTTATGCAATGTATTCTAAACTTGAACTAACTAAAAAATTATTCATCTCACAGATATGCTTGAGAATAATTTCATTCTTGAGTTAAGATTCTTTGCTTCAATGGTGGAGCCAAATATGATAATTGTAGTTTACAAAATTTTCTTGCACTCAGGGGATTGTTCATCAATTGAGTCTCACAGAACAAAATGGTGTAACAAGACAAAAATATTTTCATTAAATAAAGACAACTCCGAGACCATGTAAAATCATCCATTAAACTTTTCTAACAAAAGCCACCCATCTATTCTAGCCTGAAAGTATTTTAATGATTATTTCCCACGGATGCAACTCTATTCCTTTCGCAAATTGTCTCCTAGATCCTTCTTGTGCATCTTCATAGGCCACTTTCTCCCTCTCACAAAGCTTTTCAATGCTACATCCTATGCAGTGATAATTATTTTTAATGAAATAGCAATCTCTTACCCCTCTATTATAAACACAACTCCTCAAATCTATGTATCCTCTTATTCATGTCCTACTCTCATTCCTCTCATCATTACCAACAACCAACTCTCAATCTATCAACTATATAATTTCCTTCAACACGCTACTTACCTTATAAGCACCTAAATCATCCCACGCTACCAACAACTTTCCTCCCAGCTCGACCACAATCTTTAACTCCACTCAACACCACTACTTTTCATTTTATGCAATGAAGATACAAAACATGGCGCACTTAAAACAAAAATAAAATTTCAACCTTCACGCAATCATGCTCTCTCTTTATTTTTTTATTTTTTACTACACTCAAGCCAGTAAATATTCCCATTAGCATCATGCTATGTCCTATGAATTTCTCGGCATATAGTTAGAGTCCATGTTCCACGTAACTCAATTTAAACCTAACAGTTTAATTAATAGATATAAAGCTTGTCTCATACATGGAGTTTTAATGAAGCCTATTACGTTGACTATCATAAAAATTTTAGCGTTGTTAGATAAAATGCCCATCATCCAAATTTTGCTTTTCTTCATAGTACTTCACAAGAACATTTTTACATGAAACAACCTCAGAGTTTCATGATACTAAACATCCAACATATGCATGCTAACTTGTCAGAGAGTCATTTATGGCTTAAAATTGCACCGTAATATTGTTTTATTACATTCTTCACTCATTCACTTCGCCAAGGATTTAAAACCAGCATGTTTGACTCCTCTCTTTATAGATTTGTTGAGTAATCAAATCCTTAAGACTAGTTCTAATCGAAAGTGCTTATTCATTATCAGGACAAGTAATTAATCATAGGGTTTTGCGCTGAAACCTAAAAACCCAATTTTCGAAGTCCTTTCAAAATATAGGAAAATCCCTTGTCAGTCATTTATTTAGTATTTCACCTAAATTACAGAAGTTTTAATCCTGATTCTCAAAGTAAACTTACTCATTTTCCTTTTATTTTATTTCTTTTCAATGGATGTCAAAGCATCAAATTTTTGTAGCCCACAAGTATATGAAGGTAGCACTTCATAATGTTAAGAGGCATAAGCTAGTGTCTTAGGTTTAAACTTTTACATGTTATTCTTAATATTTTTTGTCTCACTCAACATGTGGAGAATTTTTGCTTATAACTCATTAAGAAATATGGATCCCTAGAAATTAGGACTACATATCATAATTTATTTTGTAAGTTGATGGTTCAATTTAAAGTACTCTCACCCATGATATGAATAGAAATAACTTTGGTTTTAATGATTGTCTATAATTGATCCACATTGATGAGAAGGGGGCACTTATTGATAAGACAATTGAGTAGAAATATTGATGATAAATCCAAACATATGTTAAGAGTTATGGTTTGTTCTGTTGTAGTCAATGATGGGTTAGAAGTAATAAGGGATGGAGTGGAACATGCTAGATAAAGTAGTAATAACTTTTCAATTGTATGGGAATGACTGCATTAATAGCTTATTCAAGACAGTTGGGAAGTTCACTCTAATGCTGACGATTAAGTCAACCCTACAGAAAATATAGTTAAACTTGACCGATAAATTGACGGCCAAGAGTGTAGGTAATTTCACTTTTATTTCCGATGTCTTTCTGATGGTTAAGATAACCGTGACTTTTCTACGTGCTAACTTGTAGGCTTTTAGTAAATCTAGCAAATGACGATCATGAGATAATAATCAACAATTAAAACTTAGGCACATAGCAAATTATAATACGACAATCTAACACCGCCAGAAAGTTAGATCGTAAGTTGTTATCTAATTGATAACTGACAGTCTTGATATGTTAATTGATGGTCTGAGCCATTGATTTTACGAAATTAAAAACTGACAGTCGTGTTACACCTAAAATGTTATAAAATGTTGGCGGTAATCTATACAAATATATGTGTTGCACAAGTAATATATGAGTTTGTGTCCGTGTCTAAATTTTATGAGGAAAAAGTTAGTTTTCCAAACAAGTTGAAGTTCTGGTTTACAAACTTTTTGTTTACTTTAAAATGTCAAAGTTTCATGAATTTTGAAACTGTCTAAGGCTTACTTTATAGAAAGTAGAACCCTCCCTCGAATAATTCAGTAAGTCATATGCAAATTGGATCTATAAAGTGAAATCTAATAAGAAGTAAATGACTGAGCGGAGGACATCGAGAAGAACATGACACTTTTTTCTTTGTTTTTATTTTATGAGACATCAAAACATGAGTGTAGGTAATTTCGCTTTTATTTCCGATGTCTTTCTGATGGTTAAGATAACCGTGACTTTTCTACGTGCTAACTTGTAGGCTTTTAGTAAATCTAGCAAATGACGATCATGAGATAATAATCAACAATTAAAACTTAGGCACATAGCAAATTATAATACGACAATCTAACACCGCCAGAAAGTTAGATCGTAAGTTGTTATCTAATTGAAAACTGACAGTCTTGATATGTTAATTGATGGTCTGAGCCATTGATTTTACGAAATTAAAAACTGACAGTCGTGTTACACCTAAAATGTTATAAAATGTTGGCGGTAATCTATACAAATATATGTGTTGCACAAGTAATATATGAGTTTGTGTCCGTGTCTAAATTTCATGAGGAAAAAGTTAGTTTTCCAAACAAGTTGAAGTTCTGGTTTACAAACTTTTTGTTTAGTTTAAAATGTCAAAGTTTCATGAATTTTGAAACAGTCTAAGGCTTACTTTATAAAAAGTAGAACCCTCCCTCGAATAATTCAGTAAGTCATATGCAAATTGGATCTATAAAGTGAAATCTAATAAGAAGTAAATGACTGAGCGGAGGACATCGAGAAGAACATGACACTTTTTTCTTTGTTTTTATTTTATGAGACATCAAAACATGTTTTTCTTTACATGCACACAAGGGGACGGAAGAGGATTATAACTTTTTTTATTTGTTTTTATTTTATGAGGCATCAAAACATGTTATATATATGTATAAAACTGGGCTGCAAGTTTTGATCTGTTGGTAGCGAGGTCACTGAAAGTCCCCTCAGGTCAAGGGTTTGATTCTACCGTGGCGCAGAGGCTCTGAAATTTTAGGCACATAGCGCGGGCTCTAATCATGGGGCCAAAAAGCGCATGAGAAGTCGATATTTGGGTCTTTCCTTATCTAAAAAAAATGTATGTATGTACTATAGATGTATGTATGTATGTATGTATGTATGTATGTATGTATGTATATATATATATATGTATATATATATATGTATATATATATATATGTATATATATATACACTTTAATTCTTTGGTTCAGTGCATTGTGATTATTTCTGTGTTTAATTTGTGTGTTCATTCAATTGGTTTTAGTTTACTAACTACTTAAATTGGTGTAAATTAGATTGTGCAATATAAAATTGAATTTATGTCTACATTACGATGCATATTTCTAAATGCTTTTCGACAACCAAATGTCAAGGTATCATTCTTTTATTTTTTAATCGAAGGCTACAGACCGTCAGTTAATTGAATAATGACTAACTGATGGTAAAGCGATGGGTAATCGAAAAAATATGACCTAAATCTTACCGATTTCAAGCAACGATGCTTTTTTTCCTTTTGGCATGAACCAATGGCTTGTAATCGTCAGTTATTTAACCAGTAGCTAACCAATGATTATGCTTTTGAAAAAAACTAACAGCCAACACCATTCGATTAAATAACCGACAGATAATTGACTGCTAACTAACAGTTATGCTTTCAACATAAACTTACTAGTTATATCAATCAATAAGCCATCGAATGATAAAAGCTACCAGAAATGTCCATGTTCCTTAGACTGACAAGCCAAAAAGCTACACCCTTTTATTCATCATAAAATCATATGTTTATTTTAACCAATGATTTTTTTCTATTTACCCACTGCTTTTGATCGTAAAAAATAGTTTGAATCTTTACAATGTAATGATAGTGTTAAATGTTTGCTAAGAATGTTGACGTTGATGCAGTCGACTCATGATGGCCATGAATGCCAACACTTGATATTTAGAAATATGTGATTAATTTTTAGGCTTAGTTTGTAAGAAAATTTCACAACTTTATCCAACTAGCTATATCATCATAAAAATAAGAGACGATAAAGTGGAAATCTTGAATCGTATTTTATTTATTTAAACTGTAGAAAGGAATATATTTATTGGTGCTAAATAACAAATCATTAATTTTTAAAAAGTAAAGTAGAATAATTAATGACAATAAAAAAGAAATCATGAGTATTGACAAATTTTATAGATGAACAATCATTCCATAATTGATATAAATAGATCACAAGTAGTTTTTAGAAGAGAAATCATTTTGTGATTGATAATTTCAACACTTCTGTTGTGCGATATATACTTCCTGACATAAAATTGAAACGCAAAGAACACAAGCAAACACAGATCGTTTACGTGGTTCGATCCAACTGGATTTACGTCCACAGAAGGGAATCAATCAAATATTTCACTAAGTCAAAATAAATGGAGAATACATAGTTTATATATAGAAATGAGTCCTCATCTTTCTTCTATGGTCTCCCTCTCAAGCGACACCTTGATACAAGGTCTCAAGATGCTCTCGGTCTCAAGATGCTCTCCTCCTCTCTAGCTCTCTAGCTATTCTCTCCTCCTTTGTGGTAGCTTAAGATCTCTTTCCTTGCTCTCCTAGGCCTCACACCCTCTCTATTTATAGAAACAAGAGAGTGGTAGGTGGGAGGTAGGTGGGAGGTAAGTAGGCGGTAGATGAGCGGTATGTGAGATGTGGTAGGTGGCGGTGCCACATTAAAAAATTGTCATTTTACCTTAGTTCAATAATTGGGGGTTAAAATAACTGTTAAAACTCAGAATAATGTGGTGGAATACACACCTTTTCATTGATATGAATGAGGTTATAAATAACCATTACAATAATATTGTAATAGGAAAAATAATAAAAGGTAAATGATATGAAAGGAAGGGTATAACACTTAGTATCTCCAATAATTAATTCGCATTAATTATTAGGAGATATAGGAAATAACGTAAAATAGGAAAATAAATATCTCATTAATTCTAAGGAAATAATTTATTTACAATAATAAATTATTTCCTAACATAACTCTAATTCTAAGGAAATAATTTATTTATAAGAATAAATTATTTCCTATCATAATTCGGTAGATGAGCGGTAGGTGAGATGTGGTAGGTGGCGGTGCCACATTACAAAATTGTCATTTTATCTTAATTCAATAATTAGGGGTTAAAATAACAACTTCGCATAGAAACCAATACCATCCACTTCTCTCTTCCTCACTTTAATATGGGGTTCTTATTTTTTTAGCTGCTCTATACGAGAAAGTCCACAATGCTTTTTTTGAAATGGTAATTGATCAACACTTGATACTGAGGCAAATCTAAAGAGACTTGGGTCATTCATCCTCCATCCTCCGTATGGAGAGAGAAATAGAACACTTCTCCTTCTATATTGAACATTTCCACTAACTTCTTAAATCATTGCAAATGATAAGCTTTAAAGCATGGTTGACGTTGGCTAATATATTTGACCCATTGTAATTGGTATGAATTTTGAAATTTTATCTCAATTCCAACTCGAAGCTAGTTGTCACTTAGTTGTAGCACGCATCAATATTTTTGGAGCTCGGATGAAATGATGAGTTGTTGATGAGATAGATGGCTAATTGCCGCAATGAATTGGTCCTTGGCTTAGACATTCTACAAAAGCTACCATACTTCATATGATTATTGTTGCATCAAACAGTCTTCAAGTAATTTGGCTGCTACTTAATAAGTTTGAAATATTAACCTGAAGATATTTAGGAGCTATGTAGTAAAAGTTTTGGAGCAGGATTTAACCACGACTTTAGCTAAATTTTGAACAAGTTAAATCCTCAAATCTATTGAATCAAGGTTTCTTTCATTTTCGACATAATTCCCATATCAAGTACATTTGACTAGTCTATAAATTTAGTAAATTCTAGAACATGTGAAGAGAAAGAATGCTGCGGTCCTATCGTTGCCTTCCTAGCTAGCTCTAATCTCGACTATATTAGGAGGGTTTAAACACAAAGGCAGTGGATTTAGGTGTAACTAGGAGAGGGGGAGACACATTGCTGAGGGTTTCGGGTAAAAGACCGAAGAATCTTTTTAGGCAAAGCTGGGAGAAGGGGAATTATGTAGGTGAGGGTTTTAGATAATAGAGAATATTGCATTCAAGTTTTGTACCATGAGGACTACAATAATATAGGGTCATTTGTAAAGTAATAGGTTCGGATTTTTGCAAATTTAAAAAAAAAAAGAAAAGAGAAAAGCTATTTTTCCAAATGATCGCCCCAAAATCTTTTTATTCATTATTCTGGAGCTAAAAAATAAAAAATAAAAAAAAATCAAAGGTAGTCTACAAAAATTTAAGTTTAGATATTAAATATGTAAATATACAAGAATCCAGTGATATGTAGTAATCTTAAAATAATAATAATAATAATAATAAATTTGAGCAGCAGAGTGAGAATTTTATCTGAGTAGCAGCGTGAGAAATTATTGTTTGAAAAAAAAATTAACAAAATTCTTTAACCCACTTCAAAATAATCGTGACAAATCAATTTGAACATTCATAATTGTTATGATTTCTTGGTCGAGATTTGCCGGTTCATATAAAATTATGAAGAACTATGTCATCTTTCCGAAATTTTATATCCAATATATCAATTTTTTAAAATAAAAGAATTTTTTATTTGGATTTTCTAAAATCATTAGGACAATTAATTTAAATTAAATAAATTCAAATTTATTCAACATAGTTTAAATTAAGTAAAACTAAACGATTAAATTAGTTTTATGAAGTTTAAATTTTATGTAATTATATTAAAGAAGGGGCATTTACATGCATACCACCCAATTCCTTTGTATTTACATATTTAACATCTAAATTTAACATTATACATCTATAACTCAAATCTTTTTTATTATATAAAAAAATATCATTATTTTAATTACAATTTAAAAAATGAATATATGTATTTTCATGCAAAGATTAAGTGACTTATATATAAAAATCGAAGTATAAATATTAGACATATAAATATCCAGGAATCCAATGATTTTTATGTAATCTTAAAAAAGACTTCAGAGCAGTTAACGTAACCAAAAAAAAAAAAAAAATCTGAGTAGCTTGAAAAATAAATGAAGAAGAAAAATCATGAAAAAAATATAAATTAAATAAATGCAAAAAATTAAATAAAAACGGCTGTGATGTCTGCGTGGCGATTGCGCTGACTTTAAATTTTTTTTTTTTGGTAATATCGAAATCTTTAATATATATTAATAAAGTATTAAAATTTGTCCTAGAAATTATCAAACAATTTATTAAATTCACTCCTAAATAAATTATATTATACTTGATTATTTCAAAGATTTGCTAAATTAGAAATTATTTAATAAATCATAATAAGTAATAAGCTAAATCGCAGAAGCCGTCAAGCAGAAAATTAGTTCGTTAAGGAACACAAAACAACTCGTCAACAATGATGTACGTGTTGCTTCCTGAAATCTTCTTATTAATTTTCATAACCCCAACCAAAATCATCCATTCCTTGTAACTCTCCATGGTCTTTAAGCCAGCTTTCTTCTCCAACAATTTCAGATTTTCCAAGAAGGTTTCCTCTTTCACCCTCATCCCTCCGTTCGAGCTAACTCCAGACGTGTCGAACCAGGGAAATGACACCAAACGAACAACCACGATAGAGCAGCGCATACCACGTTAATGCCGGAAAAACGGTCAGCTCGCAAACAAAGGGGATGAGTTGCTTCGCCCCTATCCTCTGCCCGCTGTAAATCTGTAAAAAGATATTGCACGAGAAGGCGACCAGGAGGGAGATCAGCGCCAGGATGAACGATAAAACCGCGAAGAAAAACTTAGTCGGGAGCGATCGCCGAAATTCGGTCTCTTTGTACGACGAGGTAATCAGCGACAAGAACAGAACCAGGGCCGTGGCGGCGCAGGATAATCCGAACACGAAAGCGTTCTTGAACACAACAAATGCAGCCCTGCCGTATATATTGCCGCCACCTACTCCGTCGCCGGAGCCAGCAGGAATTGAAAAGCTCGAAGCAAAGACGAATGCTGCAACGAGGCCCGAACAAGTCTGCCCCAATTGAGTGAGCTGTTTCTTCCCTTTCCTCGCCATCGTTTTGTGCGCCTCTGAGAAGCACTCCTGCGCCGTCTTCTCCTTTGCGTTGCGACTATAGCGAAGGTCTCTGGGCATCAATTTCTCAACTTTTTCAAACCATTGCAGGTCTTTCAGCATTTGGAGAGGGCCAGCCACGTCCTCATCGACGGTCACTTCAGCGGCGTAGTGGAGAATCGTGTTGTTCATGTCGTCTCTTGCATACAGCAGTCGCGAAGGAAGCAGGGGATTTCTGCCTCCAAGTTTCGACGCCACCAAGTCGAAGATTTTCTTGCTTCCGAGCGGAATAGCAACCTGAATTATATTTCTTCCTTGGACGTCGAGGATGTTAACGGACTGCGGGTAGACTTCCAGGATTTTGTTGACGTATTCGTAGAGTCCCAACCTGGCGCCGGTTATTAGCGGCGAGTCGTTCCAGCGCTGAAGAGCAGCGTCGGAGAATTCCTTATCTTGGTCTTTTTCCATTTCAGATGGTTCGTCCAATTCAGGGAGTTCGCGGATGTTGAAACTTCTGCTCTCACCATATTGGCCTGTCTTCCCCAAGGAGATGAAGCTCCAGTACTCCACATCTCCTGCCAAAAAGTCGATGAGTGCCAAGGTTTCCATATGGTGTTTCTTTTGATTCTCTAAATACCTTATTCCGGGGAAAACTGCATCATGATAAAATCATGCCGGGATATCAACATTTATTATTATATTTATCAGTTATTTGAACAATGATTTGTGGAACTCACTGAGCTTTAGGATAACCAAAATTAGCAGTTTCGCCCATCCGGCTGCAATGCAGAACCAAGCCCCGATAGCTAATTTACCACGTGAAATGGGAAGTAAGATATAATTCATAACATTTGGGGTTCTGGCAACGGATTTACAGCGGATTTAAGCTAAATCTTGCTCTCATTTTGGACGGAATGAAAGCACTGATTTGATATATCTTGTCATACGATTTTTCATTCAGAATTTAGTAAATAACTTAAATCGCATTCGTTGCCAGACAGCTCCTTGAAGATACAGAGGAGTGTTCTCTTCAGGCACTAAATATAAATATTTTTCAATAGATTTTAAAAAGCAGAGTTAGAATTTATATTAATTCATGCCTGCGATTAGAGGCAATTTGAACAGGCTAAACACTGTGCCGTAGTTTGAAGGAAAGCTTGTTTTCTTATGAAGCTGTGGGTTCTCCTCGTCTTGTTGATTTTCCTCGTCTTGTTGATTCTCAGCTACAGGCTGCACATCTCAATAGCATAATGAAAAATGAAGGATAAAAAATATTAAGAAATCATTATTGACTCTTCTTTTTCTTTTGCTCGAGAAAAAGCCATGAAAGTGAGGCACTCTTAGCATTTCCATATTACTATTTGTTAAATTCTTTTAGGATGTAAAGTCTAGTATTGTTTCATCTTGAATCCATATATGTTGGGAGAGAGATCTTATAAATTGACGAAAATGAAAAGCAACTAAGAAAAGAACTTTTTTTTATCTATACATCTCATTGGGTGCCTTTATTTTTGCACGGATACATTAAGGAAAAGAAATAAAGAATTGCTACACCCAAAGTCGTGTTGTATGAAGACAACTAAGAGTTGTATCTAATGGAATACGGTCATCGGTGTCATACGACCCAAAAATTGGAATTGACAGTGATAGATAGGATTTCCCTTCTTTGCATCTCTCATGCAACCTTAAAGGATTTTTTAGTGACCTCGTTCATATAGTTTGGTGGGCATAGTTAAGCTTGGTGATGTATGCAAACGAGCTTGATGGAAAATCTCGAAGAGTACAGACGACCTCGATTGAGGAGCTCGATGAGTACTAGCGAGCTCACCAAGTCATTCCGAGAGGCGAGTTTTCTAGTAGTGACTTTGATAGATGTGCTTTGTGAATACAGTATGTCTTCAGGTGAGTGATAAACATGCTCGATCCATTAGGCCCAAAAGGTCTATTTCGTGTTTGGGCTTTCATAATAGCATGCACATTCTACTTTTATATGCATATTCAGTTCCTCGATTGTCTTAATTCTTCAAAAATATGCTATGCGAAGAATAAGAGAATGAGGAGAAAATTTGTTAGCTTTGTGCATCACTAGAGAGATGATAGGATCACAACACCTATTCATACTCAATCGAAATGACGCTTTACACCACCAACAGGCTTGAACTTTCCTTCCGCTGGGGGCTTTGGAGCTACACCTACGGTTACTAGTAACCATGGCTTTTTAGTTACTGCGGATTGTATCCCATTCAGGTGTCTTCAGTGGTGGATCCAAGCAAGGTTCAAGGAGACAGTTGCCCCCCCTTAAAATTAAAATTTTTTGAAAGGGCAATTTGGTTTTTTTCGATCTTCTGAAATATTAATTTGTCCATTGTTGCCCTAACCACTTCTACGTTGAATCTAGAGGGACAATTTGCTTCCCTCAAATAATAGGTTGATTTCGCCCCCCGGGTCTTTACTTTTAAGGTAGTGGAAGCTACTAATTCTCTTTTTAGGACCTACCTAGGGTGTAGAATAATTTCTTCAGTCGGGCTACCCTAGGAGAGAACACATGTTATTGAATGAGAGGTGATGGAAGTGACTTATCTCCATCACTAAGAGGTTCGTGCTCCAAGGAAGTGAAGAAAGATAGTACATAAAGAAGAGTTTAAGACTTCCCTGTTAAGGAGGATACAATGATTTTGATATTTTTCCTTGTTAGAGAATAAATGTGATTTTATCAAAAATGGGAGCCATGTGAATACTCCTAATGCTCGTTGATATGTTGTTTTTCTATTACAAAAGGAGAATCAGAGTGTCATTAATGATATTTTTGCGATGGTTACAAAAAATATGTTTTAATGACTCACAATTATTATACTAGGGCAAGGGACATACTTATAATTCTATGAAAGCTGTTAAAGAATTATGGAAGCTTCCATAGATGAACTGGGTATACTTGTGCAAGGCTTATTAGTTATAAATAATGAGGAGCACTTGTAGGGAAGGGGGGAGGAAAGAAAATCAGTTTGTTGGAGAAAGAAGAGGATAACTTGTAGAGAGTGAGGAGAGAATCTTGGAGATCTTGTATCCAGGGGGTTTGAGAGAGAGATCATGTCAAGATGAGAACTCATTTCTCAATGTAAAAGCTATGTAAATCTTCTTTATTGCCTTAGTGGATTTGATGGTTGATTTCCCTCCCGTGGATGTAGATTCTATGAATCGAACAACATAATTCTTAGATGTTCTTGGTTACATTCTTGTTTTCTTGTTCTGAGTTTTTTTAAGCTAGCATTCGGTTCTTTGTGTTGCTTGTGTTGAGTTTCTATTGCAAAGGAATTGGCAGGTTCATCTTTCGACCTGTAGGTGTTAGGCAGTTCTATTGTTTTCTTCAACGATTGTCGTCTTCTGTGGGAGTCCTAGCCACGACAATGGGAACCACCAAATTTGACTTTGAGAAATTCACTAGAAAGAATGATTTCAGCCTGTGGAGAGTCAATATGAGAGCTCTATTGGTGCAGCAAAGTATCACAAAAGCTTTGCAAGGGTCGGCAACATTGCTTACTGAGATGTCTGAGAAAGAGAAAAACGACTTCCTGGATACTCACCAAAGGCTGAGGGCCCATCAGAGCTAGATAGAGGAAATCTCTATTCAAGATTTTGTAATTGAGAGTAAAGGTGAAGAATTGTTACAATAACTCACAATTATTAGACCGAGGCAAGGGACATACTTGTAATTCTATGAAAGCTCTTAAAGAATTATGGGAGCTTCCATAGAAGAACCGGGTCTACTTGTACAAAACTCATTAGTTATAAATAATGAGGAGCACTTGTAGGGAATAGGGGAGGAAAGAAAATCAATTTGTTGGAAAAAGAAGAAGATAGCTTGTAGAGAGTGAGGAGAGAATCTTGTAGATCTTGTATCAAGATGGTTTGGGAGAGAGATCATGGCAAAATGAGAGCTCAATTCTCAATGTAAAAGCTATGTAAATCTTCTGTATTGCTTCAATAGATTTGACGGTTGATTTCACTACCGTTGATTTAGGTCCTATGCACCAAATCACATAATTCTTATGTGTTCTTGGTGTTCTTGGTGTTCTTGGTTAAATTCTTGTTTTCTTGTTCAGAGTTCTTTAAGCTAGCATTCGGTTCTTTGTGTTGCTCGTGGTAAGTTTCTATTGCAGCGGAATTGGTAGTTTCATTCTTCGGCCAACAAGTGTTAAGCGATTCTCTTTCATCAACAAAATATTATACATCAACTCAGTGTGTGGTATATAATAGTCGTGCGAGCCTTGTCAAAACCATAAATCAAAACCTATGCCTTCGCATTCTTTTCTTTTCAGAGAGACTTAATTGATTTTGCTATGGTGGAGGAGATGTCAAAAGAAGAGATAGATATTCATGAGAACAGGTTGACAGTGATCCTACAACAAAAATGACAAAAATGAAAGATCAAGATTTGAAAAGAAAGGATGACAAGGTTGAGAGCTCGAAGACTATTGAGGGGGAAGAAATATTGGATCATCCTACAGAAAATATTTCGACTGTGATCCTTATTTTGGGAACTGACTCGAATGAGGCAGCCTAAAAAAAATGCTAGCACTGCCTGCTCCAAATCCTGTCTTTAAGGAACAAGTAACTTGTTGAGAAATTAGGTCGAAGAAAAATAAGAATTGACACAAATCCATAATAACACACAGGGATTTATGAGGTTCAGCAAAGATGTTTACATCATCAGGAGCAGAGCGACAACTTCCTTTCAATATTTAGAAAAGAATACAAAATACAAAATTCATAATCTCATAATTTAAGAGGCTCAGAGACTCACCTAGGATTACAAACATGACATATATATAACCATATAGTACAATATGTAATTACTTAAATTACTCATGTAATAAACCACTCAATGTTGCCCCAACATCCCCAACCCACATAATGAAACTCCCCCGATTCGACAGATCCTTCCGCTCCACTTCGCTCGTGGGCTCTGCTACGCTCTAACATCTATCCCATTTATGGTATGAGTCATACTTAACAAATCTCCACACTGGCGAATATCTAGTCCTTTTAGGAGAAATACATATATCCAACAAATCTCCATCTTGGCGAATATCTTGCCTCTTAAGAAAAATATATAATGGAGTTTCTTATGCACCAATGTGGGTTGGGTCACCACGCTTCCGTTCGCTTCCCCCAACCCACTAAATTCCAAGAGACTTCTCTTCATTCCATGAGACTCCAAATTCTGGTATTATGAGTCATACATAATAAATCTCTACCTTGGCGAATATCCAACCTTTTTAGGAGAAATACATATACGCAACAACTATCTACCTTGACATATATCCAACCCCTCCCTTAGGAGAAATACATATGCCTAACAAATCTCCACCTTGGCGAATATCCAGCCCCTTAGGAAAAAATACATCATGGAGTTTCTTATACACCAATGTAGGTTGGGCCATAAGTCATTTTAAATAATCTCTTAATTAAGATTCCTTAATTAAGTTTCCCTTAATTAAGTTTCTAAGAAAAAATAATTTCTCTTGATTAAATTTCTAAGAAAAAAGGATTTCTCTTAATTAAATTTTCCTTGATTAAACTTTCCCAGAAATCATTTTCTTTAAACTTCTAATAAAAGCTTCACCTCCGCTTTCCAGAAAAGCTCATTTTTCGTTCCAAAAAAGCTTTGCTTTCCTTCTTAGAAAAGCTTAGTTTCTGCTTTCCTTCCAAAAAAGCTCCACCTCCGCTTTCATTTTAGAAAGAAATCTTTTCTTTCCCGAGTGTAGCAGCAGATTCCATTCCCTTGCCTATTTTGAGTCATGAAAAATCTCCAGAATATCTCTGCGCTAAATTTTTTTTTTATGCAGACTTTTCCTTTCGTCGTGAATTTCCTTTTCCGCATCCGTCATTCCAATTATGCTCCTCTGCCGCTCGCCTGCTCTGGTATGGAACTTGCCGCTCAAATGGTCGTTGTTCACTACTTCGTGCGAATCCTTCGTCCTCGCGGCTCTCCTACTCGTCGAACTGCACAGGCAAATTGTCGTGTGAATCTTCTGCTTGCAGACCTCTCGGCACTGTAGAAGACGCAAACCGCCGAAGAGCAATTCCTCTGTTCAACCGTCCGAAGCCCTAGCTGCCGAATTCCCCGGCCAAAATCTTCTTTGTTCCCGCACCGCCGAAATCTTTCTTTCATGTCCTAGAACTTCGCTCTGATATCACTTGTTGAGAAATTTTGGCGAAGAAAAATAGGAATCGACACAAATCTAGAAGAACACAGAGATTTAAAATGGATCGACAAAGATGCCTACATTCTCGGGAGCAGAGCGACGACTTCATTTTCAATATTCAGAAAAGAATACAAAATACAGAATTCAGCTCACCTACGGTTGCAGACAGAACATATATATAATACTTTAGTACAATATGTAATTACTTAAATTACCCATGTACCAAATCGTGGGGTGTTGCCCCCGCACCCGAAGCCCACATAATGAAACTACCCCGATTGGACATATACTCCCTCTCCACTCTGTTTGCGGGCTCCACTCCGCTCCAGCATCTGACCCATTTATGATATATGAGTCATACCTAACATAACTAAAGCCGAAGGTTTTCACAGGGGCTCAAATTTCATATCCCTTAGATGACCGGCAAAAGATCCAACTTTGTGGTTCTCACGGAGCTTTATGTCCTATGTCTTTTCACATGCTTTGCTTTTATATCTAAGATTTGAATTTATCCATCTCGATGCATTACTGTAAAGGTATCAGTCGATCAACTGCCTAACCCAACAACTCTCCCTAAGGACGATCCCGTTGATGAAGAAATAGGAGAGATAATGGAGCACACTATAGGCTTGACGATTGGAACAAGATCGCCTACTGGCGAGCTCATACCTGAATATAATATAAGTCACTTGGTAATGTTTGGCTCACTGATACCATGATTATGAGTGCTAGAGTTTAGAGTTCACGTGTGAACTTGTTATAATGGATCTCAATATTAATGATGAAAGGACTTTTGGGGCGGAGCTCAAAGTCTTTGAAGGAGCATCAGCGGAGGGTGAGCCGATGATCGATGTTGAAATCCAACAGTCGGTGGCAACACTCGTATTTGTTTCTCAGGTTGTTCAATCTCCCAAACATAGAAGGACCTTAAAGGATGGATGGGTGCTTGCTTACGAGAAGTTGAGGGAGACTAAAGAAATTGAACTAGTTCGAGAAGAATTGGAGACGGTGAAAGAACGCGTGGCTCATGTAGAAGCAAGTTACCCTAGGTGGAGGACAGGTCGTGGATTTGAAAGTTGATTCCCATGAAGCCAGGGATCTTAAATTTTGTCAGATTTCTTATAAAACGAGTGCAATATATATATATATAT
>NEWO01000096.1:927508-985928 GCA_003013225.1 Phalaenopsis aphrodite
TATATATATATATATATATATATATATATATATATATATATATATATATATATATATATATATATATATATATATATATATATATATATTAGGCAAAATGTAAAGCACACTAATCTCAAATCAATCAATCGATTAAATTTGAAGTATATCATATTTACAATTATATTTATATTGTATTTCATTATGAAACAATTTTTAATATTTTATATGTACAATTTCAAGTTACCAGGCCAAGGTCATAAGCATTTTCGATGGCGGAAGCCGCACCACTCCCTCTCCTGTCTCCTTTGTTAAATGGTATACCTGATGGTTTTAAACTATTAGAATTACTCGCAATCAAGATAAATTTATTTTAAAAGGATTTATAATATTCTTCAGGAGGAGCGTGAGTGTTAAATAATTCTCACAGTTGTAGATGAAGGAATCCAACGGTCCGATTTCCAGTTTACTCTTGAATGCTCCTGGAATTGTGACCATAAGTTGGAGGGGAGTCACAGCAGCTGCGTTCCGCCTTCTTCTTAGATGTGGAAAATTCTCTGCTATCTCCAATGCCAGTCCTGCAACATGGAACATATAACTCACTCCAGATTACAGTACTCTCTCATTTTGCTCTCAATTAAGTCCAGGCAAGGCGGTGGCAGCCAAAATTAAGGGAATTTCCTTCAAAAGTTGCAACATTCGGAGAAGTTTCATTCCCCAAACATGAATTTTTCTAAATGAGTAACGTCGTGTAACTGAATGAAAGTTCAGCTAATTCTGAAACAAAGCTTAAGTTCGAGAACTCACTCGGAGAATTGCCCATGATAGCGCAGTGCAAAACGTTGGCTCCGTCCTTCCTTTTAACATCTATAATGTCGTCACGATCGCCACGTTCGTACATCATCCAAAAAATTTTTCGCTGCCCATGCAACGCAGCCTTCAGCAGCGGCGTCTCGTTGTCCTTATTCCTCGTATTCAGGAGCTCCTTATTTTTACTGATCAGCCTGTCAGCAACTCCCATCATCTTATTGCCGACGGCCGCCGCAACATGGAGGGCGGTGTTCCCCTGCAGATTGGCTTCCAGAAGGCTCTCCTCATCCATATCTTCAAGCAACATGTTGGCCAGCTCGGTCTTACCGTAGGAGATGAGGACACTGAGGAGGGGGTCTCCTGATAGGTTCACGGCAGAGTAGTACAGGCCTTCTAGCTTCTGCAAACTCTCCTCAATTGCTTCTTTCTTCTGGGCCCGTTTATTGAGGTACCTGCGAAGGCTGAACGCATCGTTGCGACGGATAGCGTCGTGGATGGCCTCGTATTCTTTCATGAAGCTTTTATGGCGGCAGAAGGAGGGGATGGGGTGGATGTTGACGAACACATGGGGTTCAGCCATTCTATACGCTAGCTTCAGATTATTTGTTTGTTTCTATCAAGTTGAATGACATGATGTTATATTGATATGGCCTGTAGGGTATCAGATACTTAGCAATCTGCGACTAGTTTGCTTAATTCCCTTTATTAAATAGCAAAGCGTTGCATGCGCACGGAAGGGATACTCTTTATCATTCACTCACTCAACTGTTTTCACTTCTTGTATAGATTGTACGGATTCTGATCTAACTAAGGTTAAAATTGATATTGATGGGGTGATTCATTCAGCTTATTGTTACTTTTTTTAATTGCTCCACTTAAAAAAGGAGAGAATGCTTTCAATCATTTGGATAAAATGGTTTGTCAATATTACTTTTCCGATCTTTGATTTTATAGTGCAAAACACAAGAAAAAAATGAAATATATCGACTGACTGGCTTTTACAAGGGCAAAATCTTTTAAATGTATTCCATAAAATTTCTACTTGTTTACATATCTAGTATATAAATTTTACTTTTTTCTTACATTTTATATCACCTTAATCTTTCAGATCACAAAAAAAAAAAAAAAAATCACTATTATGGATTATAAAAAGTAAAATGCATATTATCATGCATAATTAAGGCAAAATCTATGGGTAAAAATTAAAATTTGGGTGTTAATTAGATATGTAGATGCTTGGGAATTAAGAGGTTTATAGGTGATATGCCTTCAACAAATTCTCATAATCCAACACAAATCTCCAAGGATGAGACAATTCTCGAGATAATTTCTTTAGCAAAATAAGTTCAAATTTCGATTAAAAATCCTCCATAACTCCGATTTTAACAAACATACAGTCAAACTTACCAGATTGATGAGATAAACCTAACAGTACTAAAATCAGTCAAATCTAAGTCAAACCAAATCCAAATTAAGGGACTATTTGAGACACATTTCTGTCTGCTTTATTTTTCAGACCACCACCACTATTCTATTTGAAGAACATTTTCTTACTATTTTTTACCAATTTTGGTGGTAGAAAGTTAATTTTTTTCAACTTAAACTATTAAAATGTGGTGTCTGTCAGAAATATACAGTCTTACTTTTTGAAATTAAAATAAATTTGTCATAGCCACCACAATTTCCTGAAAAACAGTTTCTTCTGCGGCAATTTCACAACTGTTTCTTCAAACAGTAGTAGCTGCCCCAAAAAGGCCCAAAGACTCGATAAAGACTTGATGCTCGAAAAAGCATCAACTAGAGAAGCTTTTGGTGTACATGTATGAGCTTAAACAACCTCTTGTTCATCTCAACTTGATTCATTTGTAGCACGAATTTAGAACATATTTTTAAGTAAGGAATTGAAATGCTTGTATAGATGAAATTCTTGGTTCTTATAGTTTTCTAATTTTTTAAATCTTATATTAATTATATTAACAGAAAAGAATTCTTTATTAAAACATTAGTGTCAATATAAGTTAAAGCATTTAAAATTAATTCATACTAATATTTGTAGCCCACTCATATTTACATTTTGCAATTTTAAATAATATTTTTATTTTTTGTTAATGATTATAATTATAAGTCTTTGAATTTCATACATGAGTAGCTAGAACCACTGAACATATTTGAGTTCTTTGAAGCTAAAGTAAAAAACTTAACTTTGAAGAAAAATTAGAGCTACCATTACTTTCATAATTATAAATATTATAATAAGTACATTGAATTAGGTGAACAAAATTTAGACACTTCTAAATATAATTAGTTGAATGTGACTTCATTTCACAATACATTATGGTAAGGATGTCAAGCAAAAAGAGTGCCGTTGAAATATAAAATTAAACACAAAAGAATGGTTAGGAAGTATGATAATCCATCTTTTTATAATAATTACTATGGGAAAAAAGTTATAATGGGCACAATCATTATCGTTAACAGGATTTCCAACTAAATAGTAACTAAAATCTCTTGAATTAAATAAAAGATTAAAAAAAAATTACTATAAAGCATCTTCATATGTAGGGGTATTTGCTAAGGCGAGGCCATAAAATTCTAATGAAAGAAACTATAAATAAGAACTATAAGCCATTTCTTTGCTGGGTCCTTGGAAAAGTTAAGGTTTTTTAAGTTTTTTGATACCTCAAAGAATTTATTTTTCTTTTGAGGACAACACCAATATCAATGACTTTGGTATATTTGAAGTGAAGATAAAATAAAAGTTTTATTTCTGAAGAGGAGGCCAGAAAAAAGGTATGAAATCAATGAAAACAAACTATGTTTTAGACATTGTTTAATTATTCGAAGCATCAAAACTAATCAGTTTTAAATAGATTTCAAAACCAATAAAATCCAAAATATAACGCTAAAAATGTAAGACACGTCTAGTTAATAAAAGTTTTGCTAATAAATAAATAAACAATTTCAAATGACTTTTGAAATCACGACACTTATAGGTCATTATAACTGAGGATATGTTGATGAATGTAATCACTTTAATTTCTTAATGGTAACATTGAAAAAGTTTAAGCACATTTGGTGCTCAAATTAAGAAAACTCATCTGTGTATAACTCAAACAAGTATCCCATTAATGATATAAAATTTGGTCAAAGTATTACTTTTTTTTAATTTTAATGAAAATACTATTAAGTATAGCATTTATCATAAGGTCAATCAGAGTACATTTATTATTTCAGTATTAGATACTCTTCTTTCAAACAGTGATATATACATGATAGATGAATCTATGCATTTTTTGTTGAGTGTTCAAATTTATTGAGACTACTCGCATAGATAATTTAAATATGATTGATTAAAAGGGTCTACTGTGAGATCCATTGCATGAAATTTACATATCACACATCATATTTAATTTGTGGCGTGATTATTTTTATATGATAACTTTTGATGATAGTTGGATTAAGAAATATAATAAAAATTAATTTAATAATATTATTGTTGCATGTCAGAAAATTCTTGGCGATAGTGATTATTCAACGTCTTTGTGTTGCACGAAAATTCATGACACACATATAATAAAAAAAACAGTTGGAGAAAAATATATTAAATGTGAAAACCCGATAAAGAAAAAAAATCACATGGCCTGACCCAATCAAAATAATTCATTATATGTATCTAAGTACATAGGAAGAACATGGTTACGAGTGCTTACACAAAAAATTGCACTTGTCCTCATACAACACAGAAAATATTAGTGTTGGGCACAACAATCGTATTTGACTACAACGGTTGGAAGCAGACGTCACAAGAGACAAGCGATCGGCAAATGTTGACGGTGAAGACAACAGGAGGTTGCAATGATTGACAGGTGGTGATTGACGGTGCTCGATGACTATAGAGGCTAATCGTTATTCTTTGGATCCTTAATAAAAGTATTAGACACAAAAACTGCATTTGGAATACAACAGTTGCAAATAAGGGTTGGTGGCGACAAATAGTGATGACCCCGATGGTTGTCGGTGATCCTAGGCTACAGAGGTCTGTGATTATTTTCACAATTCCTATCTTCTCATGATATTTGCGCATAGAGAGTAAAAATCTGCAATCTTTCTTCCCCATAGCATAATCCCTGTAAAAAATTTCTCAATTCCACTGCATATCCCTCATTCTCTGATTCAATGTTCCAATTTTACAATCCCTTTATCTTCAAAAGTACACTCTTTTATCTATCTATCCATCTATCCATCCATCTATCCATCCATCTATCCATCTATATATATATATATATATATATATATATATATATATATATATATATATATATATATATATATATATATATATATATATATAGACACTATGTGGATCTAGAAAAAGTATACTCTTATAATTTTATAAAAAATTATTTTTTTTTTTAAAAAAAAATCAATCAAATATGTTTTATATTCTTTATTTTAAAAACATATAAATCATAAAAAACAAGCACATTTTTTAAAAACATAACACAAAAATAAAAAAAATAAATAAACAGATTCAAAATAAAAATAAAACAAACTTAAACTATAAATAAAATTGAAATCATAAAGTGATCCAAATATAAGTGTTATTTATTTATCTATGGATGGGTTAAAATAAAATATACTATGCACAAATATAAGTATTATCATTATCGCTAATTTAAGCACATCTCACTCACTTTCCGTCTCGAGTAAAAGACACGCACACACTCTCCCTCTCTCTTTCTCTCTCACACACACACACGCAGGCACTCTCACACACACACACGCGTTGCTTCACAGGAAAGCTAAAAGCCTTTATTATTATATGCACAAATCATCATTCAATATGAGACTTGAGTACCTTAAATTAATTTTTCACCTTTAGATATTTCAATAATCACAAGATTTATATCATTTGATCAAATAAAAAAAATTGTGAAAATATAGCAACAAATTTCATTTTGTTAAAATTACAATAATAAAAAAAAAATTTATACCATAAGTGTTACAATCGTCATTACCAAAAAAAAAAAAAAAAAAAGTGTTCAAAGCATATATTTTCGGACACATTTTTGAAGCGTCCAAGATATCGTTCTCATAGGACATATTTGAAGTCAATTTTTAAAGTGCTGCCAAACTGCCTAAAACAGAACAAAAAGTTTTGAATTTTATTTTATTTTTCCCTTCCGCAAATATCTCTCCAGCGTGCTCCAACTCCTCTCCATTCTCTCGAAAAATTATTGCATACGGACGGACACTGCATGCAACTCTGCATGCGGTGTCGTACGGTCAGAATATATTTCAGTAGGCCCCACCTAAATTAAAAAAAAAATTGAAATATATTCTGATCGTAGATCACCGTGATCTACGGTCAGAATCGGACACCGCATACAAAGATGCATGCGGTATGCGTATACAATAATTTCTCCTCGATTGGCCCCTTCATATTTTGGCCAAAAACATGGCGGAGGTGACCAAACTCTCGCGATACTCTCGCTAACAGTGGGAAGGCAACAACGGAATCGTCGCTGGCTCCCGGTCCTCGTCTGATTTTTCTAAAAACATCGCGCTGGTGACTGAAGCCGCGCACTAGCGCCGCATTCAGGGCTAAATGTGTGAAGGCAATTACGGGATCGCCACTGGCTACGCAAAAACGACGTCATCGTAACCGTGTGGACAAAATAGCATAGCCGCGGCCTAGTATATGATGTTTCTCCTGCTATCCATTTTTTCTCTTTTCCATTCTTCTTGAAGCCATGTGTTTCAAGTTCGATCCTTCTGTCAATATTGAAAGTTTGAAGGAAACAATTTTCCAATATCTATGTTTGAAATCAATTTTGAGAATGGTTTTAGAAAACAACAAACATCACAAAATATTATTGATACGTCACCAATAAATTTTCATCATCAGACACGAATCTTGATGAAATTTTTTAAATAAGAAATATTCAAACTTCGAGTAAGAGTTATCCGGAGCTCCGATTTCGGCAAGCTTATAGTCAACCAGATCGGCTCGATGAGACAGACCTAATGATATAAAAGTCAGTCCAATCCGAGTCAAATCGAACCCAGATCAAATCATTAAACTACTCTTAGAGGATTTCCGGAGGCATTAGAAAAGTCAAATAGATGTCGAATCTAGCGAGTTTATAGTCGAATCAAGCGTCTCGACAAGACGAAATATTGCGCAATTCCGACATCGTTAAGACACTCAAATGTCCATCAAATGTCATCTGATTAAGGGAAGCTATCCGGACCGTCCGATCAAAATTGTTTTTATTCCTGCATTAATTGCACTCAAAACACTATAAATATAGTCTCACCCCTCACATGAGTGAAGAGACTTAAGAGAGAACTTGAGGCTTTGAGAATGAGCTCAAGTCCAAGATCATCCTCGCAATTGTCGATTGTCGTCGACCACCACCGCCGACCTCTGTCGACCAGCGCTGGCCACCGTTGATCGCCGCCGATCACCGCGGACCTCCGTCGACCACCGCTAATTAGATGTCGTCAGTCGACGTTGTAACTTGAAAAGCTAGTAACTCTTTCTCGCCCGTGGGACAGGGGGCATCCGTAATCATCAACTTATAGTGGATTTTACAACTGGATAATGCATCGTGGTTTTTCTCATTTTACGGGTTTTCCACGTAAAACTTCTAGTGTCATCACAGCGTGATTCCTTTTCTTCTGAGTGTGTGCTGAATTATCGCACAATGCTAAGACAATAATTCATTACTCTACCGCCGTAAATTTTTTAGCACGCATTAGTTTGGGTTTGACGCCGTCTGTGGGAAGGTTTCAATCCCACAACTAAAGTGCTTAAGCGGTTTACTGCATGACCACCAAACACAATATCTTAAAACTTGAATTATTATTATTTTTTAATAATGATATCATTTAATGAGAGATATATCATACATTATAAAAAAAAATAATAGTAATAATAAAAATTTTCTTTTCACATTACTTCAGTATTTTGACATTTTAAATTCTAACTTTATGATTGAAATTATTTAAAATTGTTAAAAAAATACAGATAAATAAAAAAGTAGATTAATAAAAAGCTCTTCACATTCTGTGTACGTTTAAATGTCCGTTTTTATTTAAATGATGCTACTTGAGCTGACTCAAATCTTTTAAGCTCTTTAAACTTTTAATGCTTCTATTCTTTTCCAAAATTCTAGTGCTTGGCTGGCCCACGGTCTCTCTCCAAACATTCAATTTAATTAATTAAATCCTGATGCTTGGGTCTTTGTGGCCTGCTTCAGTTTCCCACTCTCCGCGGCCCGCTTCAGATTCCTGGCTCCCGGCCTTTCGGGTCTCGATCGGCCCGCCAGGTCATGTGCCATCGGGTATTTCGATTTCTCGTTCTTGCCGCTCAATTTGGCTCTTATATACATACTAATAATAATAAAGTATATATATCTAAATTTTTTATGCCCAACAAAAATAAAAAAGTTTCTAATCAAGATATTTTCGGACGAAAAATTAGACTCGCTCGAAAATAAGTGGACAACTGATACACTACCAACAAATTTTCATCGTCCAACACGAATCTCGATACAATTTTTTAAACAAGAAGCATTCAAACATTGATTAATAGTCATCCGGAGCTCCGATTTCGGCAAACTTATAGTCAAAATGATCGGCTCGATGAGACGGACCTAATTATATGAAAGTTAGTCCAATCCGAGTCAAATCGAGCCCGGATCAAATCATTAAACTACTGTTGGAGAATTTTCGGAGGCATCTGAAATGTCAAACGAATGTCGAATCTTGCGAGTTTATAGTCGAATCGAGCGTCTTGACTAGAAAAATCCAACGAGTTCAAGATTGCTCAATTCCAACATCGTTAAGGCACTCAAATGTCCATCAAACATCATCTAATCAAGAGAAGCTCTCTCGACCGTCCGATCAAAATGTTTCATATGCCCGCATTAATTGCACTTAAAACACTATAAATAGAGTCTCACCCCTCACATGAGGGAAGAGGCTTAAGAGTTGAGTCTTTGAGAAGGAGCTCAAGTCTAAGATCATCCTGGCCATAGCCGATCGTCGTTGATCACCACCACCGACCTCTGTCAACATCCACCGGCCACCGTTGATTGCTGCCGATCACCGCTGACTTTCATTAACCACCGTCAACCGTCATCGACTGTCGTTGACTATCGTCGATCACCACCGATCTCCGTTGACCACCGCTGACTAGACTTCGTCAGTCGACGTTGTAACTTGGAAAGCTAGTAACCATTTCCTGCCTATGGGATAAGAGACATCTGTATTCATCAACTTATAATGAATTTTTACAACTGGACCAGACCCCGTGGTTTTTCCCTTTTTACGGGTTTTCCACGTAAAAACTTCTGGTGTCATCACAGCTTGATTCATNAGGTGACCAAACTCTCGCGATACTCTCGCTAACAGTGGGAAGGCAACCACGGAGTCGCCGCTGGCTCCCGGTCCTCGTCTGATTTTTCTAAAAACATCGCGCTGGTGACTGAAGCCGCGCACTAGCGCCGCATTCAGGGCTAAATGTGTGAAGGCAATTACGGGATCGCCACTGGCTACGCAAAAACGACGTCATCGTAACCGTGTGGACAAAATAGCATAGCCGCGGCCTAGTATATGATGTTTCTCCTGCTATCCATTTTTTCTCTTTTCCATTCTTCTTGAAGCCATGTGTTGCAAGTTCGATGCTTTTATCAATATTGAAAGTTTGAAGGAAACAATTTTCCAATATCTATGTTTGAAATCAATTTTGAGAATGGTTTTAGAAAACAACAAACATCACAAAATATTATTGATACGCCATCAACAAATTTTCATCATCAGACACGAATCTTGATGAAATTTTTTGAACAAGAAACATTCAAACTTCGATTAAGAGTCATCCAGAGCTCTGATTTCGACAAACTTATAGTCAACCTGATAGGCTCGATGTGACGAACCTAATGATATGAAAGTCAGTCTAATCCGAGTCAAATTGAGCCCATATCAAATCATTAAATTACTCTTGGAGGATTTCCAGAGGCATTTGAAAAGTCAAACGAATGTCGAATCTACCGAGTTTATAGTCGAATCGAGTGTCTCGACAAGACGAAAGATTGCTCAATTCTTACATCATTAAGGAACTCAAATGTCAATCAAACGTCATCTGATCGAGGAAAGCTATCTGGATCGTCCAATTAAAATAATTTATATTCATGTATTAATTGCTCAAGATAATTTATATTAAGACGATCATGTATTAATTCCCGATAGCTTTCCTCGATCAGATCCTCAAAATAATTTATATTAAGGAGCTCAAGTCCAAGATCATCATCGCTATCGCCGATCGCCGTCGACCACCACCGCTGACCTCTGTTGGCCACTAGTGGTCACCGTTGATCGCCGCCGATCACCGCAGACCTCTGTCGACCACTGCTGATCGTCAACAATTTTCGTTGTCTATCTTCGATCACCTCCAACCTCCGTCGACCACCGCTAACTAGATGTCGTCAGTCGACGTTGTAACTTGAAAAACTAATAACCATTTTTCGTCTGTGGGACAGGGGGCATCCGTAATCATCAACTTATAGTGGATTTTTACAACTGGGTCAAGCCCCGTGGTTTTCCTCTTTTACAGGTTTTCCATGTAAAAACTTCTGGTGTCATCACAGCTTGATTCATTTTCATATGTGTGTGTTGAATCCTCGCGCAACGCTAAGACGATAATCCATTACTCTACCCCACGAATTTTCTCCACGCATCAATTATATATCTATTACAAGATTAACAACTAAAGTATTTAGCCATAAAAATATTGATTGATCAAACTGCATTGGAATAATGTTGGTGAAATATATTTTGCTAAATTTTTAATTACCGTTATTTGAATTATTATTTCTCCCCTTCCGGCCTAAAAAAATACAATTTAATAAATATTCAAGACTTTCCTTCTTAAGCTGTTTTTTTTTTATAATAACCTTTCTTATTTTGTAGAGTGGTCATGGCAAAATGTTATTGGAATTAAAATATTATTCATACATTAGCAATTTTCACTTCAAACTAGTAGAAGTATATATATTTATCAAGTCAATTAAAACTTTAATTTTGGAGGCCAAAAAATAATGTAAGAAATGCTAACTAACTTCTTCATTTTGAATTTTGAAGGTCTATTAACATGCACTTTGTGCACATGTTGTTATTCCGGCTGACTTGTCTCACAAATGAAGCAAGTATACGATGCTTTGCATGTCCAAGAGTCACTTTGCCTATTTCAATGAAATGTTACTTTATTTTACTTTTCATAAGAATTAAATTGTTGGTAATAAAACACAACCAGAGGGATCGATTGTTGAAGGTTATTTTGCTGAAGAATGAATACCATTTTGTTTTTAACATCTTAAAGGAACTGAATTTTCACATAATTCAACAATTTTAAAAATTTTATCAAATGATAAAAATGACTCTTATAAATTTTCAAATGCGGGAATTTCTCTACACTAAAAAAAATTGCCCGATTAGCATCAGATATTTCCGACGCTAATCGGGCTATTTTTTGACGCTAAACCCAATTAGCTTAAAAAAATTTTTGACATTAAATTGAGCATGGCTAATTGATTTTGCGTCGACATTTGCTCCGAATTTTTATTTGCGTCCGAATTTGCGTCGCCAAAATCCGCCACTAAAAGTTTTCGTCAAATAATACGGGCGACGCTAACATAATTGCACAGAAGCCTGAAAAATGGGCGATGCAGGACGCTAATTAACGTCATCTATGTCCAACACTAATTTGTATCGCCCAGGTTCAACGTTCCTGTGTCGATTTAGCGGCGGTAAGTATCGATTGATTTATTTCATATTTTAGCATCAGAGTATTCCGACGATAATATGACGCAAACTTGTAAGAAATAAGGAAATATAACGAAATGATCAGATTTTCACTTACATGAATATAACAAACACAAGCTACATATTATGACAAGAAATCTCCAACATATTTATATAATGATATCAAATTAGATTAAATATAAATTGGTCAAATTGTTTAAAGTTCACAACACAAGAAACTAAAAGTTCTCTTAAATAAAATTAAAAAAAATATAAAGTCAGGCCATATATCGGGAGAACATCATCAAACACAAAAAAAAAATCCTAATCTTCCTCCTACTCGTCATCATGCTCCTCATCATCTTCATCCTCCTTTACAACACTCATATGTCATTTGCCCCGATGATCAAAACTCTCCATCAGCCGTGCTAGACTATCTGCAACTTTCAGCTTGCAGATAGTCTATAAACTGTTGGAGCTCTTCATTCATCATTATGCCTTGCCTGAAAAGCTCCTCATGCTTAGCCTATAACGAGTTTTCTTATAGGCAACAACATCGGCTTAATAAACAATCACAACAACTACAATAAAACTATTTGAAATGATCCTCAAACTTCACAGCAGAGCAATTCCACAAATCATCACAAGAAGTGCTTCAGTAGGTCTCAACACCACAAAGTGCAACTTTTTAGCCTTAGAACAGGTCATCTAAAACAAATACTATCCATGAAATGTTTCGTCTTTCTAATCATTAAAAAACCTTCATCAAACAATTAGAGCAAACACTATCAATATTGTTAGGCGCTGGAGCCCGATAGTTCCACTCCCTCCTCCCGCTACAGGAGTTTGCCAACTCCCGCTCCTTCCTCCTCTATTTCGTGAAACGGAGCTCCCGATCATGAAGAGTCGCGATTCCCCCCACTCGATCGTGAAAGGTCGCGACCGCGACCTGCGGTTTCTCTAACTGTTCCCTCCTCCAGTTTCGCGATAAAAGAGATGTTTCTCCTTCAGATTTAGAAGTCACGACAGACACTTTTTTTATTTTCTTCTTCAGGTTTCCTAGGGAAAGAGGAAGAGTTCTTCGGGACACCATGGAGAAGTGGAAGAGAAGAAGTGCAAGGAGTAGTTTTTTGCGGTGAAGAAAGAAAAAGAAAGGAGAAGAAGATTGTTCTCCCTAGATTTCTTCTTGGTGGCTTGTGAGAGAAGAGAAATTGAGTTTATTTCTCTTGTATGTATTTCTTCTTTGGTGTATCTCGATGTAGAGTTTTCTTCGGTGTATCTCGGTATAGAGAGAGAGAAGAATAGAGAGAGAAGAGGAGAAAGAGCAACGAAGAGTGAGATTCCTCTTGTAAGTCGAGGTGATCGACTGGTGAAAAATTCTTCAAGTAGTAAAATCCTCTGCAACTCCATGGACGTAGGCAATTTGCCGAATCACGTAAATCTGTGTGTTCTGCTGTGGTGTTACTATTTTCACGTGTGAATTTTCTCATTTTATTTTTCACTTCATCGATCGTTCTCCTGTTTGATTTATATATATACCACATCAACGGGTATATTTAGCTCTCGTCGCAACAACAACTAGTATCAGAGACAGGTTTTAGATCTGAGAAAGAATGATGGCTGCAGATGAAGTGAATGTTTCAGGAATCAAGAAATTTGATGACACATATTTTGGTTATTGGAGGATGTAGATATAGGATTACCTTTATGGGAAGAAACTTATCTTCCGTTATTGGGAAAAAAACATGAAAGGATGGATGAGACTGAATGGAATTTGTTGGATCGACAAGTTCTGGGGGTTATTCGATTAACCCTATCGAGGTCCGTTGCGCACATCGTCGTCAAGGAAAAGAAGATTGCTGATCTCATGGCAGCCTTATCAGGTATGTATGAAAAGTCATCGACGAATAACAAGGTGCACTGGATGAAGAAGTTATTCAATTTGAAGATGGCGGAAGATCTTTTTTTCCCTCAACATCTGAATAATTTGCATACTATCACAAATCAATTGTCGTCTGTAGAAATTGATTTTGATGATGATATATGCACACTAATCTTGTTGGCTTCATTGCAAGATAGTTGGGAAGCCATGATGATAGTAGTTAGCTGTTATGCAGGTAAATCTACAATGATATTCGTGATTTGATTTTGGTTTAAGAATTTCGCAGGAAAGATTCTAGTGAGGTTTCAGGTTCGAGTTCGGCACTGAATGTTGATTTCAGATGGAGATGGCATGACAGAAACTCAAGTATAGGGAGATCAAAATCAAAGTTTAGTAAGCATACAACCTGTTGGAATTATGGCAAAGTTGGCCACATAAAGAAGAATTGCAAGAATCCTAAGAAGATGGAGAATGATAGCGCAAATGTGGTATCCGAAGAATCACACGATGCACTATTGTTGGCACTTTATAGTTCTGTTGAAGACTTAATATTGTATTTAGGGGCTTTGAATGTGGTAGGAAATCTACCAGAGGCCATAGTCCAGGGCAGTGATGGAAGTGAAGAAGAGAGTGGGTCCGGGGCACCCATTCCTATTGTTCTACAGACAAATTTTGGAGAACCACAGAGCTATGAAGAAATCTTGCAAGATGAAAGTTTGAGCAAGTGGGAGCTGGGAAAACTTCCACCAGAGAAGAAGGCATTGCACAACAAGTGGGTGTACCGGATGAAAACTGAGTGTGATGTCAGTAAGAGGTACGAGGCTAGACTTGTTAAAAAAGGCTTTCAGCAGATGCAGCATTTTACCCATGTAGTGTGAGTTGTAAGAAGAGACAAGAGTGACCCAAAAAATAGCTTGAAGGTTCAAAGCTATGTGGAGCCTACTGATATGTTGTCTGAGGGTGTTACTTTTGAGAAACTGAAGCTGTGCAAAGCTTCAGTTGGCCTTCTGAAGTGATGACAGGACTTTGAGTTGTAGAGGTGGAGAATTCAAGTTGAAGGATTCACAGTGGAGGAGTCAAGGAGGAGGATTCATTATGGAGGAGATTATTTTGAGGAAGGAGATTTTGTTGCCTGTGCATCGGTCTCGAAGTGAGAGATTGTTAGGTGCTGGAGCCCGATAGTTCCGCTCCCGCCTCCCGCTACAGGAGTTCACCAACTCCCGCTCCCGCCTCCTCTATTTCGCGAAATGGAGCTCCCGATCATGACGAGTCATGATTCCTCCCGCTCGATCATGAAAGGTAGCGACCGCGACCTGCGGTTTCTCTAACTGTTCTTTCCTCTAGTTTTGCGATAAAAGAGATGTTTCTCCTTCAAATTTAGAAGTCACGACAAGCACTTTTATGTTTTCTTCTTCAGGTTTCCTCGGGACAGAGGAAGAGTTCTTCGGGTTTCCACGGGGCTGTGGAAGAGAAGAAGTGCAAGGAGGAGTAGTTTTTTGCAGTGAAGAAAGAAAAAGAAAGAAGAAGATGATTGTTCTCCCTAGATTTTTTCTTGGTGGCTCGTGAAATAAGAGAAATTGAGTTTGTTTCTATTGTACGTGTTTCTTCTTCGGTGTATCTCGGTATAGAGTTTTCTTCGGTGCATCTCGGCGTAGAGAGAGAAAAACAGAGAGAGAAGAAGAGAGAGAGAGTAATGAAGAGTGAGATTCCTCTTGTAAGTCGAGGTGATCGACTCGTGTAAAATTTCCTCAAGTAGTAAAATCTTTTGCAACTCCGTAAATCTGTATGTTCCGCTGTGGTGTTACTGTTTTCTGGTGTGAATTTTCTCGTTTTATTTTTCACTTCGTCAATCATTCTTCTATTTGTTTTATTCTATATACCATAACTGGTTGGTGTATATATCTCGCAGCAACAACAAATATAATTGACAAACATGTTTGAGGAAGAAGCACCACAGGCTAAGGATTCATCCTTAAGAGATCTCTAAAACAAGAAGGGAGAAGAGTTGGATTTAGTGTCCTAGTCTCCAAATGGGAGAATTGTTAGATATGGAGCCTGTTCCCACCCGCCTCCCTCTCTGCGTCGTGTCTCACGCAGAACCACGTAAAACCTCCCGCATCCCTCTCCGCGCGTGCCTCAAGCGGAATCGCGGGAAGCTTCCCGCATGAAGACTCTCGTTTCTTAATAAACCTCTTCTGGCTTATTATAAATTGCTAAGTCATCTTAATACTTGGCTTAAGAGATCTAATCCCTCTTCTTGGTTTAAAAAAGCTGCTTGTTAATTTCTCTTTCTTCGGTTTTGTGGGTGGGAAAGAAAACTCTTCTTTTATTTATTCCACGTCTCATGTGCCTTAGAGAGAGAGAGAGAGAGGGAAAGAGAGAGAAGGGAAGAGAGAGAGAAAGTAGAGAAAGAGAGGGTGTTTTTCTTGTAAACATTCCTCAAAGTAATAAAATCCTCTGCAGCTCCGTGGACATAGGCAAATTGTCGAACCACGTAAATTTGTGTTTCTGTTATTTTGTGTGAATTTTCTCATTTCATTCTTCGCTTTATTGTTGTCGTTTTTTTTACAACAACTGGTATCAGAGCCCCTATTCAGATCTAAGGAAGAACGATGGTTGGAGACGAAGTGAAGGTTTCGGGGATCGAGAAGTTCGACGACACAGATTTTGGATACTGGAGGATGCAGATAGAGGATTACCTCTATGGGAAGAAACTTCATCTTCCACTACTGGGAAAGCAATCGGAGAAGATGGAAGTGGCTGATTGGAATCTGTTGGATCAACAGGTTCTTGGGATTATTCGATTAGCCTTATCAAGGTTCATTGCTCACAATGTCATAAAGGAGAGGGTGATGACAGATCTTATGACGGTCTTATCAGGTATGTATGAAAAGTCATCGGCAAATAACAAAGTGCACTTGATGAAAAAGTTATTCAACCCAAAGATGGTGGAAGGTGTGCCTGTTGTTCAACATCTGAATGATTTCAACACCATCACAAACCAATTGTTGTCTGTTGAAATTGATTTTGATGATGAGATACATGCACTGATACTGTTGGTTTTATTGTCGAATAGTTGAGAAGCTATCAGAATGGCAGTTAGCAACTCTACAGGTAAAGCTATGCTAAAATTTGATGATATTCGTGATTTAATTTTAGTTGAGGAGGTGCGCAAAAAGAATTCTGGTGAGACCTAAGGTTCAAGTTCGACACTAAATGTTGATTCCAGAGGGAGATCATAGGTCAAGAACTCAAATAGAGGAAGGTCAAAATCAAAGCATAGAAGTAAGAGCAACTCAAAGCCTGGTCAGCAAACAACCAGTTGGAACTATGATAAAACTGACCAAATAAAGAACTTCAAAAATCCTAAGAAGACGGAGAATATTAGTGCTAATGCTGTAAGTGAATAAATGCAGGATGCACTATTTCTTGCAGTTCATAGCTCCATTGACGACTAGATACTAGACTCAAGGGCTTCCTTTCACACATCTTCCCACAGGGAGTTAATGCAAAACTATGTTGCAGGTGACTTTGGGAAGGTGTACTTGGCTGATGGAGCAGATTTGAACATGGTGGGGATGTGAGATGTTGAAATTGCACTCCCTAACAAAAATAAATGGATCTTGCTAAAGGTTAGACACATTCCTGAACTGAAAAAGAACCTCATATCTGTTGGGCAGCTCGATGAGGGAGGTCATTCAGTAGTGTTCTCTGATAACACCTAGAAGGTCATCAAAGGAGCATTGGTACTGACTCAGGATAAAAAGATTGGTACGCTATATATGACTACTGGTTTATTTAACAATGTTGATACTATAGTTGTAGAGAACACAACAGACATGTGACATTGCAAGCTTGAACACATGAGTCAGAGAGGTATGAAAGAGCTTCAGTCCAGAGGCAAGCTACCAGAACTGAAGACAGTTAACATCAACATGTGTGTAAGCTGCGTTATTGGGAAGCAGAAGAAGGTCAGTTTCTTGAAAGGTGGCAGAGTGCCAAAAGCAGGTAAACTAGAACTGGTACACACCGATGTGTGAGGGCCTTCCCCAGTGACATCTATTGGAGCCTCTCGATATTATGTCACAATTATATATGACCACAACAGAAAGGCATGGGTTTAATTTTTGAAACATAAATTTGATGTGTTTTTTGTGTTCAAAACTTGAAAGGTCATGTTTAAAACAGAGACAGATCTAAAACTGAAATGTTTTAGATCTGACAATGGTGGTGAGTACATTGATGGTGGGTTCAAGGAGTATTGTGCAGCTCATGGTAGTAGAATGGAGAAGACCATTCCAAGGACACCGCTGCAAAATGGTGTTGCAGAATGCATGAACAAGACCATCAATGAGTGTGCTAGGAGCATGAGATTGCACGCCAGACTACCACCAACCTTCTGGGCAGATGCAGTCAGCACTGCAGTTTACTTGATCAACAGAGGACCATTCATCCCATAAGACTGTAAATTATCTGAGGAGGTCTAAAGCGGTAAAGAGGTCAAATTTTCTCATCTTAAAACTTTTTGCTGTCTTTCTTATGTTCTAATCAATCCTTATGCACGTAGCAAGTTTGAGGCTAAGTCAAAGAAATGTTATTTCATTAGCTATGGAGACGAAGCATTTAGTTATCGTTTCTGGGTTGATCAGGATTAGAAGATTATCAGAATCAGAAATGTGATTTTTAATGAGAAGATGATGTACAAGGACAAGACCAATATAAATTCTAGAGTAGCTCCTCAGGAGTTAGAGTTCGTGGAGTTTGACGATCTATCAGAAGTCACAAAACATGGCGGATATGGAAATGATGAGGAGAATTGGTCCAAGGCACCCATTCCTATTATTCCACAGTCGGGTTCAGAGTCATTCACTACTCCAGCAGTTGTTTGTAGGTCGGTCAGGAGCAGGCGTTCGCCACAGCGTTACTCACCAACTTTGAACTACATCTTGCTGATAGACAGTGAAGAACCACCGATCTATGAAGAAACCTTAGCAGATGAAAATCCTAGCAAGTGGGAGCTAGCCATGAAGGAGGAGATGAATTCCCTACTAGGAAATCAGACATGAGAGCTGACAAAACTTCCACTAAGGAAGAAGACATTGTACAACAAGTGGGTGTACCGGGTGAAGAATGAATTTGATGACAGTAAAAGATACAAGGCAAAACTTGTTGAAAAAGGCTTTCAACAAAAGCAGGGCATTGATTACTCTGAGATCTTTTCTCCTGTGGTAAAGCTCACAACCATTAGGATGGTCCTGGCTATGGTTGCTACCGAAGATCTATTCCTGGAGCAATTAGATGTGAAGACAACTTTTCTTCATGGAGACCTTGAAGAAGACATTCATATGCACCAGCCTGAAGGGTTCGTGGTACAAGGAAAAGAAGATTTAGTTTGCTGACTGAAGAAGAGCTTCTATGGTCTAAAGCAAACTCCCAGACAGAGGTACAAGAATTTTGATAAACTCATGCTCAATGCAGGGTACAACAGATGCCAGACAGATCATTGTTGCTATGTCAGGTACTTTGACAATTCCTATATCATCCTGTTGTTGTAGGTGAATGATATGCTAATTGCAGGGGCCAACATTGATGAGATAAATATCTTAAGAAGCAGATGTTAGAACACTTTGCAATGAAGGATTTGAAAGCGACAAAACAAATCCTTGACATGAGGATTGTTAGAGATCGAATCAAGGGCACGTTGAGGCTTTCACAAGCTGAATATGTTAAAAAGGTGTTTAGTAGATTCAACATGGAAAAGGCCAAGCCAGTTGACACACCCTTGGGCAGTCACTTCAGACTCAGTAAAAATCAGTCTCCCAAGACAGAGGACGAACAAGACTACATGAGTAAAGTTCCTTAAGTTTCAGTTATTGGTCCACTTACGTATTCTATGGTCTGTACCAGACCAGATATTGCCCATGCAGTGGGAGTTGTGAGCACATACATGAGTAATCCAATGAATGAACATTGAGAAGCTGTGAAGTGAATCTTGTGATACCTAAGAGGCTCTTCAGAAATCGGTTTATGTTTTTTAAGAAAAAGCTTGGAGGTACTGGGTTATGTTGATGTAGATTTAGCTGGAGACATTGACAATAGGAAGATTACTACAGATTATGTTTATACTCTTGGCGGTACTGCAGAGTCATGGGGCTCAAATCTACAGAAAACAGTTTCTTTATCCACTACAGAAGCTGAGTATGTTGCAGTGTCAGAGGCCACTAAGGAAATGATATGGTTACAGAGTTTCTTGGTGAAATTGGGAAAAGAGGTTCAGAAGGGTATTCTCTACAGTGATAGCCAGAGAGCCATATTTCTAGTAAAAAATCCAACATTTCAATCCAGAACCAAAAACATTTAGATCATGTATCACTTTATTCAATCATTGTTAGATGACGGACAATTGCTACTTAAGAAAATTTGTGGAAGCAAGAACCCTGCTGATATGTTGACCAAAAGTGTTTCACTTGAGAAACTGAAGTTGTGCTCGACTTCAGTTGGTCTCGTAACTTGAAGACAGGGCCTTGAGTTGCAGAGGTAGAGGATGTCACGTTTGAGAAGGGCGATACAGCCAGTGGATAGTGTAGTCAGTGTCCCAATCTCTAAGTGGGAGAATTGTTAGATATGGAGCCTGTTCTTGCCTGCCTCCCTCTCCGTGTCATGCCTCACTCAGAACCGCGTAAAACTTCCCGCCTCCCTCTCCGCGTCGTGCCTCATGCGGAACTGCGAAAAACTTCCTGTGCGTAGAGACTCTCGTTTCTTAATAAACCTCTTCTAGCTTATTATAAATTGCTAAGCCATCTTAATCACTGGCTTAAGAGATATAATCCCTCTTCTTGGTTAAGAAAAGTTGCTTGTTAATTTCTCTTCCTTAGGTTTTGTGGCTGGGAAAAAAAACTCTTCTTTTATTTATTCCACCTCTCAGGTGCCTTAGAGAGAGAGAGGGAAAGAGAGAGAGAGAAATGGTGTTTTTCTTGTAAATAATCCTCAAAGTAATAAAATCCTCTGCAGTTCCGTGAACGTAGACAAATTGCCGAACCTCGTAAATCTGTGTCTGTTATTTTGTGTGAAGTTTTTCATTTCATTCTTTGCTTTATTGTCGTCGTTTTTATTTACAACACTATTAGTACATTAGGAGCTCAACTCTTGATTTCTAACTTGGACGTCTTATGCAACAACCAAAGAGGACATCATTACGACGAATTTCTCTAATTTAATACAGTGCCCACCTTATGTTATTTATATTGGCCTTAAGCCCAAGCAAGTTATACATTTTAAGAGCATTGATTGAAGTATTTTGTGATAAAAATTTGCAATTTAGTCATATCCACAAAAAGAAGGAATACATTGAAGAAAAAAGATATTACATATGTTAATATATAGATTTTTAAATAATATGAAGTTATAGTTCAAAATTAAGATAGTTATCAGTGCTTCAGTGAGGCGCACGTTGATCGAACTCAATCAAATTATAGCTTTGTTGGCCAACTCTTGAATCAAACATGATACAATTTTGAGCTTCGTGAAGTAGTTCAGCAATGTACAAGCTTAATTAGCAGATAAAATCAGACAATTCAAGCACTCGGAGAAAAATTAGAGGTGTCTAATCCGAATCATTGAGTATTATTATAAAAATTGGTGAATTTAATTTAGTTATTTATGTGTTAAAATGAAACTTATCCTGCAAATATTTTATAAATATGTGACTTAAAAACATTCATATGATATATGATTACAAAAAACCAAATTCAATGTCTTCCAAAACATGTTTTCTAAGTTTAAGCAACAAAATGAGTCTTAGATTAAAAAAATGGAGATTTCTTAAGAGTTGATTTTAGTTTAGAATAATAAACTATTGTTCTTACGCCACATGAAATTAATTCAATTGACATCCAAGACATCCCTTCTATTTCAAAATAGAAACAGCTATTAACTTATATAAACTTTGCATTAAGAGAACTTAACATAAATAACACACAATTCTTACGTATTTACATATCTAACACCCAAAGTTTAATACTTACATTTATAACATCATAATGTCATAAACTTATGCATGAAGAAGTGTATTTTATAGAAATAATGATATAATTGAGAGATTTGAGTGATGTGCATGTAAATATGAATGATTATGTATTGACTATGTTAATACAAAAGAATTGTGTGCTGTGTATGTAAATGCTCCGAAATAAAATAAGCTTTACGATCCCTTTACTTTTTTAACGCCATGAACAAATAAAAATTAAATGAATGATCGTAACATAATCATCCTCGCTAGCAAAGCATTTTTGTAGATGGTGTTATCTTGTTCTACTCTATTTCTATTTAGCTTCATTTTTTAAGAACTAAAATTTTCTTTTGCTGAATTATGCTTCATTTAATCCTATAAAGATTCGTACCAAACTCCATTACTAAAATTGAGTAGCTCAACCTTTTATAATTGAAAGATTTACATACATACCACTCAATTCCTATGTATTTATATATCTAACACCCAAACCTTAATATATGCATATATGACACCTTAACCATGCACGAAAAAGCTGTATTTCGCCTTTTCAAAAGTTAAAATAATGATATTTTTTATGTGATATGAAAGATTTTAGCGGTCAAAATATAAAAAAGCAAAATTTAGGTTATATATATATAATTACATGGGAATTTGTTGATATGTATGTAAACGCCCTTTTATAATTTTCATTTCATTAATAAAATTCTCTTGCTATAAAGAAAAACTCTTATTAAAAAGAATCCCAAAACATAAATATATATATATAATGTGAAAATAGAATATCAATGACTTTATTACCACATAATCTTCAGCTGCAGTATGAAAATAGATTATAGTAACAAACATTTACTGCAGAGAAATTCACACAGCCGCAACGTAAGCCTTCTCCGGCACTACTGAAGCTGCTGACAACGTTGCTGCTACTAGACCAGTAAATCAAGTGAGGAAATATCATGATAGATTATCCCATACATCTCGAAAAATGTAATTTGTTGTGTTACACCACATTTAATTTACATATTTATCCTTGTTTGGGTGAAAAGAATTATACGGAGCAGAATCTATAGCGATGGGTCTGCTAAAACCTGAGCAAACAAGTGACACGCAGCATAATAAATCTAATACAGGAGGAGTTTTGAGGGAAGATAATCATAGAGGAGGAAGAGTCGATTCTCTATTTATAATAAATCTCTCTGATCATTCTTTCAGTCTTATCAGAAACAAAACACAACAAAGCGAGGAAAAAACAGTGATAAAGAAAATCAAGATACTAATCTTCAACTTAAACAATAACAAAAACTTATCTGAAAACACATTTGAGAAAGGAGCAGGAAGCGGTTTTAATGAGAATAGAGGGGGAGGAGTTCTAGGATTATAGAGAAAGCTTTGAAGAATGATTTAGGAAAACCTTGCTGAGAGAAAGAGTCTGAATGAGCTTAGTTCATGCCAACAACCTCATGCGCATATGATCAATGAATCCTAGAGGTGATTGGTGCTATCTTCCATGAAAAATCGGGCGAAGATCAGCAGCCTCTGTCGGGCCGAGAAGAAGTGAGCTCAAAGGAAGTGCTCCGCACCAGTATCGAGGGACCGCATTACTAAAAGAACGGCATCAAGCACAGGATAACATTACTACGTGTGCCTGTCGCCCTAGCAGCACGCCTTCTGGAATCCTAGCTTGCTAGGGTAATTTTTGGGAATCAGCAAGGTTAATTTCCCTTTTTTTTTTTTTGGGTTTTGTTTTGAGGAGATAACTAATAACAGTTCTAATTCTTAGTTTTTTTAGATTTTCTTTTAACTTCATTTGATTTAATTATTAAGAATCTTATTGCTTAAAATAATTTATTGATTTTCAGGAGTTAATGAAAATTTGAATTCAAATTATTTTAATTTTATGATGTTGTTTTATTTGTATAAATTGGTGTTGAATAGATATTAATGAGAGAACACATAAAATTTGTTTTCCCTTTTTTTTCCTCATAACTTTTCCCCTTTCAAAATTTGTCCAACAAGATACAATCTCCTCCAAATAATTCTCTAATTTCTCTAACAAATATTCTTCAGTGGCTATTAAACTTTCCCATTGTTACCATAATCAATTCTTATTATAATGTCGATAATAGTTCCCAAAATTGTGCAGTATTTGTTACAATAATCATGGTCTTCTGTTCCTTCCTCTCAAAAGTCTTTTTCTTCAATTCCCTCATATCAATGAAGAAATTAAACAAATCACTGGGCATGAAAAATATCAAGATAGAAGAAGCTCAAAAAATTTAGGTGGAGGTATTTCTTAAAAAAATTCAAAAGCATTATTTTTTAAACAAATTAATTAATAAATACTATTACTATAATAATTATAATTATTCAGATGAAAATTAGGCTCCTTTTTCATCTTAGTCCTAAGATTATGCTTCAATTTTTTTTTTAATTTGCGGCTATATCTAATGTCATGTTAAACTGAGTTCAATGCAAACTTTGAAATATATTATGATTATATTGAAAAAAAGAAGTTTTTTTTATTATATTTCATATTATTGAGAGATTACTTTCCTAAAATCTATATTTCACAAGCTCTAATAAAAAATGTTATAAATCGAGCCTTAGCCTAGTAATTGATATATTCACTTCTTATCTTAATGTTTTCGGTTCTTGTCCATACTCGACTTAGCTTTTATCAAGATAAAAAACAACAAATTTTTATTAATTAATATAAAAACTACAAAAAAAGGGGCTGTGCTTCTCAAAAAAGCTAAGAAGATGCCTACGTATGTAGAAAACCAAACATAACCTTTTAGCAAAAAGAAAACCAATCTTAGTATAAAGAAAGCTGCAAATTGAAATAATAAACAAGAAGATGGAAAGAACATGAATACAACAAATAAGTTAGCCCAATTTAAGAAGAGAAGTTTCTCATTTGGAAGGCCAATATTCTCTATAAATATGGCAGACAATCTTACAATGTGATGATATTTTTTATAATAATAATTGTTTTTCATCCCTTGCTAATTTAAAGTAGGTTCCAGAAAACAATCAATGACATCTATAGGGGCAATATCTTTGAATCGAATATTGTTACAAAAGTAGTGGGGAACTAAACATGCATGTATAAATGATATAGGGAGCAGAAAGATACTTAATCAGAGCTAAGCGATCAATAATGGAATAATGATATCCATTATCTTTAATACGAGAAAGAGATGGAATAGCAAAATCAATAGAAAAATTACTCTCATATTGAGCAAGACTAATGAGCTTAAAACATTAGATAGCTCATTCTTAACTTAATTTTGTTGCTCAGATACTATATTGTTCTGAGGAGGTGCTTGATTCGGAGATAAAGAAGTAGAGAACATGTCACCATATTAATAAGATCATTTGAGTAAGAGGTTTAGGTTACACAACTAGAGGCTTATATAAACATACACACTATTATATATGAAATTTTTACCATGTCAGCAAAGTGAATCTTCATGCCCCACTAATTCGCAAAGCTTACAAAATTAAGAGACATTTTAAAGCACAATTATTTTATAATAGCTCTTGTCTCTAAAATAATCCATTCAGAACTAAGAAATTATTTAAGTCCTCCAGCACCCTTACAAATGAAGGTCTAACGAGAGTCACAATATAAGAAAAGATTTATCAAATAATGAAGCTAATGTGGATTTTTTATTGAATATATAACTGCAAAGGCGAGGAAAGCTAATCGATAGACATAAGGAATTGATTATTCTAAGAAGAGAACAAAATTAGGAGACCCAGTGCCAGCCACATGTAAAATTCCTCAATTTTTAGAATTCTGAACATAAATATAGCAAAATAGTTTTCTACCCTTTCAATTTTAAATAAAAATATTAATGCGTTCAGGTCAGAAGCTAAGAAATAATTATCTTTGAAGCAACATGCATTAAAATAATCAGTTTTAATATTTTCTTGCAATGAAGGACTAACCCACCAAAATTACTAATAAGACAGAGCTTAAAGCAAACTTTTAGAAAATTGGAAAACATCAATGCCAATTGAACCCCGTGAGAAGAAAAAGGAAAAGCTTGCATATTACATTGAGAAAAAATAGGGGCACAGCGCAAGAATAAGAAACTCACATCGCTTGCTGGCCATTATTGAACAAGTTAACAAATGATTTTCCTGAAGTTAAGAAATGAAGAACCTGATGATAATGTTCGGAAGCCTACACAAGTGGGAGGAAGAAAGGCTAGTAGAGCTATCAAAATCTCAGTAGTTAAAAATTTTGAATTTATATTAGCTTAATGTTATCTTAAAATCATATCTTTATAAATATAGGTTAAATTGATAATATTGGATGATTATAATTAAATGATGAAAAAAGTTAAATGATTTTCTCATTCAAGCCTTCTCTTTCATGCATGCCTATTCTCCACTCCCACTTTTTCTCCCAATCTATATCCCTTTGGTAATATAAATTTCGAATTTTAAAAATATTATATTACAAAATAAAGATATCCATCATGATAACAATATATATATATATATATATATATAGCCATTTTTTAATATATTAATAAATAATATAAAATATATAAACCTTATCATATCATACCTATTTTATAGTCAATCTAATATGATTACATATCATTATTAGTAGGTATATGTTGCTCTAATTTAAATCATTTTTTAAGATTTTTCAAATCGAGATATGATTAGTTGTATTTTACTTTTTTCTACAAATTTATTATGGGATTTTATTATTAGTATTTTACCTTTATTGATATAGTTATATTTTTAGTTTCATTGTATTTGTATATCATTAAAAAAAATGCATAGCACAACATTTTGCATTTTCTGTTATAGATTTCAATATTTTAATATTATCTTTATCTTTTTGGATTTAATTTTTGTATTTAAGTTGTCAAGTTTAATTAGCTCGGTGAGATTTATAATCATCCACTAGGGTACATTTTTTGATTCTATCATCAATACCATAAAAGAAAGCTAAATTTGAGAGGTCCAATTTAAAATATAATGGAGATCTAAAATTTGAGAACTTAACACACTGAAAATCTCAATAAAATATTTTAGAGGCCACTCATATACAAATGAAGCCTATTAATGATCATATATGAATGTTTCAACCCCCTATTCAAATAGAATGCATATTTATTTAAGAGAAAAAGAATATATAAGAGATAGATTTAGAAATGAAAATATAAGAGATGAAAACCATTGTCTCAAAGAAAAAAAAGAAAAAAAAATACAAATAGAAGTAGTGAAGCATAAAGCAACATGATTAAAACAATCTGAAAAAAATTAATCATAATCATTCTCTCTTTTCGATGGTCGATTATTGTCATAGATATGAATGGAAACTCCAATGAAATATAAAATCATACATACTTCTAATATTCAATACATCATTAGGACAATTGTTTCTTAAATTTGCTATAGTTATAGTGGTCATCTCAAATATGATAATATATATATATATATATATATATTCAATCTTCCTGAATTATTGTTGAGAAACTGTTGTATTTATGAAGACTTTTTGGTGGACAATGTTTAATTATAACTCGTGCTACAGAGTGATGGAAAGTGAGAGGAAAAAAAATTCAAAAAAAAAGTTGTCACATCAAGCTGCTAATTCAATAGAGTTTAGGTCATCTCATAAGCTAATGAGGCGAACTCAATAGATATGTTATAGTTCATAATGAAAATATGATTTCATAGATCTACTGAGCTATGGATGGAATTTTGTAAGTGGAGTTTCATTTAGAGATAAAGAAGGAAAAGACACATAAGTTGCTACAATTATAGGAAATCATTATGGGATGTATTTTGAATGTGATGTGGTTATGTATTTGTAGCAGTGACATTGCATTCTGGGGGACTTGGTGCATGATGCATAACATGCCTTAGTAAGCAGTAGTGGATTATAATTTAAGAATTCTTTTATTACAAACTTCTTTGTCATATCCACAATCATTTGAGATAAATTAAATATGTTGGAGAATTATTAGGTCATGTCTTCAACCAAAACTCAAGTAATAAATGACTTTAAAAAGAGATAATAATAGCATTCATAAGTAAATTTTTTTTCTACATAGAGAGGCTTGAGTAAGAAAATAGCTTGATAAAAATGTTAAACCAAATATGGGGAAGTAATACCAAATATGTGGAATTAGAGGTTCACCGTAGAGGTAAAAATTGAAAGGTCATTTGCTGCTCATTATGAATGACTCCTTAATTTAATATCCCAATTTAAAAAAATAAAAGTGATATTTTATTCTAGAAAAAAAAAAAAATAGTTATCCAATTAAATAAAAAATTATCATCCCACTCTAAGATTCATACGCTAAGGGTTGTCAAATTGTTTATAGCATTAAAAAAAAATCAATAAGCCCTTATGATTAAAGAGAGGTAAGATGAACAGTATCGATAGAAGGTTTATAACCATTGAAAGGAAGGCAATTGGATGACATCCTTAATCCGATCATAGAGGGATAAGATGCAAGAGGAAGATTGAAACCTAAAGATATTGAATCAGAGTGCCCACGTGATCATGCAACAATATGTTAGAGGAGGATAAGGAGAAAGAGCTTCAATAGGATATGGTAATAAAATCAGAAAAAAATATTTGCCAAATGATGGAGATCATACACGACACAGCCATGCAACATACGCTGGGAGATATTAAGTCGTAATTAAAAAAAAAAAATCTTACTGCCTCTGAAAATTTCTACCTATAATTCATAATGACTGTTATCGTTGCTTGTGAAAAAAAGTGAAAACCAGTTCTTCTACACCTACAAAATTGAAAGTCTGTTTTTTTTTTCTTTTTATGTTGTTCAATTCGATATACCATCTCATGCGTTTTGAGATGGAATAAATATGTTCAAGATTTCTTCTTTTTTAAGTTGACTTTATCTCCCTAATCTCTTCCTCCCTGGAACTTCCTGTTTTCTCTTCTTTGTATAGATGATTTATTGGTATTTTAAATTTACTTAGACTCTGCGCCTCTGCCCTTAATCTACAATCAAAAATATACTTTATGTCCGTTGATAACCATTTAATCTTGTAGTCGGTCGGTTTTTTATATTAGTAAGCATTAGGTAAGCCCTTATCATTTATCGAAGACATGATGAATAAATTTATATTAGCCGTTGCAATTTATGGCGAGGACCCATCTTTTCTATTAATTAATTTTTAATTCATCTTTATTTTATTTTATTTTATTTTTTTTGGCTGTGACCTTCACTATCATAAGATTAATTCCATGAATTCTTCCTCATAATTTGATTGAGTCAATTTTTTTTCATTAATATATGATATATTATTGATTTATTTTCTCATTAGTATAACCGACTCCAAAGGTCAAAACTACCGCAACAAATCCAAAGCATGAAAACAAGCTACGATATAATAATTTATATATGATACTGTACATCTACATTCATGCATTTCAATTTTGTTTTTAATCTAATCTCAAGGCCAACAACATAAATCAATTTAAAAGGGCTAGTCTTTATGTTTAAAATTAATGACGATTTGATTAAGTTAATTAAGTATCCAAAAACTAGTAAAACGAAATGCTAATGAGGCCTACGGCTGATGTGCTTTTTAAAACTCCTCAATATGTAGCAACTTGGCAGAGGCCAACACTTGGTGGAACTGCAGCAAATCCATCCACCTTCCCCGCAAGTTGTAGAGGTGACTGTCACGACTTATCCACTTACCCTACTCTCAGAGATAAGGGACAAAATTTATAAAATAAGCGCTGCACGAGCACCTGTGCCCTAATTTAGGAGACAGAATTTCCTTCCCCTAGTTTAGATATCTTAAAGTATTTCGTATTCATTAATCCTATCTCTCATGTTACATCATTGAATGAAATCCCTAACATATCCTACCTTGAATGCAGAAGATAGAAAGAGAGAGAGAAGCTGATTTCCTAAATGAAAACCCTAAAACGTAAATATCCTGATTTGACTCAGAAAGCTGCCTTTAATTCAAACTTAAAATCAAACAAAACAGGAACAGCTACTGAAGAAAGAAGAAAGCACATTGCAAGTTTAGACAAACTGAGCTCAAATTCTAGTTTCCACTAAACACAACATGCAAGCCACAGTTTTCATAAGTATTAATTTAAACAAACCCCGAATAGACATCATAGAATTATAAACCACAGTAAACCTTAAATAGCAAAAGAGCCGGCGAAGAAGAAGAAGTAACGCTAACAGGAACTAGCGACTACTGGTACACAGACCCAAATAATGAAATTTCACAGCTTACCTTTTTTCACAGCCTCACATCGCAATGGATTCATCCTCAACCCTTCCGTCAACATTTTCTTTTTTCAAATTCAAAACGGAGGCCGACTCGTTCCGTTACCGGCCCACGGCCCATGACCGCCCTCCACGGGTAGCTGCCCCGCCATATTTAACGGTAAGTTAAAGAATGACAATCCCGCTGGATCTGGAAAAGGATTCCCAAGGCTTCCACCGCCGCCACCGTTACCTTCACCGGTTCCCGCAGATCCCTGCATCTGCGGTGGCTCTTCTTCCTCGAGAGGAAGCCTTTCATACGCCACGTTTGTAAAAGACGCCGCGATAACGATCACCGGCCCGGCAGCGTATAAAGCCCCCACCACGTTTCCTCCCACCACCTGCCCTTGTCCTCCGGCGAGAAAAATTGAAAGACTGGTCGCACCCGGTGGTGCAGGTGGTGGAAGAAAGGAACCAGATAAGGATAAGATCTCGAAGCGGCCGTGGAGAGTCACAACCGAGCCGGACGATGACGGTTGCCGGAGACTGACGTTGGTTACCGTTCCGCTCCCACTCAGCACGCAGACGCCGCGTTGCCTTTTGCGCGCGTAAGATGCCACGCAGTCGAAGACATCGCATCCTCCGCCGATCTCTAAAATATGGGCTCGGAGAGTGTTGGCGCTCTCGCGGGTGATGATGACTGGTGGTTTAGGTTTATTTTTTGAACCGGCGGGACGGCCTCGTGGTCGCCGGCCTACTATGTCTCCTGAAGAGATTAATTCGAGGCCCTGTGCGGAGCCATCGCCGCCGCTGTTCTCACCGCCGGCGTTGTTCTTTTGATCTTCATCGGAGGATTCAGGGTTGTGGTGTTGGAGATGGAGGTCAGGGCGGAGTTGGAGTTGGTGAACGAAACGAGAGGCGGTGCCTAGATCCAGGCCCGCCATGGTTGCATCAAAGAAGTAGTTTATGGATGGAAGGGGGGAGAAATGTTTTAATTGAATTAAAAAAGCGAAAAGGAGTTGGAAATGATTTAAAAAATGAAAGGAGGAGAAAACAGAAACGCTTGAAAGTTAGATGCGGAGGGGAAGAGAGCAAACATACAAAGAACGAGGAACAATTTCAGAGAAAAAGGAAAGGGAGAGGGACAAATAGCACAGGAGTGGTTCCACTGAACTCGACGATTGTATAAAATAATAAGGGAGAGAAGGAGAGCAGTGCCATGATATGTGAGTTAATGGCGAGGTGATGTGGAGTAATTAAAAATTTCATAAACTAGGGTTTATGAAGGAGGGGAGGGGAGTGAATCAAGCTTGGTTGGGTTTGGGGAGGAGAGCACGTGGGAGAGGTTTCAGAGGCGGGTGGAACCCACTAAGGTGACTGTGCATGTGGTCGCGACGGCTTGGTTTGGTCCGATCGGTTGGGCCTAGGGTTTGGCTAAGATCTGGCGCTGAAATGATTATATGTAACGCTACTAGAAAACCTAGCTAGGTGAAGTGGTTATTGAAAGCTGGGCTTATGAGTAACCTCATTGTTTCTTTATGGGGGGTTGATTTGGTTAGGAATAGAAAGAAGATGGAAGGTAGGTTTGGCATGAAAAACTATGAGGCATTTATTAGAGGAGGGAATACTGCAATTGATTAACGTTTACTTCACTGATGTTATGTTACTGTCAATAGTGTTGTTTCTCCTGCCAAACTACCTGAGTGCTCATGGGATACTTTTCAAGGAAATCTTATCATAATTTTATAAAATTGCAAGTTTATATATTTGCCCATTTTAATTGAAATTATATTATTTTATATTGAAAAAAAAATTAATAATAAATATAAATTATTTAATTAGAAGTAATATTTGAACTGTTTAAGATTGAAGAAATATTATAGAGAAATGACATGTTTTATTGGATATTTGTTTAATCGTTGAATTATTTAAACAATTTATGCAAAGAAATATTCCAACAAATTGAATGTAGTATAAACTTATAAATATATTTTAGCTATTTAAATATTGTTTTGTACCTTTAAATACCTTTGGGATAAATTAATTTTAAAATAGTGGAAATGTATAAAAATGTTTATGACTTTATTATGAGTCACGTGGCACATTAGTATTTACTTAAATTTATTTTAAAAAATAAAAAACAAGTCATCTCAAATATAAAATGTTAATTTTATAGGATCATTGTAAGCTGTTTCTTCTCAACCATCAAATCATAGAAGGTCCCATTAAATAGGTTTGCTTGAAATTTAGGAGCTAAATACTGCATTCTGTGGGTTCAAAATAATTGGCATTTCAGACCATAAATATTAGCGTCATATTATGTCTAAAAATATCGTATAACGTTAAAATATTATTTTGATTTCACGTTGCAATTTGCGTCTAAGAATGGAAGCAAATCTGATCCACAAAAAAAAAAATGAAATAAAAATTATATTTAAAACCTGCGCAAAAATACATTCAGCATTACATAACATATTAAGCAATAACCACATAACTGATCAAATTTCTAAAAAGTACCACTAATAAAAAGAAAATATTGTCACAAATCATCTAAAATAAGAATAGAAAATTTAATCCAAAAAATTATAAAATAAATGTTCAACATAATATTTACAAATTAAAAAAAAAACTACTCATCATCTCAATCATCCTCCACATCCTCCTACATTAATGTCATCGCTTCTGGCCCCGACTATCTGCTAAGGTCTCTGCCAAACGCGCTATAGATTTTTCAACTCTATGTCGGCCTTCCAACATTTGCCCACGCAATTAGTGGATCTCTTCTTTCACAGCAGTCACCTGTCTGGCAAGAACCTCCTGGTATGGTTGTGAGGAGATCGGGGAACTATGAACGAGACGACGAGAGAGCTCAGCCTCAAAGGTTATGCCCTTCGCTCCAAGGCCACAAACCCTCCCATTCTTCCTTAATGTCAGCTCGGTCCAAAGCTCATACTTGGATTACAGTTAGTCACAATAAACTTTTAATTTAAGGTTTTTAATTTACGAAAACCCATTAGGAATGCTCTGAGACTCACTGCACAGTCGCCGGGCGACGATGAGTTTGAAAGTGCATCTTCGCAAAGGAGGGGGCACGGCTCAATTCTTTGGCCTCTGTATCCTACTAAAATGGTTAACGCTAAAAAAGTTGCTGTAAAAATTTAATTAATGTTAAATATCTAAAAAAATATTTTCAGCTTTCTGCAGTGTTCTGTATGGGGAACCGATTCGCCAATTTGGATCACAACTCCCTTGGCTCCCTCCATCGCTCGATTTGCCCTATTTTCTTTCCTCTTCCTCTCATAATCAGAGGATGCCCAAGCTGCAGTCAACTAATCTCAGAGCCCCTCAACAATCCAGGTAAGTCGCTCGCCCCTCCTACGAATTGTTGTGAACACGTCAGCAAGTCGTTGCCTACCCCAAATCTCGAAGATTTGGTGAATATACCGGTGGTGCCCTAGGAGCCAAGTGGAAAACCTCTACAAAATTTAAAATAATCTATGTGTTTGTATAAAAAATTAAATCAAATTTACAATTTAATTCAAATTACATAAGCGTACCTGAAACACCTTGAATAATAAGTCTTGAGTGGCTACAAGTAACTATTTCCATGACAGATATGGCTTGTCGTACCTGCTCTATATAATCTCTGTGATGTATGTGACAGACAGCTTGTGGGAAATGAATCTGCTTAAGAAACAAATTAGTTTCCAAAATACATATAACATGAAACATAAAGGTAATACAATGTTAACAGTAAGTTACGAGTCCCCCTTTGACAGTAAGTGTACCATCAAGGTGGCAGGGGTCGACGAGTCATGCTTGAGAAGTGTGGTCAGTAGCAAGTGGGGGAGTAGGTAAGCAGCAGGCGTCACAGAAGATGGGGCAACATCAGGTGAGAGAGCAAGTGCCACAGGAGGGGTGGCAGCAGTTGGTGGTGGAAGAAGTGCCACAAAAGGTGTAGTAGTAGCCGGTGGGGAGGAGGTGCCATAGAAGATGTACTGACAGCAGCTGTGAGACGAGGTGTCACAGAAAGTATAGCAGTAGTGGAAGCAACGGTAGGAGTAGACTACCTCCTCTTACTACTACTATAGGTGGTCTCATGGATCCCTAGAACACGGGGTCTATGAGATGGTTGACCACCTGTACTACCTTAGGCCATCTGCAAATAAAGGAACACCATTAAAAATATTAGTACTGGTGGGAAAAATAATCATAAGCAGAAAGAAACGGTGCAGTAAAGATAAGACATATGTTGTAGCTATGTCTAAAAATAGCGAAATCGAGAGTAAGAGTTATGCCTCAATACAAAAAAAAAAGCAATTAATCTACATCACAATAACATTATATCCAACTTCATCACAATTCAAAGCTCTTAAAATTATGAAAAAAAAAGATATTATCATAAATCTAAACTATCAAAAGTTTACAAATACACCAAGATCAATATAAGGTCAAACATTTCATAAATTAAAAAAATATAAAAACTCATTCTCATCCTCTTACTCATCATCCTCCTCGACTACAACAGTCACCGTTCGCTTGCCCCCAACGATCTTTTATAATCTCCATCAGGCATAATATACCCCACTTAATTCTTTGTTGGCCTTCACGTATATGGTGAACCTCCTCGGTCATAACGATGACCTGCCTGACAAGCTTGTAATACTCGAGAGTGACGAGCTTGTGACACCCATAGAAGCGCTTGAGATCTCGACATTCTTCTTCCTCGCGGTCTGCATCCATAGCTCAAACTCTGACTGCGCAGTGGTAGACTAACTGTCACTGCTGCTGGCAGTGCTAGGGGTCTGGGAGGGCAATTGTCTCTCACAAAGCTGCTCATACTCCTCCTACATAATAAAAACCAAGTATTAATTGTCATTTTAAACGTTAAGATACAAAATATATATGAAAAAAAATCAATTTCTTACTTACATTCACCTGCTGAGTTGACTGATCACTAGTACCATTCGTAACCATATGACGCTGAACTAACAATAAAATAATCAGAAGCAGTATACACAAGTAAATAGAGGAATGTGCAAAATCTAAATAGGAAACATACCTAGCTAACATATTTACAAGCATAAACTTCTCAAACTGTAATATTTATATGCACACTTTTAAACTGCTATGAGTATACATCCAAGCTAACACGAAAACTACAATTTATACATACATACCACCTTGCTAAATCATAAGAACTTTTCGTTGTTGCTAGACACCTTAAACAAGCTTACACGAAAATATGATTGGGGGTTTGCTCTTGTTGGTAGACCCATTAAATGGGAAATTCTATATAGTTAGGGAAAGCTTTTGTAGGTCCACATAATGAAAAAATTGACGTGAATTAAGTTTAAAGGCATGTTGTTTTCCATTAGTAATTGACATAAAAAATATTTGGACTCGACTTCTTTTAGTAACTTCTTATTGCAATTAATACAACTAATTATCTTACCTCATACTAAGTATGTTAATTTTAGAATGACAATTTACCTCTCATACAACATATATTATAGAAGTTCCAATTTCACACTATTTTATCTTTCTCTAACAGCTTATCTCACCTGAAGATTGCCTAGAAGCAGATAAATATATATAAACTTAAAATCTTTAACTAAAGCTAAAATATACATTATTCTTAACCTAAAATCAATATTACTTTAAAACTAATCTCATGAATATACATTCCTAACACCTAAACTTCAAATGTGACTTACATACCACTGAAATCTTATGCATATACATTCCTAACACAAAACTTCAAGTGTTACATACATACCAAAATTTTAAGAAGGAAAAAATGGATGAAGTTACATTTTCCGATCAGCTAGAATTGCGACTAATTTCGGTGGCCGGAGGGAGGAACGGCGACTGAAGACGGGGAGGTACGGTGATCGGTGACGATGTGAGGGAGGAGAGGGTTTCGGTGTTGCGGGAGGGAGGAGAGGAGACAAGGGTGTGACACGTGAAGAAGAAAATAAATCAGAAGATGCAAGATGAGTTTTTGGGTTAATTGTGTTAGCTTTATTGTCAACTTTACGTCATATTTTTTAAAAACTTTAAGTAAATCTTTTGAATCGATTTATTGGACGCAAAAGTGTCTCAACACCAACGTTAATTTCATCATTGTTTTTGTAGAATATTCCGACACAAATCTGATGCTAATAGAATAAATTTAATTTCGCCTCAAATCAGATAATGATTTCAAGTTTATCAGCCAAAATGTTGGAAAAAAAGCTTTTATATAAAGCATATTCCAATGAAAGCTGAACTTTAGCTTAAATATTTTATGGGCATGTTTGTCTTATCCATAAAATTCAAGTATTAAAAAACATCATAATTCTGCATGTGACAAAATAACTTTAAAATCAATCATTGTTGAGATTCTTCAACTTACACAATAAAATTTCTTAAAATTATATCACTTAATGTATTTTTTCCATCATATATTTATTGGATTTTATCTCAGAATGTAATTATTTTGGTTTATCTTGTCGGGGAGTTAAATTTGAGAAGGTTTAGTTGGTTATTGTTATGCTATTATTAACATCAATGATACTTTAAATAAAATTAATAAAAAATTCCTCCTATAGACCATGACTCAAATATATTCCCCAATCTCTCTCTCAATGAGACGGATGCTTCTAAATAGTTTCTTCCATTCTTATAATAGCAAAAGTAATGTTGTCCCTTAATAATATCTATTGTATTTATTTTCGATGGATCATTCTCTTAGTAGAATAACATTTTGAAAGTAGAATATAAAGAGGCCTTCAAGTTAACTCTTTTAGCACAATAAACTCGATCTATGTTATGATATTTTGTTAATTTGCTATGCTAATAAAGAAAACCTCACTTCCCTTAGAAATTATTTCTTAAAAACAATTTTTATTTTTAAACAACAACCCATATTTCAGTCAACTATCTTGGTCTTTCACTTTATTTCCTTAGGAATCAGAATGAAGACTGACATGTTTTGCTTGCTCAATCCTAAAATATTATAGATAGATGGACAATAAATCTTCCTTTATGGTTGGTAGACAATAGCTCATCCGTTATTCCATGTGATGCATTATATCCTCTTGAGCGTGACCTCTTATATATTTAGCAAATTGCACTCCAAACAAATTATGAAAATTTATTGCATGCTTATTTGTAATTTTGGGTGATGGGTAAAAAATTGGATCTCATTTTTGGGCTAAGAATTATATATACTCCCAACAATAAATGAAAATTTTGCACGCCCTTTCTAATTATTTCTACAACTCTATACCCTTGTCTAAATAAAGAAAATTGCTAGATGTTTGTGATAACAATTGCAAGTATAGTTATAACTAAAGCAATGCCACTGTATTTTGCAATAAAATTTACTATCACACATATGTGGTCATAAATATACAAATTAAACTGAGTTGGCCACAAATTTCTTTTCATTCTCCTATAAAATTTCTCTCTCTCTCTCTCTCTCTCTCTCTCTCTCTCTCTCACACACACACACACACACACATGGTGACTTCATCATTATATTGATGTGACAACAAGATAAGATTTTTTTTTTCACTGTAACAAATAGTGATTAGCCTCTAACGACTCTCTCAATCACCAAAAAATTTTCTGTGCAGACTCCTGAAATAGCTCTACGTGCGGCGCACGGTAATCCTAAGTTATTTTTAGGTTATTTCTGAGTTATTTTCAATAATCCCAAAATAACCTGCGGTCTTTATTTTTGGGTTATTTCGAGAATTTTCAGGTTATTTCGAGAATTTTCAGGTTATTTCGGGATTATTGAAAATAACACAGAAATAACATGAAAATAACTCAGGAATAACAAGCACCACACGTAGAGGTACGACAGGTGTCAAGACAGAAAATGCACGCCTCCCAAAATCTTTCTCATTCTATCCCTCTCAGCTGCCTCACAATCCTTCCCCATTCTATCATCACTACCAAGGTTTTGAATTCAAGAGGGGTTTGTTAATGCTTTGAGTCATTAGCAACATAAGCGAGGTATGGTTTTTACCTCTCCTTGACCATATAGTAAACCATTGAATTTTTCCTTTAAAAATTCAATTATGTTAGACACTATAGCTATATTTATTTATATTGAAGTCATAACTTTCTCCCACTACATGAATTTAGCTAATTTCCTACGATTCTATCCCATCCAAAATATTCTGACAAACTGTCAGTTAATTAAATTCTGATGGTTTCTCCATAGTTTTCAGGGCATAACTAAACCCCTTGTAGGAAATTTAGAGGCCAACAGACTTATCAATGGCTTATGTTTGTCGATCGTCCTCCGACAGACAATAATCATTTATTTACGTTGAAATTGAAGATGTGGATAAGCCATCAGTATTCTTTGATTTCTGAATTATCGACGGATAAAACCACAAAATTTTGTGTAAGGTTGTCCATTGATTATGTGTAGGTAAGTTGTAGGATATATACAATAAGGCCATTCATAGTAAAATGGAACATACTTAAGTTTTTTTGTCGCATGATTAAACCGTTGGTTTGGCATCGATATGGTAACCGATGACTTCTAACCGTCAAACATCACAACAACTGATCAATATAAGGTTTATGGTAACCCTAAAAAGAATCAATATAGGGTTGCAAGACCAATGGCTGTAAAAATAAAAACTAATAAATATCCTACTTCATAATTGTAATTTTCACGACAACAATCATAATAAATAAAGATGCAATGATCTATCACACAACACAGTTTTACCAATCCAAATATTTATTGGACTAAAATTACAATAATAAACTTCTCAATCAAATAAATAAATAAATAAAATTCATTGAATTAAATATATATACATAAATATTCAAAAAAAGAACGACTGCTTGAATGTTTCAAACAACATACGAAAAGGAAAAATGACTCTAGCTAATCCTCCTCAGTGTTCTCATCATCATTCGACAAATGCAACATCTCGCATAAAAACCTCCTCCTCTTAGGTGATATAAGTGGATGACCGCATTGGAGCGGGATGGTGTCTTAAGCCCACACCAAAGACCCTAGCCCGTAGACCGACCGTTCCTCTTGCCTCCTTCCACACCTTGTACTTAAATGAATCACCATCTCAGTTCTTAATGTCGTTTGACTAATGTGTTCAGCTCTCCTTCAGCTTCTGGAAGGTCTCATACAAAAAAAAATGATTATAGATAACTTTAGCCTAAATAAACATCAAACTAGTTACTCTTGTGAATTTTCTGGGTTGCTTGGGATGTATTATCGATATGAACCTTGTCGGACTGATGCATGTTTGTACGTGTGTAAAACTCGGCAGTTGTTCCAAATCTGGAGTTAGTTTTATGTCTGAAATCTTAAGTTAGTCAATGTAATGAAATAATTAGACTATGTTTTATTTTCAATAAAATTTAATACATAAATAAAATCTTACCAGCCAGCCACTTCTTTTACTCCAAGTGTCGAAGTGCCCCACAAGTATGCTTGGAGGCTCTCATGCCTCCATAGTCCAAAGAGCCAATTTCACTTGGCCTGCTCGCTCTTCCTCCAGTGCTTTGAAAAATCCTAAGCTCTGATGGTTGAACTATACACCTCCTCACTCAACCACATGGGCCACTGATGCATCTTCCATATGTCACCTAACAAATCACAAAGATGGTTGCTCCCCTTCTGCTCGAAGTTCCTCAGATGCGGGCCTCATGCTCAAGGCACTAGAAGAACTGTGTCTGTAAAATGAACTTAAGAAGTTAAATTTATAAATCCACGTACAAAATTTGAAATTAATGAGCTTGGTATGTATTGCGAACTCCAGAAACTACATGATCTCATTCCATGACATGCACCAAGAGTCTTACTTACTCCAAATGATGTCCCAAATGGCATGGATCTCTGGTGACAAGGGATAAAACATGAAAATAACATATTACTAGTATTCTATTGAATTAAAAATTTCTAAGTGTTATTGTGCTTATTATAATAAGACCTTTGACTGCCCTTACAGGCTCGAGGTTGTAACTGTTGTCAGATGCCTCTCGCTAGGTAGAAGCATCATGGGCCTCCACCGAAGTCGATGGAGCTGCAGTCACAATAGTTGGCAGAGCTGTTGTGATAGGGGTGCAGGTCTCTACCGGGATCGGTGGTGCTGATGACATCAGGGAAGAGGCCTGTTGGGCCGAGTCAATCGCCATGGTGGTCATGGAGGAGAAAGAGAGGGAAGTGCTTGCCTCAGAAGTGGTGGGACCGTAGCCATGAGATTAGAGATCATCCCTCCCTTTAGTTGACATCTAAAATAAGGAAAGAAAATTTTATTAGTGCACATAACAAAAAAAAATTATACAGTAAATTAAAGACAAAAAATGTAAAGTGCAAGCTACAAATTAGTAAAACTAAAAACAAAACAAAATTGTGAAATGCTAGTTGTAAACTAGTTAAATTGAAAACACAAAAGTACACAATAAGCTGAAGGCAAAACTTTAAATTACAAGCTACAAACTAGTGAAACTGAAAATACAAAAGTACGTAATAAACTAAAGGCGAAATTGTAAAGTGCAAGCTACCAACTAGTAAAATTAAATACACAACAGTATGTAATAAATAGTAAAAGATGAAACTATAATGTATAAACTATAGACTATGGTGAATGAAACTAATAATATTTGAAATAATTATCCATCTTAATTACTCAACCGTGTTTGATGAGTAACTCGAGGATGTAGTTAAGATTAAATAATCGAAAGCATCACTAGAGCCATACCCATCAGTTAAGAGTAATTTATTCAAGTTCACCACTAACATCCTCTAAATTTCGCTCTTCATGGATACAATTGAGTGGAATGCATCAATCTGTCATGTTAATTTCTTGATGAGTGGGTTTAATAATATTCTGAAGATTAATAATTACCAAAGGTTTATTTGGTATGACAACCATCTGGTCAACTTTGTCTCTTGATTTATGGGAATATCAAAGCTAATGTACCTTACTCATCTATTTTGCTAGAATAAAATAATCAAATTTAGCTTATCTTTTGTTCACTTTTACTTTCATGAAATTATACAATTGGTATACCCTTGTTCCAAGATTAGAAACAATATCAAATCAAACACAATTGAATATGGATACACTTCTTTCAATGGAGCCAGGATATGGCAGTTCAACAACTTCTTCGAGAATCCTATAGTAATCTATCTTGTCATCTGATGTATTATTTGATTTAACATCACAAATGCCAGAATGACTAGTCTTTTTCTTTTCTCAATAGGATAGCTTAGAAAACTTGTAGCATTCATATTGCAAACTTGCTAAATTTTCATGATGTGCATGAATCCCCAAGCAAGGTCTATCAAACCCTCATCCATTACTCCATTGTTCAAATCATAAATCCATGAATTCATAAGAAAATCATATGTCATTGAAAGTACTTAAACAATAGACATGTAAAATGAGTAATTAAGTTGTCAAATTCTAACGTATGTGCATTGTAAACCATTGGGAAAAAATATTCTCCCTCCTTACTTATGATATTATCTTCAATTGAATTGAATAAATCTATGGATACGACATTCACAAATTGAAAATTTTATTAGTTAGGTAATCATATTATTTGACTGAGAATGGGTGAACAACTATTAATAGAAAGGGTGACCAACTATTAATAGAAAATATCTTACTTAATAAAGGGTTGAACTTCGTTATCATTGAGAAGAACATAAAGGGTCGTTGTTCGTAGTTCCTAATCACTAAGATAATGTGATATTCACATTCTCAAGGCTTCACCAGACTGCTGAAAAATAGGAAGTGTCGAGAGAGGCGCCACACCCAGTGAATCATTTATGGGTTCTTTTGGCCAAAATAGTAGAAGCATAAAGTCGTAGTCTCCTATAATAAATATGTCTCACATTTTAATATTCTAAATGTGCTTTATTCATCACAACTCTCTTTAGTTCATTCAAAAATTTGAAAAAAAAATATTATTTCACGTAATTTGATAATATTCTTTATAAAAGAGTGATTAACTACTTGATGCAATGGTTACTACCTCTCAAATGAATACATCCAATGATATTGTACTAGATCTCTAATTAATAACTTGTGGGAGTAGATGTGCTCGCATGTGCTCTATGGAGTTAAAAAATTTGGGTGGGAATATTTTCTCAAGCTTGCACATTATTATTGGAATGTTTACTTCTAACTGTTGTACAACATCAAGTTTCAACCAAGCTAAAAATAATTCCTTGAAAAATACACTGTTTTCACTCGATGGATTACATACTTCATCCAACAAGCACCTATCAAATTTTATAATAAAATATGACAATCCTGGCTTTTCATTCCAAATATTTTATCTACCCCCTCATCAATACAACAACTCAAATTTGAAGCATATATGCTTGACAAATTTAGTAATTGGAGCCACTTACATATAAGCTTGCCAACATTAATTTGTTAGATTTCTAACTCACGCCTTTTATGCACTTCTTTCAAATATAGTATGAAATTCATGCTATCCTTAGTTTTTTTAGTACCAATTCAATATAATAAAACATTTATGACAGTTCATCGACACTATCAATGATGCAAGATATTAATAAATTAATAACCGACAGTTTTATCCGGCGTTTAATATAGAATGAAAGTCGGTTTTTAACCTAATAGAAAATCCGACGTCTTGAATGTTCGGCGATCATAGCCCGTCGGTTTATGAGTCGACATGAACCGAAGGTATGATTCGTCGGTGGCTTCTCAAAAAACGTCTGAAAAGTTTTAACTACGAAGCTCCCGTTTAATAAGTAGGAAAACCATTAGAAGTAATTTTATAATAAGTTGTCCTCAAGCCATCGAAAATTTGTTCAAAATTTCGGTTGTACATTGAGCCATCGTTTTTCCAGTTGATTTTAGCCATTTTTTCTAGAGTGTCCTCTGATTTGGATGTAGATAATGGGATAAGTTAGTCCGAGTGGCAACTTAACCATGGTAATTAATGATCTTTAACATATCAATTAAATCATGGATCTCTGCTCCTGCAACCACCTTAGCAACCAGGGTCACTAATTCATCGCTAATTAATAAGACAAAAATTGATTGTTCTTGAGCTTATTTTGATTGCAATGTTACGGTTGAATTTCAGTTGACAAAAATGAATATGTACTGGCGACTATAAAATAACAAGTCATTTTACAACAGTTGCAGACAAAAAACAACCCATTTGGCTAGTTGTAATGGAGTTTTTCTTATTTAGATGATGTTGAGCTGCATCCTTGTTTCAAGTTAAAAATAATATTCATCAAATTACGTAAATTTGGAGCCCCCGCGGCAACGATGTGAGTTTGTAAAAGTATAAAATAAATAATATGAAAAGCTGAGGTGTCAGATTGGCTTATAAACATATGAAGATGTCGACCAAAATCAAATTGGTTTGTTCATGTGGGTTTTCTGCTTTTGCGCATGCGCTGAATAGAGATATCAATTCAATCACTCTATAAAATTATGCACAAAAACATGTTTCATCAAATCATTGATAAAAACATGGCAAGTGATCCTGATTTTGAAAACATTTATGTGCTGAAATAAAATTATTTATTTGAACAATACTGTTGTATTTATTTATCATAAATATGAGTGATGGAATGGAGATGTGCAACCATAGAGCACTGTAGTCTATTGATTCCCAATCATTCAAAAAAAAAAAAAAGATAAAAAAATAATGCCCCATAATTGCGGAAGTTAATAATATGTAATATGTTCTTAGTCGATTCCTTTTTTTTTTATTTTTTTTTATTTTTATAGTGGAAAAAGTTCAACGTTTAGGGACTGTATAAAATTTACGAATATTCAAATAGATTTGAAGCTTGCGATTCTTTGATTATTTTTTAATGAGTAAATATAATAATAAAAATATATTTTAGTTTAAAAACTTTTGTCGGTCAATCAAATATGTGCTTCCACATGCCTTTCATGGGGCTTTATGTCCGCTGGCTTGAGAAGCAGCATTTTTACAAATTATTGTGCTTGTAAAGCAAACATAACGTCATAGTTTTTGTTTAAATTATTTGAATCAACCATTTGAATTTTTTACTGCTATTAAATGAAGTCTGCTTGTGTTGATTAAGTATTCACTCAGAACTCTTAGGGTCTGTTTTGGGCAGCTGAAGCTTATTGAATAATCTGCTGATAAGATGATTAAAAATAAACTGATAATAAGCTAGGTGAGGTAGGTATTACTAATTTTTATTTTTTAAAAAAACTAAACCACTGTCAGAAAACTGCCACCACACCTAAATAGTTTCACTGATCAAACTTGATAGTAAGTTTGACGAGAGGACGCTAAAATAGTAATTTTTGTATGTGGTGCACAGAAGACAACAACATTGCAGTGTTCATCAAGATTTCAGAAACTGAAAGCATGAAACTCCAACTTCCGAAGTGGAGCAGTGCAGTGTCATATCGAAGCGCCTCAACGCCTGTAACCGAATTTGAGTTTTTCTCCGATTAGAATTTCGGTTTTGTTGATTTGAGTGTATGTGATTTCAATTTCGATTTCTCTTATGTTAAAAGAGAAGAGGACTGTCTAGTATTAGAAAGTTTGGAGAGGGGTGAGGGTGCTGTAAAATGTGCAGTTTTCTCATTTTCTTTCGTTATGGATCTCTTGACATTCTGTGGTTTCGTGATTTTGTTCCGTTTTCGAGTTTTTGCACATTAAATCTTGCCTTCATTGTGCTTTTCGTGATTTTCTTATTTCGCGTGTTTCTATTCAAAATTTTGCTTCAAATTACTCAAAGTGGTTTCCTCATTTCTCTCAGCATCTCTCCCAAAATTGACCCCAATAAAGCTTGTGGTGCCAACTCTAATTCTTAAGCGCTAGAAATTGACTGATTCCATAAAGCAAGAGGGAAGAAAATGTTATTTTCCAACAACCCAAAAAATGCACAACTCTTAACAAATTGCATAGGTAACAAACGAAGAAGTGGTAAAAGAAAGTCCAGCAAATAAAAACGAAAACCGCGACATAAAATGAGTAATATCTTTTTTCCATCTCTTATATTTGAAGTTTCTCAACCTCCTCCATGAGGAAAATTCTCCTCATCCCTCTTCTCTATCTTGACTAAGCATGATGTGAGCAAGCAATAGAATAAGTAATCAATTAGCCAAGGACAGCTCAAACCCAACATTTCAAGTCAAAGAAGCAAACCTTGACGCACGAAAGCGAACAAATGAATCAAAAAAATACGAACCGTAAGACATGCAAGTTAATTGATTACCTTGTCAAGTGGAAATTATCAAGCCAAAAATTAACGACAGCTTGTCTTGGAAGTATTATTAGTTGTTCAGCCTTATTGAATATTATTGTCTCCATTAAAATTTTTGCATTTTAGTCTAATTCTTATTGATTTTATTTTTTTAATTATATTATGCTGATTTAATGTTCTTTAAGTTGTATTATTGAATTAAATTAAATTAAATAAAGTATTATCATATTTCATCTAAGGAATAACTACATGTAAAGAATATATCTAAATTCGGCAAATCACTTTTATTTATTGATGATTTTTGTAAGCATGTTTGACAAAAAAATACATTATATCATATCAATTTCCATTTATGTGTTATAATACTATAATCAAGTATAATATTTTATACAAGTATATAACTATTTATTTGAATAATAACGTATATTAGGTAAGGGACAAACGTATGGGATAATAATATGCACACGATTTATATTCAGACACAAATTTAATTATTAGTTTACGAAGCACACAAAAAAAAAAAATGTATTTTTTTTTCAAAAACATATACAGAAATATAAAAATTATAGAAAAAGTATTCAAGGCAGTAATTCATAATTCATATAATTATACAAACAAATGATCGATCAAAGGGACGAAAAATATCCATCAATTCAACTTAAAATGTTGCAATTTATATTTTCAATGAAAATTTTAGAAAATAATTTATGGGTTTTTTGAAAATTTTCACGTTTTTACTTTTATATATATATATATATATATATATATATATATATATATATGCTTTATATTTTTATTTTTTTTGAAATTTCAAAAAAGAAGACAACATCATCACACTCTATCGCCGAAAAAATATTACATTAGGAGCCCTGATGAAAAAAATGCATCAGGCCTCCAATAAAATTGTACCACGTCACATGATAGACTCATTAAATAAAATAAATTCTATACTCTTATGTATGACCTGCCTCTTGTGCATTAGGACTATTGTTGTAAAAACAAAAATAATGGTACTTATGTGGAATATCAAATATTTTTTTTTTTATATATATGTTGGCTTTATGTCATTAAAAACTGAAATTTAATTTTACAATTTTTCATCATTAGAATGAATGTCACCATATTCGTAGAAAGCTCCAGATGGCTAACGAGCCGCTCTTGGCCATCTGGGAGGTGTTGTGCTTCCTATTTCTCAACTCCTATATGTTGCTTGAACCAATTTTGTTCACAAGTTCATTAATGATCATACAGCACTAATGGATTAAATTCTTTGTACCACAAATACAGCAAACACTTGCTGCGAAAACCAAAAAAATTAACCGTTATTCATCACATTAAACATCTTCTGCTTAATTTTTCTGCTTTTTTTTCAACTAATTTAAGATCTGGATTCCAATTTTGTAGAATTAGTCTTGCTTTGCCCCTTGCATGAGGCATGTAAGAAGCTTCTCATTTGCCTATCGGGTCAATGTCGAGCAAGCTAGAAGACAAAATACACGAAGCGGTAAGATTCGAACCAGGCAGCAGCAGACGCGCCGGCTCTTCTCGGATCAATTTAGGAAGACTAGCGAACCGGACCGGTTCACCTCCGAGGCGTGTCACGTGCGGACTTTCGGCCAAACACCGCGCCGCGCATGAGCACCGTGGAGCTGTCCGTCTCGCTTTCATCGGGAATCGTTCAGTCACAGCCCGTAAAATACGGGCAGCCCAAACACCCATTCCGTGCCCTCTGTCAGCTTCGATTAGAGCTAAAGTGAGCACCTCCCGTGGTTATCGGGGGTCGGCCCACCTGCCGCGGGCCCCGCATTCCTCATCTTTAAGCAGGCGCTTAATCCACTCCGCGGTGCACCCGTCGCCGGCTGAGGACGACCGCATAGTAATTTTCCAACTGGAGTTCTTTGCCGACATTATGCGCCACAGAAGCCACCGGCGTGATCCACGTCAACACCTCGCGTCGTCAGCAGCGATGTTCCGCAGGGATAAAAGTAAGGGTAAGATGCTCTCACATCACTGCCGCCCGGTGATAATTGCCGAGTCATTTCAAACTCCAGGCTTTTAGATCTCCTTCTAACATACTTGCCGCGAGCACCTTACGTTTATGGCTAACAAAAATTTATTACATAGGGACATCGCATGCACAGATGTATGTATGCAGAGATGCATGCAGTGTCTGATATACATTGTAGATCACAACGATCTAGGGTGATGATGTATTTCGGTATGTCTCATTTAAAAATTTTTTATTTTTCATTTAAAAAAAAAAATTGATTGCATCTTCACCGTAGATCACTGTGATTCACAGTGTAGATCAGACACCACATGCATCTATCTCTGCATGCGGTGTTCGTATGCAATAATTTTTTGTGGCTAACAGACTAAATGCAAAACTTAGGGGTGCTAGCGAATCGAGTCGAGCCGAGCTGCAGACATTTTTCTGTTTGAGCTTGAGCATGATTAATTTTATGGAATTTGAGCTCAAGCTCCAGCTTAAGTCTACGCTTTCGATCTGGCTCACGAGTCAACTTGTTTATTGTAAGTCTTCAAATTTAATATATTTTGAGTATATTTTATATTAATATATTTTTTAAATAGGATAGCTCACAAGCTAACGCGTTGAGTCGGGACTCTTTTGAGCTTGGTTTGTTAGCTCCTCGAGCTCAGTTCACCAGCCACTTTTAGAGCCGAGCTCGAGCCAGCCCACGAGTAGGCTTGACTCACATCCCTAGCAAAGCTTACTAAAAAACTAAAGGGATAATTGCATACACAGCTCCAAAAACATTACTATTTACAAATCTAACACCTATGTGCTATTTTTGAACTACCGAATAAAAATATTTACGTGCTCCAAGAATTTACAAAAGTGAAAAATATGGATGGGGTCTTTATGACCTAAACCTCTTACAATTATAAAATGTCTGCCTCATGCATAAGCAATTTGATACAAGTTATGTGAATTCAGAGATGAGCAGAATAATATTATCGATTTTTTTTTAAATTAAACGCAGGATATTCAAAACAACAATAAAATAAATATTTTAGATAATGAAGTTTTGGGGATAAGATGAATTCCAATGGAAAATATACAACAAGGACACATCAATAAAGCAACAAGGTTCCACCACGCAAGATGTTCTTGATGAGCCACATTCAGAGGGAAAATTGAAAAAAATGTGATAGGTGAGCTCATTTGCAGTAGAGCATATAATGCATATAAGAAAAATATTTAATCCTTTGAAATAAAGATTAGTAGATATTTAGACAAGTCTTTCACAAAATACAACATATCAAATATAATATTTTTAAACGAAACAAACTTATACCATTCAATATTAATATTAGAAGAAAAATCTAATCAAAATTTTTGCATTCAAAATGCCAAAATTGAACTTTTTTTCATCCAAGCAAACTTTCTACAAATGCAAGAAATTAAAGCCTTTTAATTGAATTGAAATAATCTTAAGAAATTAAAAGATCTACTAATAAAACTCTCATATTGCAAAATTAATGTTAATGCTTAAGAGACTATTATGGGAAAGAATAAAAATTAAGAAACATATGAGGCCCATAGTCTCATGATAGAAGAACTATTTGTTCATAGGTAAAAATAAAGAGGAAATTTATCTCCATTTTTCACATTGAATGATTTATGTGTTTAATAAAATAAGTAACGTTACTTAAAATGATAAATACAAAATTAGATCACAATATACTAACTAGTTGAAAAAAAAATAAAATAAAGGAAAAAGAGCTTAACTATATTTCATATCTCATGTAGATGTTTCATGCATGTGACACAAGATATTTAGAAGAATATTTACCATGCAAAATACATTTAATAAGGACCGTTATTTCCATTGCCACCAAAATTATTTGTATGATGTAAATAGAAGGCACAACTAGTTAGTAGATCCTCATATCAAATAGCTAAAGTTATAAAAGTAATTTGATAATAGCCATATATTATTAAATTTTATTAAAGCTCTATAAAATCACATAAAGTGAAGATAAGGTGGGGATAAACTTAAATCTTTCTTTTACTCAAAAGAGTACTAGGAAAAATCTCTTAAATTTTTCGGGTGAGGGGAAAGGAAGGAAAAGTCCTAATAGAAAATTATAAATAGAAAGTCATGTGTACCATCAATTATGTTTGTGCTATCTTTTGCAAAATTGGCAATTGAATCCACACTAATAACCTAGTACATTTCCTCGAGTTGAATATTTTGTTCATTCCTTTGAACAAAAGAAAATTTGGATTATCATGGGCATCATTATCCACATCTAGGGGATTAGTGGCCGATGTGGAGGAGAAAAAAATGCATCAATTTAAAATTTGACTTAGGGTATATTTTGTGTGAAGTGTGTTTTCGCGGTTCTTTTTAAAAGCTTCAGAGTCCTCAGCTTGTCTATTTATATGTCATTGTTTGATTCTCTTATTCGAATAAATTTTTCTCTTGAATCATATAAATGATTCAAAGAGGAGAGGAATCAAATAAAAATAAGATACGATAACAAATAGGCAAACAAAAAAAAAAGAAACAAGAGGAAGGCTTTTATATGAGTAATCCTCATGTGATGGCTCAAGAATATACGTTTGAACAGGATCAAATCAAAGTACTTTGAAACATAGTATCCACGAAGAGAACCTCTATATAAGTCACCCATAAATAGAGAATTAAAAAGAATATTTTTGTTTTGGGAATTCCCCAATGCTTTCAATGAACCTGGAGAATACTCTCGATAAAATGATGATTATTAGAAAGACCCAAGAATACTCTCGATAAAAAGGAATTACTCTTATATTATGATGAACCTGGAGAATAAGTCATCAAAGAATGATTATTTCATATGGGGATGCCCCGATGCTTTCAATGTTAAAACTAAGCCACAGAGGAGAGAGTGAGTTTCTCAAGTCTCAAATGGGTAGTGGCTCGTCAGCATACAGAACCTACGAAATAACAAAAATCATCTCTACAGGGATATCCCTGTATGTGAGAGCTCATCGGACCATAAGGGCAGTAGCTTATCGCTAATCGGACAGTTAAGATGATATCAACAAAGTTAAAAGGAGAGACAAGGCTCAAAGGGGCTCAATAAGAGGAAATATAGAGTAATTCTAAGAGGTAGAGGTAGTCACGTTAGAGTACCACAAACCCGTCATCCAAAGCCACTAAGGTACTACGTCTACCTGGTTGTGAAGGTAATAAACCCAACACGTCCAAAGATCCCTGATCAGCAATCAGTGAATTTTGTTGTCAATGGAGACCTCGACTGTTCTAAGATCAAATGAACGAAACTCTATCTTATGACTATCAGGTGAAGTTTTAAGAGGTGAGACTCATATCTGCCCAAATTATATGGATATCACATGAAAGGAAGAGAAAGAAAGGTTCAACTACAAATTTGGAAATGCTTCTGATAAAAGGACTTACACCCGTATGGGTTGGGAGCCTTCTAACACCCTAAACAAGCTAGACAAATGCCTAACTAGAAATCTATACTGGGTCGGTTGGTTTGTTGAAGAAAGGGGGCTTCCCCTCAGGATATGCAACATGATTCAGTGAGATAATCAATCATAATATGGAGGCCATATTAAATATGATGGGGGGAGATACCTATGCTTGTAACTCATTAAAAATTTGGCTCGAAAGCCATGTAGGAAAGTAAAAGTGTGAATTTTAAAGTCTTGAATATTTTAATCATAAATTTTAATTAATCTTGAAACTATTATTAGAATTTTTATAAAAAAATTATAATGTGAGGGTCCTTAAAGAGCCTAAATTATAATGTTGGATCTCAAACAAAATCACAAGCTAAAAGGGTGAAAACAATCCAAACATACATTCATGCAGTAAAATAGTAAAACAAGACAAATGTAAATAATGGCCAGTGCCACTGTGTCGGCAATGTATCCCACATAAAAATTTGTAAGTCAGACAACACATATACATGCCCGAATTCTATACAATAATGTAAAATGTAGAATTAATATATGGGAGATGAGCATCTCCTAGTGTCTCACCACGTGGTTCACAGACCAAACACCTTGAAACTCATGTATATATCTTGTTTCCACTTCAAGACTCTCTTAAGGACTCTAAATGGTACAACAAGAAAGTGAAAGAAAGACTCGCCCTACAAGAAAATGTTAGCACGAGTTTTAACATGCAAACGTATCTGAGTTAAGCAGCACATGCAAGCAAAAGTTAACATGTAAATCATCACATGCTTTCCCTTTTATTATACCTGTGTATGTGAATATATATTACATGACTCCCTTGCAGATGACCAAACTAATATGCTACCTAGCATATCAAAATAAATGAAGATACAAGCACACCAAAAGCATAAAAGGCGATGCTTGCTTTGAGCAACAAAATTAGCAGAGAACTATAGTCAGGACATCGAAAAATATTACCCAGTGTCCTAGTCCTAGCCTAATACTGAGAAGGTGTTAACCAACATCTAAGTACTCAGGGTAAAGTCACAGTTGTCGTTTAACTTTGAGCCACACCGGCCCTATCCTGAAAATCACTCAAGGGATCTATAGTGTGTCACAAGAAAATGGGTGAGATTTTACGAAGAGCTGGCATCACATCCGACCTAACATATGTGTAATTTTAAACTAGTTGGATAATAGTTACAATAAAAAAAATCTATTTTCATATTTTAAAATAACAATCCTCTAATGGCAGATCTGGAGCAATCAAGTGACATGTTTTAATGCAGTCATACGGTTTATTGTTTGTAATATAGAAACTTGCATTGCTCATTGAGGCATCCTCATGGGCAATGATTGTTTGAGTATCAAAATCAACAAACTGATCACTCTCCTAACGAGTAGGATAAGCCATCAAGACAAATTGACAAGCATTCAAACATTCGAGATGCCCACATTGTGATTGTTCGAATGAAGCACGAAACAATTATAACGAACGCCCAGAAAGCTAAAGCACACATCATGCAAATAGATGCAAGGATGCTTACATGAAACATGATACACACAAATAGGATGTACCGGTAGAACAAGCGACCTATGGAAAGGAATCACAAAGGCTTGGGGTGTCGTGCAACAAGCAGACACCTACTACTAGTGAGTTTGCATCGAGTGAAATAATACCTATAAAAAGAATTTACACCTTACTCGAGAGACACTCACCGAGCACACATGAAAACATGCAATATATGCAACAGACATATGAGAAACGTTAAACATATGACAAACAAATGAAAAACATACAAGAATGTTATGTGTAAAACATACTAAGTAATGTGATCCTTACAAGTGAAAAACTAGGCGATAGAGCATGGATCACCGGCCATGGCCGCCTTACTAACAGAAATCTAGGGGTTGGAGGTCTAAACTCGTGAAACAGGTTACGACAGCGTGACCACCCCCGGCTCGGGCGTGGTCACACAACTGTTTAAGGTGCTGCAGGTCGGAGCCTAGTGTAGCCACACCTGAGGACTAGTACAATTATGCCTGAAACTTTGTCTGGGTGGCGTGGTTACACTGGTCAATGAACTTGAGCTACTACTATGATTTAAGTGTGGCTACTTTCATATTGCGGTGTAATTATGTCATAGTCTCTGTTTGACCAGCATGATCAAGCTAACCACAGCCCTTTTGTGCTCTTCAAGGAATTCTCGACGTGGCCACACGCGGTTTAGGCATGGTCACACCACTAGCTAGGTGTGGCCAAGCCTAAATTAGGAGTGATCACGCTAGAACCCAAAAAAAAATTAGGCTTCTGAAGAAGCTTACAAAGGGGATTACAGACCTCGTGAGACTTCTAAAGGATCAAATGTTAGCACATCATGATTTGGACCTCTGTAGAGACTGTAAATGCAGCTCAAAAATATTTCGAGAGGTCAAACCGTCTACGTATCACAAGCAGAGTTGTTTCATTATGAAATTCGTCTATCTGGGCCTCAGATTGAAGGCCAGAACACAATGTGAGGTACTCTAGTCAACATTCGACAACACAGTAATGTCCATATCAACATGATATGGCCATGTGCCACAGAGATGAACATCGACCTGGAGGATACCAAAAGCAATGTCGGCTTAGCCATGATTGACCAAGGGCACGACTATGATGGTGCAAACCCCAATTAAAATGACGTGATCTCAGTGAGGATGTCTCTTGTATAGAGCATAAAAAATAGATGCTAACAACTGACCTTATCATCATGGAATTGGTAGTTGGCACCATGGTGAATCTCAAGGACCCCATGGAAAATCAGATTCTCAATAATGTTGCATCCATAAAGAATAATGAAATACAAATTGGTAACCACCAATATAGATGTAATCTGAAAGACCAAAATGTAGAGCATTGCAATTATCTTAGGATGAATGTCTATTTTTAGGATTAGGAACTCACAAGTATTTGATAACTAATTTTAGTAAAACTAATCTATGTAATTATTCATAAATTTTTAATTGAGCAATGAATATTTAGGAAATTAACACCTAAATACTATAAAATTTAATCACTACTCACTTGTAGGGTTTCATTATTAGTTAGTATCAGTTAAATTATAGGTTTTTAGAAAAAAATTAGGAAGTAGTTAAAGTTTTGACTTAGGAATGGGTTTGTATTCAAAATCATTAAAATAAGTTTAACTAGAAATAATAATCCTCCATGAAAATAAAAATAAAAAAAATCCAAAGAAAAATAAAACAATTATTGATAGTTAAAATGAAAAGAATTTATTGAACCTAGAAGGAGAAGTTTGAGATTGATCTTATACAAAAAATTTGTACTAATAAGTTAAATGTTTAAAAGTATCACTAACTTAACTTCGAAATTTTGTGTTTAACAGAATAATGATAGAATAAGTATTATTTAAGTGTGCAACTAACCAAATTTCATGTGTGAATTACTAATTTCATGAAATTCATACCTCACATGAAGAATTAAAAAGAATTATGTAGATTTACTATTAGTGAGAGTTAAATCAAGATATTACGGGGTTGCTATGAGAATTGTACCAATAAGGGATATATGAGGCCTTTAATTTAAATAATTACAAAAATATTAGTAGTCAATGAAATTCTTTATTTATGATCTTCCCTAAATTCTATTAAATACTAATTTTAGGTTTTGAAATTACTCGAGAGTAAGTATATGTAAGTTGGGGGAATTTTATATATGAAAAATTTGTGATATACTTATTTATGTTTTCTTGTAATTCTTTTACTATTTTGAACCCAATTTAATACTTTTAAAGTTATTTTTAATGTTATTTATAGTTTAAAGAGCTCAAATAGAGCTCAATACCATTTGGATGCCCAAAATCCAGACTGATGTAGCTAAGCCATTTTTTACCATAGTTATGCCACTGTTGGCATAGCTACACCAATAATGGTGTAAGTATGCTGTGGCTATTTTTTTCTCTCCCATGCCACAATAAGTTAGATCGAAACTTTGGCACCACATTGGGAGAAAGTAGGGGCCAACCTCAACACCTTGGCTACAATGGAAGGAAGTAGGCGCTACTTAACACCAAGGTGTCTCTTTTTGTGAAAAATAAAGACCACCTCTGACATGAAGAAGTACAAAAATAGAGAAAGCAAGACTCCAATGCTCCTTGTAAAAATTTCAGTGCCGGTGAATCGATTCTGGGAATTATGAGAGTTCTAGCTTACGTGGTAGATTTGCAACCATCTGTGGGTTCATAAGAAGTAAATTCAATGTATAGAGGAGGGTTTTGCTCCACAATTTTTGGATGCTCGACCCTTGAAGTGATATCGAGAGGAAGAAGATAAAGAGTGTAGGGAGTCACCGAAGAATTATCACAGTCTTCAATCACACTTCCCCATAAAGATCCTTGGAAGAGTGTGAGAGTTCTTCTGAGAGATATTAAGTGTGTGTGTGTGTGTGAAATTATCATACTCAATATGGTGGATAATTGAGATTTTGTTATAATTTTTTTAAGAATCAGTGGAGAACATTGATTAGATTGTTATAAACTTTGCTTATTTCGATTTTTGCAATAAAATTTGTGGTTTTTTCATTAGCAATAAGTTGGATTTAAACTTTTTTCTCACTTGAAATTGGATTCTATGTAAATGAGTGAAGTCTATGTTACGCGATTAGCGGTAATTTTATTTTATGTTGATAGATTTAACAATTTGCTTATAATTTACTCATTAACTGGTCACTTAGGATGGAAAAACATGTTGTGATTTAGTATTACAAGATTACACCAATGGAACAATTAGGTTAACCTACATTACTCTGGGAGAATAAGAATATCACTATTAGAGTGATGCAATCGTGTAAGAAAATTCGTAAACATTGAGATTTTTGTATGTCTCGGAGACACTGAAATGTGAAATCCCAATTTTCTTATGACCATCGGGAGGGGCTAACAAAAATTGTTGTTCGTGATTGTTCCTTATTGTCAACTACATTAGAGTCACTTAATTTGATCTTGTTCAAATAGGACCAATTCATTGGAAGTTTTCATCCACCCAACTATGCAAAGCAAACTGCCATATTTATAGGAAAAACAAAAGAATGGAAAAATATATAACTACCATATATACATACATACATATATATATAAGGAATGTGTTGCGAGATCTAGATATACACCAGTTGGTTGATGTGGTATATATAGAAATCAAACAGGAGAACGATCGACAAAGTGAAAAAATAGAACAAGAAAAATCACACCAGAAAAGAATAACACGGCTGAACACACAAATTTACGTGGTTCCGCAAATTGTCTATGTCAATAGAGTTGCAGAGGATTTTACTACTTGAGGAATTTACACCAGTCAATAACCTCGACTTACAATAGGAATTTCTCACTCTTTGTTGCTCTCTCTCTTCTTCTCTTTACTTTTCTCTCTTTACATTGAGATGCACCGAAGAAACTCTACACCGATATACACCAAAGAAAAAAAAAATGTAAAAGAGAAATAAATCCAATTTCTCTTCAGCCACAGGCCACCAAGAAGAAGCCTAGGGAGAACCATCTTCTTTTTCTTCTTTCTTCTTCCTTCTGCTACAAGGAATTGATCCTCCTCACACTTCTCTTCCTCTGCCCTAAGGAAACCTTCCTCTATCACAAGGAAACCGAAGAAGAACTCAAAGTGTGACTCCTAAAACCAAGGAGAGCCATCTGAAACTTTTATCACTAGCAGGAGGAAGCGAAGAGATGCTTCACTTCCCAAAAGAGTAAGGCGATATTGGTTATTTATGTAGAGGTGTGACTCTCCAAAGCAAAGTAATCACCCAAGCATAGTAGACCGGGCTCCACCTTTTCTAAAAATTCTGCCACTTGGAGACCGGTACATTGGCTGCAACATCTCCTTCCTCAAACTGATATCCTCCACTGGCGGTGTCGCCTTTTTCTTCAACATGTATCCTCTACATTGAATCCTCCACCTCTGTAACTCAAAACCTTTGTATTCACTCTAGAAGACCAACTGAATCTGTGCACAACTTCAGTTTCTCAAGAGTAACACCCTCAATTAACATATCAGCAGGCTCCACATAGCTTTGCACCTCCAAGCTATTTTCTGGGTCACTCTTGTCTCTTCTTACAACGCTCACTACATGGGCAACATCCTGCCTCTACTGAAATCCTTTTTCAACAAGCCTAGTCTTGTACCTCTTACTGACATTACACTCAGTCTTCACCTGGTACATCCATTTGTTGTGCAATGTCTTTTTCCCTAAAGGTAGTTATGCTAGCTCTCACTTGATCGAACTTTCATCTTACAAGATTTCTTCATAGCTCAGTGTTTCTTTAATATCTGTATGTGAAACAATATGAATGGGTGCCTCAGACCCACTTTCCTCTTCACTTCCATCATTGCCTTGCACTGTGGCCTCTGGTAGATTTTCTACCACATTCAAAGCCCCTGAATCCAATATCAAGGCTTCAAAAGACCTATGAACTGCCAACAATAATGTATCTTGTGATTCTTCAGATACCACATTTGTGTTATGATTCTTCATCTTCTTAGGATTCATGCAGTTCTTCTCTATGTGGTCAGCCTTGTCACCATTCTAACAGGTTGTCAGGTTACTAAACTTTGATTTTGATCTCTCTATACTTGAGTTCCTGCCATGCCATCTCTCTCTGAAATCAACATTCAGTGCTGAACTCAAACTTGAGACCACGCCAAAATCTTTCATGCGAACTTTGTCAACCAAAATTAAATCATGAATATCATCATTTTTCAGTTTAGATTTACATGTAGAACTGTTAATTGCTATCCTCATTGCTTCCCAACTATCTGTCAATGAAGCCAACTAGATCAGTGCACATATCTCATCATCAAAATCAATTTTCACAGACAACAATTGATTTGTGATAGTATTGAAAACATTCATGTGTTGAGCAACATAAACACCTTCCGTCATCTTCAAATTGAATAATTTCTTCATCAAATGCACCTTGTTATTCACCAATGACTTTTTATACATACATAATAAGACTGTCATGCGATCTGCAGTCGAATTTCCTTGACGACGATGTGTACAACGAACCTCGATATGGTCAATCGAATAACCCCAGAACTTGTCGATCCACCAAATTCCTTTCAGGCTCATCCATCCTTTCAGGTCTTTTTCCTAATAACGGAAGATGAAGTTTCTTCCTATAAAGATAATCATCTATGTGCATTCTCCAATAACCAAAATCTATGCCATCAAACTTCTTGATCTCTGAACCCTTCACTTCATTTGCAACCATCATTCTTCCTCAGATCCGAACAAAGCATTCTGATACCAGTTGTTTTTGTTGTTGCGAGATCTAGATATACACCAGTTGGTTGATGTGGTATATATATAAATCAAACAGGAGAACGATCGACGAAGTGAAAACTAGAAAGATAAAAATCACACCATAAAAGAACAACACAGCGGAAAACACAGATTTGCGTGGTTCGGCAAATTGCCTATGTCTACGGAGTTGCAGAGGATTTTACTACTTGAGGAATTTACATCAGTCGATCACCTCGAATGACAAGAGGAATCTCTCACTTTTCGTTGCTCTGTCTCTTCTTCTCTCTTTGTTCTTCTCTCTCTACACCGAGATACACCGAAAAAACTATACACCGAGATACACCAAAGAAGAAACATGTACAAGAGAAATAAATCAAATTTCTCTTCAGCCTTAAACCACCAAGAAAAAACATAGGGAGAACAATCTTCTTTTTCTTTTTTCTTCTTCCTTCTGCCGCAAGAACTGCTCCTCCTTGCACTTCTCTTCCTCTACTCCGAGGAAACCTTCCTCTATCCTGAGGAAATCGAAGAAGAACTCAAAGCGTGACTTCTAAACTCAAGGAGAGTCATTTGAAGCTTTTATTACGAACAGGAGGAAGCGAAGAGATGCTTCACTTCACAAATGAGAAAGGCGGGAGTGATTATTTGTGAAGAAATGTGACTCGCCAAAGCAAAGTAACCGCCCAAGCATTATGGACCGAGCTCCACCATTTC
>NEWO01000096.1:1027295-1037954 GCA_003013225.1 Phalaenopsis aphrodite
TCCCTGTCGACCTCATGCCACCGACAACCTCTGCTTGTAAATGTTGTATCTCAAATATGATTGTAACGTGTTACACCCGTATTGAAGATCATGTGATAATTTTCAGCCTCCATAGTTGCTAACCACAGTCAACATCTATTGTCGTCGACCACTAGCCACTGGAGACCGTTGTTTACAACCGTCGTAGTAAGAATACGATGATCGTTCCTTTTACCTATATTTTTCTATAGGCTAATACTGACAAGTATTATATCTAGTATAAATAAGTAACCTTCTATGCCAATTGTAAGAATAATGGTGCACTTTTATACTTATATACTTATAGTGGATTATTTTGACTAGGTTATTCTCCATGGTTTTTTCTCTTTCTGGGTTTTCCCACGTAAAATCTTATGTTGTCTCCTCCTAATACTGTCTAAGTATCTATGTGTGTTGCATCATAATACAACACATAGCATCATAATACAATGCTAACACTTTAAACTATCATTCTGCCGCCACAAATTTTCCAACACACAACAACATGTTTTGCTCAATGATATATATTATGTATACTTTTATTCTTCTTATTTTTTGAGTTATTTGATCATTTAAGAAATTCTAAAAATAATGGTGATAACTTCTATCCTTTGTAACGGTTGATCATCGTCAACATTTGTTGTCATAGACTGTGTACCAACTACTGACGACCACCGCTTACCACCGTCATAATCAGAATATGGTGATTGTTTCAAATATATTTTTTTATGTATGTTATATACCGACAAGTAATATATCTGATGTAAAATTATAACCCTCTCTCCTAGTTGTGAGAAAAAATGCCTCTTTATACTTACAAACTTATTCTAGATTAATTTGAATGGACTAGTCCTAGTGATTTTTTTCGTTTGAGGATTTTTTCACTTAAAAATCTTGATGTCTCTTCCCACCATTTCTGAATTATTTGTGTGTGTTAGATTTTCGTGCAACGTTAAATTATTATTCTACCAATACAAATTTTCCAACAAACAATAAGATGTTTTATTCAATGATATAGATAATGTATACTTTTTTTTTTCTTCATATTATTAGATTTATTTGATCGTATAAATGAAATTAATTTATTATAATAATATTTACAATAACTAATTGAACCTCGAATTCATTACATGATACAAATCCAAAACCTTGCCTCCCTACAAATAAAGAAAAGGGATATTTACATCCATAACAAACCATTCTAATGTATTTATATATCTAACAGCTAAATATCCTTATTTACATTCATATCACTCAAAATTTTAACATCACATCAAAATTATCATCACGAGGATCTTAATCAAATAAATAAATAAAACTGACATTTTTCATCTAAAGTGGTATAATTATAAATACTACATTTTGGGTGTTAGACATGTAAATACATCGTAATTATGTAATATGTATGTAAATTTTCCAATCCTTTGAACAGCGACAAGTTGGCACTGCGGTCGTTCAGCCTCACGAAATCTTCTGCGCGGACAAAAGAAAAAAAACCAAATAAACCGCTTCCGTTCAGAGAAAAGAATGTGCGAACCTTATGGAACGACTGGATGGAAACTGACATCTATGCGTTTACGAATGGCAGGTTGGGATCTGATCTGGACTGAGCCCACGAGTCCGATTCGTATCAAATCGATGGGACAGTTGCCGAACCAAATGCGAGCGTGCAAGCAGAGCCAAGAAGGAACACGTCCGCTTCTCATCGGCTGCGTCGCCATCCCCAAAATGGCAGCGCAATGGTGTTGCGCTTGCGCCACCCACCACGCCGCCCGGCGGCCTAGAGTAGCTAAAAGCGACGCGCCTTTTCCGGATTCGTGTCCCGGAGATCACCTGCTGGCGTGGGACACAAAAATTGGGTCAGCAGCGGCAAAAATGGGTGCTCTTGTTCGGTGTGATGTAGAATTTACATTAGGAAATTTACATACATGGCACATGATCCATATATATTTACATAACCAACGCCTACAAGGTGATGTTGGTAGTATAATTTTAATAGTACTTAGTGATGGATTTAACCTTAAATCCAGCTAAATATAAAAAAAAACAAAAATTAAAAACAATGCTCCATTAAATCAAATTTTTTCGCATTCTATATTTTCTATCAGCATTCCGTCTCTTTTTCGACATAAATCCGGATTTTTTGAATCCACTTGTGAGACACATTTAAAAATTTCTTTCGTCATCACTCGCAAGCTCGTCTCCATCACATAGAGTATCAAATTTATTGGATTTGATAAATCCTAGTTAACATAAATTTAAGTTACAACCAAAAACTGCCAAATTTTGATATTGTTGAATTCGGATTTGTCCATGAGTCTCACCCAATAATAGTACCAGAGAGAGAGAGAGAGAGAGAGAGAGAGAGAGAGAGAGAGAGAGAGAATGAATAGTAATTCATAATGTCTTGTTCATAAAATGATATCTTTATTTATAAAGTAGAGGGTACAACATCATGATGTTGCAATTTGGCCCCAGCTTTAAGAGGTTTGTACTGAGTTATTTATGATATTTTACATGTATGAGTTTATTACCCAACCGCTCTCTGGTTTCAACAGCTAAGCTTAATTGGCTTCGGGTCGGCAAGAACAATTTGGTCTGTTGAGATGCACTTGGTCGACTAAGCTTGTCAATATGAATCGGTCAGTTGATATGGCCTGATTGTTAATCCTTGACCTTTTATGAGGAGCCTCTGGACGTCCTTGAGAAGGTTGGAGATATTAAAGAGCCTATTTTTCCCTTGGACCAGCTCTCTTGTGATAGTTGACTCGTATACTTTTTATCTCATTTTTGGCGAAGTGGCTCGTTCTAATATCCTTCATTCGTCTTTAGCTTGTCTCATGGTTCGGACAATTTTTGCCTGGTTGGCTTGGCTCGGACAACTTCATTCGGTCAGACAAGTGGTTCTCATGATCTTCTTTCAGTGGGCCCTCTTTTGTTGCACTCTTTCATTTTGGACCATTAGATCTCCCCAGGTTCAACACTGACACATATTTTATGTAGATATAGTTGCACTTATAACACATTGATGTTATAGACTTATGCATGAAAATATGCATTTCACTTTTAAAGAAAAATTTTAAAGAAAAAATGATAATGATATTTTTCTTATTTGTTGTTAAAAAATTGAAACATATGCATGTAAATATGAATATTTAGGTGTTAAATATGTGAATATATAAGAATGTGTGGCATGAATGCATTTGCCTCTTTAATGTAACCAACATAGTTGATAGAAGAAAAATCATATTTTCTTTAAAAATATATTTTCATCAATACGTAATTAAATGGTGCTATGAGTCTTAATTCTTTATTGTTTGTATTTATCTTGTAGGTGTAACATCTTTAATGCTAGAATTATGATTATAATTTTGTCACTTTTATTTTAATAAAAAGTTATTCACTCCTTATCCCTCAATTCAATTGAGTGTCATATTTTTTATTATAAAAAAGATCAACGTGGTTAAGTGGTGAGGGTTGTTATTTTAAAGATAATTAGAACTTATAATTTTAGATAATTATGAAATTCATACGAAATCAATATAAATTTGAGCATTTGTTAAGACATATGTGGACCATGACGAGTTCAGAATTTAGCACAGGGAAATAGACCAGAGCGAAGCTGCTTCTAGTCTTGAGAAATTACATGTTGAGAGGAGAGTCCATTCTCTTTCAAATATCAACATTAAATAGTCTTTCTAAAACCAAGCTTAAATAGTCATTTAGTCAATAAGATAAGCTTATTTCTATTATGTGATTATTGAAGGAAAACAAATATTAGGGTTCAGAAATGGCATAATAGGGGGACATCTTGATGAATTCATGCATTTATCGGCAAATGGCATTAATACGCGTTTAGAAATTCATCATTGAATGTAAAAAATGCAAACAAATGTGTAATAGGTGTCAATCTTCTTCAAGCATAGGTGGTGGAACCTCATTCAAGTGAATTTGAGATGGCCAACCAAGCGATGGCTAAATCTAAACAATCATTAGATCCTATTTTCACAAACATTATAAAGATTATGTTAGAAGATTCTCTCAATGTAATAAATGGCATTTACATAAGAAAATGAGTATAATTTATATGAGGTGAAATATCCAAGAATTCAAAAATCTTTAATTACTGTGTATGCAACAATACAATGTATCATGATACATAGAGTCATTTGGTTGTTTGTAAAATAAAAGATATCTCTGTCGTTTTTTTTTTTGTTAGCGAAAAGTTTCTAATCCTATATACTATGAAAAATATTGATAAGGTTATCCTCTCACTAATTATGCATTGAAGCAACTAAGAATTGAGACTATTAAACATTTGTGATGCCTTTAAATCTCATCAAAATAAAATATAAAATGATATAGGTATCTTAATCATTTTTGTTAAGTTAAGACACACATAAGTATTTGGTAATATAAGACTTCAGATTGGAAGAATGTCTACGTGATATCAATCACACTAAAACAACCCAATGAATGAGAAAGCTGGTGCGTAAAAATATGTCCAAGAGGTTATTGCATTTGGAAAAACTTTAAAAAAGAAAAAGAAAAACCCTAACGTGTATGATAGAGAACTTTTTTAGGGGGATGATGAGTGATAGGGAAGCGACAGAAGATGATATGTTATTAGATTAATTCATCTTATGAAATGACAAGTATAAGGTTGTGAGAGGTAATTAAGATATTATTAGGAGCTATGATGACGATGAGGGCTATTTTATTGTTGGTTAACTTGTGATGCATCAACAAGGTTAATATATATATATATATTATTAGAGGTTGTAATAATAAGAGGGGTTGGGATTAGGGCTAAGCATAATAATAAGAGATCAAGGGGAAAGGCATATGAATGGCATAAGATGTACTTTAAGTTTAAAATTTAGTTGGACTTGATTGATTTGAAAATAGGTTGAAATTTTCCTTTGAATCATTTCTATTTAAAATATTACATTCTATTTTGTTTCTCTTAGATCAAACATCAAATACCATACAATATATGTAAATAGAATACTATAAATACATTTTACTCGTATCTTGTATAGCCCAAGCTTCTTAGACAATGTTTAAGCTATGATGTGAGCTATCTAGTCAATCTATATAGTAGCTTGACCATAATGCTTATCCAAACAACTCTACCAATGTGGTTAGCTAATGCTACTCAACCATGTCATCTAGGCCAACTCGCCTATAAAACCAACTCAGTTATGTGCATGCAACAAACTCAATGACAAGTTTCTTCATACTACTAGAATGACCTCATCAGCTTGTCTTAGTGTTGCATAGGCCAACATAAGCATTACAAATGATAAAAAGCTTAAGCAAAAGCATTTATGTGGGGAATGGTTACTAATGAGAGGTGTTATAAGGGATTGTACTAATAATAATTTTAAATCAATCAGCATGAGTAAAAGAAGGCCAACCCATACGACTTACCTTGATATGGCTGGAAAAAGAGACAAAGAATTTGCATATATAATAGATGATATGCTTTTATTTCTTTAAGAGGTGTGAGGGATTGTATTATTTATTACATGCAACATATCTTTAGACAACTTATTTATAAATAAGATATACAGTTTCTTTCCTACAGTCGCATAAGCAACCTCCTCAGCTAGAGGAAGGGTGGTTTTTCTTAGTAATATATTAATCAAGGTCCTCAAATGGGTTTGATCACCCCTCTAGAAAAGGATATGCCTCATTCAACTTTAATCCACCTATTTCATCCATTCAAACTTGTTGTTCGACCATATAGTCTTCACTCATAAGCTCAATAAACATGAACTAAATTGCAAAACTAATTCAAACACATTAGAAAATTTCTCATTGAACTATGTTCATGAATGCTATTATTTCTCACACCTATTGAATCTGAATCTATTTGATTAAGAAAAAAACACAATGTTCATTTCCTTGAATTCGTTTTCATTTGAATCCAAACCTCGAGCTTGTTTAGCAGGCATAGGGTCCATTAAAGGCAAACTTTCACATAAATCTAAAGACCAATAACATGAATCAAAGAAAGATCCCTCTCTTGAAAAATCTTATTTTTTTTCTTTTGCAAGCTTGGTTATTTTCTTCCCCCTTTTATGATAACCTTCAATCTTTCGCTTTGCAGGCAACCCAAAAAGCTTGACCTTTAGAATTGAGACCTTTTCACTTGAGTCGTTCTTCGTGCTTACAAAAAGAGGAATAAAACTAAGAAAAAATGCAAGAAGGTAAAAATAAAAACTTATGACAAGGATGGTTCATGGAGCGCCCTACCCCGATTATTTATATGGAAATAACAAATAGCCTGAACTTTGACGGAGACATTATAACATTAAATAGATTATTAATATGCATTTCATTAAACTGTAAAAATCAACATTATTTTGTTCCTTTTGCAGCTTTACTAACAAACAGATAAAAGAATCAATATACTAAATATATACAGTCAAAACCCGTGCATTAGGTTCAAGCTGTAATGTAAGCTATCTGATTAACCTAGTAGGAGGATCATCAAAGAAACTTGTCCAAGGTGGTTAACCAAAGCAACTCAGTCAAGATAGCTCGAACAACTGGCCTAAAAAACTAGCTAGGTCAAGTCCATGTAGCAAACTCACCTTAGTATCACATTGGTTGTTGTGAAAAATGATGACAATAAAATGAAAAATGGAACGAGAAAAATTGCATGCAGAAAAAAAAAACCAAAGCAACACACAGATTTACGTGGTTCGACAAATTTGTCTACGTCAACAGAGCTGCAGAGGATTTTATTTCTTCGAGGAATTACACCGTCGAGCACATCGAAGTTTACAAGAAAATCTTTTTTTTCTTCTCTCTCTTCCTCTCTCTTTCTCTTCCTCTCTTTCTCTCTTAGAGGACTTAGCTTGGCCTGATTTGGCTTGTGGCTTAGCTTATGACAAGCCATAAGAAGCTATTTATAGAAACTAGGAGAGAGATAGGTGAGAGGTAGGTGAGAGGTAGGTGGGTGTGGTAGGTGACCGGTAGGTGGGAAAGTAGGCAAGCAGTAGGTGAGATTCTTAATTAGGAAGCTAATTAAATTGCGATGGTCCGGGTCTCAACATTACCCAACAATTCTCCCAATTGGAGACTACGACACTGACTGTATCACCTACTGGTTGCATCATCTACTAGTTGTATCGACATTTTTCTCAAACATGATATCCTTTATCTCTGCAACTCAAAGCCCTATCTTCATGCCAGAAAACCAGCTGAAGTCGAGCACAACTTTAGCTTCTCACGAGTGACACCCTCAGTTGACATATCACCTTCAATGTAGTCTTGTACCACCAAGCTCTTTACTGGATTACTCATGTATCTGCTTATAACTCCCACTGCATGAGCAATATTCTGCCCCTACTGAAAGCCCTTTTCAACAAGTTTAGTCTTGTACCTCTTACTGCCACCAAACACAGTCTTCATCTGGTACACCCACTTGTTGTGCAATGCCTTCTTTCTTGGTAGAAGATTTGTCAGCTCCCAAGTCTGATTCCCTGGTAGGGAATATGTCTCCTCCTTCTTGGTCAGCTCCCACTTGCTTGAATTCTTATCTTGCAAGATTTCTTCATTGCTCTATGGTTCTCCACCATTTGTCTATACAAGGTCTGATTTTCCTGCCTTTGACGATCTACCACTTTTCAGGAAATTGACCTTCTTCTGCTTCCCCATAATGCTCCTCTGACTCATGTGTCCTCGTCTGAGTAAACTTATAGTCATATATAGTGTGTTAGTTTTCTTACCTCAAGCCAGTATAATGCTCCTTTGGTAACCTTCCAGATGCTATGTGAGAACACTACCGAATGACCACCCTCATTGAGCTGCCCAACAGAGATGAGGTTTTTCTTCAACTCAAGAACATGTTTGACCTTTTGCAAAGTTCACTTGCTCTTGTTAGGGAGTGCAATATCAACGTCTCTCATCCCCACCACATCCAGAACTTTTCCATCTGCCAGATATACCTTTCCAAAGTTACCTGCAACATAATTTTCACATTAACTCCCAGCAGGAAGATGAATGGAAGAAAGCCCTTGAATCTAATATCTAGTTATTAACAAAACTGTGAATTGCCAGCAATAGTGCATTTTGTATTTCTTCAGTTACAACATTAGCGCCATCCTTTTTATTAGAATTCCTGCAGTTCCTTTTTATGTGGCCAACCTTACCACAATTCCAACAGGTTGTTTGTTGACCAGACTTTGATTTTGATCTTCCTTTGTTTGAGTTCCTGTCATGTGATCTCCCTCTGGAATCAACATTCAACGCCGAACTTGAACACAAGACCTCATCAGAATCCCATCAGAATCCTTCATGCGCACCTCCTCAGCCAAAATCAAATCATGGATATCATCATATTTCAGCTTAAATTTACTTGCAGAACTGCTAACTATGATCCTCATTGCTTCCGAGCTATTTGACAATGAAGCCGACAATATCAGTGCACGTATCTCATCATCAAAATCAATTTTAACAGATGACAATTGATTTGTGATATTATTGAAATCATTAAGGTGTAGAGCAACAAACACACATTTTGTCATCTTCAAGTTGAATAACTTTTTCATCAAGTGCACATTGTTATTGTCGATGGCTTTTCCTATATATCTGATGAAGCCACCATGAGATCTGTAGTAATCCTCTTCTTGATGACGTTGTGAGCAACTGATCTCGATAGGGTTAATCTAATAACCCCCAGAACCTATCGATCCAACAGATTCCATTCCGCCTCGTCTGTCTTTTTTGGTCGCTTTTCCTGTAACGGAAGATGGAGTTTCTTTCCATAGAGGTAGTCATCTATCCGCATCCTCCAGTAAGCAAAATTCGTGCTATTGAACTTCTTAATCCTCGACGTCATTACTTCATCTCCGCTCATCGTTCTTTCTTAGATTCAAACCCAAGACACTGATGCCAGTTGCTGTGAAAAACGACGACAATAAAGAGAAAAATGAAACGAGAAAAATTGCACGCAGAAAAAACACCAGAGCAACACACATATTTATGTGGTTCGACAAATTTGTCTACGTCCACAAAGCTTTAGAAGATTTTATTTCTTTGAGGAATTACACCGTCGAGCGCATCGACGTTTACAAGAAAATATTTATTTTCTTCTCTCCCTTCCTCTCTCTTTCTCTTCCTCTGTTTCTCTCTAGAGGACTTGGTTTGGTCTGGCTTGGCTTGTGGCTTAGCTTATGACAAACCATAAGAGACTATTTATAGAAACTAGGAGAGTGGTAGGTGGGAGGTAGGTGGGTGTGGTAGGTATGTGGTAGGTGGGAAGGTAGTTAAGAGGTAGGTGAGATTCTTAATTAGGAAGCTAATTAAATTACGGTGAACTAGGTCTTCACATTACCCAACAAGTTGATGGAAGCATTACCGTAATGAAACACAGAAGAGTATGCATTTATGTGGGGAACAATTACCATGAAGAAGCATTATGAGGGATTCTTACAATGGGCATGCATAAAAAAGAAAAAAATGTTCATTGGTATAAGGCGAATGATTTATCATGACAGGACTAGAGGAAGAGATAAAGGAGATATATTATATATCTCTTGATATAAGATTGGATTATTTATTGCCTGTAATTTATTTATGCTCAATTTATCTATAAATAATAATAGTAACAGATGGGCAAGGAACCGTTTTCCCAAATATTGAAGGCATTCATTTCTTCCCATTTTCTCTGTTCTCTATGAACTCATCCTTCTTTAAAATTCTTTCTTTTTATTGAATCCTCGGGTTAACTAATAAGTTTATAATGCCCAAATTAAACATACTTCTATGAGTAAAATTGAAATATTCTCCCACCGAATCCTTCAGATTTGGAAAAAAAATTCGATTAAAGAACTCAAACATTGTTTAGTAGAACATTCATCTAAAATCCAAGACATTTGCATACTATATCTAAGAGAACTTTTTTGTGTCACAAAATCAAACTAACCTTCATTTTTAAGTTGTGATAAAAGTTGCGACAAAACTTATTGTTTTCTATATCGGTGAACTATTTTTCTTTTCTGATCATTAATCATTTAACCCAAAGTTTTCTCAATTTATTTCCATAAACCTTCGGTCATTCGCTGTGGATCATTGCTGGGCAACGACGAATAGGAAGAGTACTGGCATGTTTGCTAATGCGTAGTGAACTGGATGAAAAGATCAGTGGAGAGCACTAATACTTTTAAGCTTTATGCTAATGCAAGGCAAAAGTGCAAAACCCGCAACAGTAGGCTGAAGTTCGCCAGCGAGAGATATAGTAGAGGTCATGAGGCATCTGATGCGTGCATAGAACTGAACTTTTAATTCACGTGCAGGACTCTGAAACACTACCAGGCACTAGAAGAAATTCAAATTAAATTTTTAGTGATTCCAATATTTTTAAAAACAATCATATTTTAATTAAATAGCCAATCATATGATATAAATAAAATAAAATAAAGTATTATTAAAACTACAAAATTAAAAAAGAAAATTATTTGAACAGGTCAATCATACCCCTACTTGTTGGTTGGCATCCTTAGTATAAGACCAATCAGGTTGGGGGGTTTGAATCCCCTCTGGTGATGCGAACCTTAAGAATGTAGTACCCGAATAGTTAGACACATTAAGAGTAATTGGTGGCTTGTATAATAGCCTTTGACCATT
>NEWO01000096.1:1038147-1061541 GCA_003013225.1 Phalaenopsis aphrodite
TGCATATATGTATGTATCTTCATGTGAGGCAGAAGAATTCATTTAGCTCCACATGGCATCACTGTCTAAGTGCCACGAAAGGTCCTGTGGAGCCCTGTTCTTAGAGAAAAATTTGCAGACGTAAGACGTGTGCAACGCTGCGTACGTTAGAGAGGTTGTTCAGAGGGTATTATGAGGTTATATCCGCGTTATGCCCACTTGTAATTTCTCTGTAACCTATCTGTCACTTATTTGTAGGTTACAGGGAGGTTACAAGAGATATAACGCGGATTCAACCATCCAATACCGGAGATATAACACGGAAATAACCCCCAAATACCCTCTGCATAACCGCCCGACGTAGGCAAATTTTTCTCCTTCTCTTATTGCTGTAATATTCTTTAGGGATAGCAGCAGTCATGTGAATTTTCTAATTAAGGCCCGTAAATTAATAAAATTTAATAGAAATATGAATTAAATATCTTTTATTGAAATTTAAAAAATCTAACAAAAATTTAGGATTGTAGTTGTTTTTTTTTACGTACTTTTAGTGAGAAAGAGTTCTAAATAATCCTGATTATTATGTAGTTAATTTAATTCAAGAATAATACTTTTCTTTAATTTTATATTCGGATTATATAAATTAATCCTAAATAACCCTTCAAACCTAATTGATGAAAACAAGATACAAAATTGACCGAATTTTGACCTCCATCAATGTAATGTTAAGAGAATATTTTGGGATTTATTTTGTAAAATGAAGCTAAATCAAATAAATATGATGCTATCAAACTAAATTGCCCATAAGTAAAGAATAAAATGACTCTTTTTTTTTTAATTTTAAGACTTTTATTTTTAGATCATGCAATTACAAGGAACACCTCAAATATCACCAAGAAAAATAAAAACCTGAGATAATAACGTAATGTGTAATATGGTACCAAGCGTTCGCTTTGAGGAATATTTGCCTTAAGGTGGGAGGTGATTTTTTTTTAGATTTATGATTTTACAAATAAAAAAATCCTTAGCAAATTTTTCACAGATTGAACCGATCATAGCGGAGCATCTATGAGAATAAATAGAGATATATTCAAAGGACTGCGGACTAGAGGCCGAAGATTGGTCGGGTGACTAACCAAGGGTCAACCGACCCGAGAACGGTCGAACTAAATACCAAATACTGATAGAGCTTTGAACAAGAGTAAACTGACCCAAAGGTTGATCGAATAGGTGGTTGACTGACTCGGAGACAATTCAGGTAAAGGCAAGTCTTCAAGAGGACAATCTGCTAGATATTCAACGACCACACGACAAGAAGTCTGAAAATTGGGTGTCCATTGATTAAAAAGAACCCGGGATGTGATTATCATTTCACACTATTCTGAATTACATATAAATTGAGAAGTATTAAATATAATAATGCCTTTTGAAATCATATATAAATGATACCTTGACTCTCACAAGCTACACTCTTTTCTTTGGGTTAGTTTTCGGGACAAATTTAGGTTCAACAATGGTGATTATCTTTTTTGACATATATGGTGTTTTTATGGAGGCTAGGATGTACACTGGCCCGTAACGCCGTAGAATTTGTTCTGCTCTGCTCTGAGTTGCCCAGTGGCATAAGACTCCACCGTATTAGCTACCATTTCTCCCCTATATAACGAGTGGACTGCGAACGCAGCTGCTGGAGATATGAAACAACAGCTAGCAACAGAAAGTGACCTGAAATCCAATACTTCGCAAGCTATGGTGCACCTTCGGGGCGCCGACGGGCCCATCGAATCGCCACAATGGCCCATGGAAGCCGCCGACAAGTGTCAGAAGTTTACTTCGCCGCAGCAACCCCTTGTGTTCGACGCCGCGTTCATGAGCCAGCAAACAGATATACCTTCCCAATTCGTATGGCCTGAAGAGGAAACACCAAAGTCGGACGCACAGGAGGAGCTCTCCCTTCCCCTCATCGACCTTGACATGTTCTTCGCAGGACGGCCCGAGGACGAGGCCGAGGTGGCACGGCTTGTAGGGGAGGCCTGCTCCACGCACGGGTTCTTCCAAGTTGTGAACCATCGCATCGATCCCACGCTCCTAGCCGATGCCCACCGATGCGTTGAAGAGTTCTTCTCGATGCCGCTAAGCGATAAGCAGAAAGCGCAGAGGTATCCCGGCGAGTGCTGCGGGTACGCTAGCAGCTTCACCGGCCGGTTTTCCTCCAAACTACCCTGGAAGGAAACCCTCTCCTTCCGTTTCTCTCCTTCTTCCCCCTCCATCGTCCACAACTATTTTGTCGGCAAACTCGGTCAAAATTTTCTAGACTTCGGGTGAGCTGTAGTTCGCTAGCTAGTTAGAATACTCCCATCTCCCCGCAGATTAATTTCCGGAGACTAATTGTTGGATTTTATTCATTCGATGCAGGGAAGTGTACCAAAACTACTGCGAGGCGATGAACACACTGTCGCTGAAGATAATGGAAATACTTGGAATAAGCCTCGGCGTTGGCCGCGCACGCTTCCGTGACTTCTTCCAAGGCAACGATTCTATAATGAGGCTCAACTATTACCCGCCATGCCAGAAGCCGGTGCTCACGCTGGGGACCGGACCGCACTGTGACCCGACCTCATTAACTATTCTCCACCAGGACGACGTCGGCGGCCTTCAGGTTTTCTCTGACGGCAAGTGGCGCACCGTCAGCCCCAAAACTAATTCCTTTATTGTTAACATAGGCGACACTTTCATGGCAAGCCCCCGCTCTCTTTTATCTCGAAATAACATAATTGGATGAATGCAAAAGGCTGTCTGTGTAACTGTTTTGCGTTTTCTTTCAGGCACTGTCCAATCAGAGATACAAAAGCTGCCTTCACCGCGCGGTGGTAAACAGTCAGAAGCCGAGGAAGTCGCTGGCTTTCTTTCTCAGCCCTGAGATGGATAAGGTGGTGAGGCCACCGGGAGAGCTTGTTGACTCGAACAACCCGAGAGTTTATCCGGACTTCACCTGGTCGGCCCTGCTTGAGTTCACTCAGAAGCATTATAGGTCCGATATGAACACCATGGACGCATTCTCCAAGTGGATTCAGAAGGCCATTATAAACTAAATTTTACGCTTTTTTTCCCTTTTTTTTTGTTTATGTTTCTCCTTTTTATTCACCAATATATGGTGTCCGACTAGTTTTGAACTAGCATCTAGAAGATTGCAAATATAAATAAATAAATAAAATTTCTTGATAGCTCGCAAATTGTGCTCATGGACTGTGTCTTAATTGAATTTGAAAATGCATAATTGAATCAGAGAGAGAATGAAGGAATTACATGTTGAAAGGTGATCGATCAATGTTCCCTCTCATCCCAGGCTTTGTCTTGTAGCTACATACTAAACTTGTCGGATCTCTATTCGCATTTGTCGTGTAGTTCTTGACAGTATGGCCTACAAGCATTGGCCGGTTCGGTGGAAGAGGGTGAGGAAGGACTGAGTTGGTCGCAGTGGAGAATGATTCTTGCTGTGTATTATTTCGTCGTATCGCCCTAACCATTATTAGGGGCTTGAAGATCGAGACTTGATTAAATTGTCTTTAATGCTTCGCTAATTTCACGATTCTATATTGAGTATTTGTTTAATTGGCTTCATCTTAAGAGTGAATAAATATTTTGTTAATTAATTCCTTGCTCAATTCTACTAAAAAAGCGTTCATTTTGTTGCAAATAAAAATACAAAAATAATTTATAGTTGTATAAAAAATGAAAAAAGTTGTAATTTTGCATTTCTTTTTTCAATAAAAAAGTGAAAATTACTTTTTCTCATTTGGTTTACATTTACTTTTCATTTCCCCTCTTACAATTCTTCAAATTAAATAAAACGTGATAAACTTCTTCTAGACCCACTAACAATTGCAAAAAAGGTAATGGAAGATGCCGAAACTTAATTATTCTAGCACTACAAAAATTTCATGCTAATAAATCATATTATTGGTCAATAAAGTTTTGTTTGATTTGAATGAATTGCTTGAAATAAAATGAAAATGAAATAATAAAAAAAATAGAATTGAAAGTAACATTGTCTCACTATTTGTTTGAGGAAATAAATATTGTTTTTTTCTTTTAAAAGAAAATTTCTTGATCTGGAATTGAGATTTTGCTGCTTCTTCTATGGAGGGTACATAATGTCCTAATTTTTTTTTTCATTTGCTAGTAAAGATGGTAGGAATTTATATAGAAATGAAAAAAAAAAAAATTAATTTCTTATAAGTTTAGATAAATCAATCATCTATTAATTATATAGATCCAAAATGAACTTATAAATTAGTATATATTTGATATAACATATTTAGAAACCATTTGTTGTTAATTAATTGTACATTGAAAATGTGTCAACACTGATTTTGAGGAGATCTAATAGTCTAAAGAAGAAGAGTGCAACATAAGAGGGCCCACCGACAGAAGACCAGAATGATCACTTATTCGACTGGATGCAACAGTTCGAGCCAAAGCAAGCAAGGTCAAAATTGACCGAGTCACAAGATGACCGAATGATCGGCTTAAGTGAAAATCTAGCCCCGCAAAAACTCCAATCATATCGGGGATGTCTGAAAGCTCCCTCCTTTATTATTAAGGGTCAACATTCAGACAAACATGAACGTTCAAACCGGCCTTGTCAATTAGAAGTCAATCGAGCTCGGCCAACCGGCAACACTGACAAAGCCCCTAACCAAATGAACCAGACTTGCCAAACTGAAGTCATACAAGCTCAGCTAAACGAGAGCAGACGAACGATAGGCTCATTTATGTAAAATACCTAAAATACAATGTATAGTTCTCATTAAAGCAGGGGCAAAAATAAAATATCATCATATAGGACTTTCTTCTCTATAAATTGGGAGATCGTTTTATGTATAAAAGGGGGAAGATGCAACCCATTTTGGCCACAAAGTTTTGGAAAAGTCAACACAATTGATATAATTTATTGTACATGAATGTAAAAAAAAAAAAAAGAATTCATCTTAAAAAGTGTGATGAGTGTGGATCATGCCACATATTAGAAGAGGAGCAACCCACGAAGAAGAAACTCACAATAGAGACACTAATAACATGGAGTGTGCCTGAGATTTTGTGAACCAGTAGATCTAGAAGTTAATGGATCAAATACTGCTTGCATCTGAGAGGCACTAGCTCAAGCAAAAGAGATATACCCTGAGTGAAAGGTTCGACTTTCAACAACCGAAGAACCCCTAGTCATGGGAGGAGAAATTGACTCCCAATATTTCAATAGTGTTGGGTCAACAACAATCAAATGACACTAGTTCATGCATAATGATGTGCCACGATAGAAAGTGAATGCTTTCTCTCAATTAATCTCTGAGGCTAAGCCCAGAGAGGTTCAAAATCCCGATGCTAGCTTTTTATAAGGGTAGGGCAAATCCAACCAACCACATAGTCTCATTTGAGTTGAATGTGTGTCTGTTTAAGGATCACTAACACACTGAAATGATGTTTCTTCTTCACCACACTGAGTGAGTCAGTCCTCAGGTGGTTCAATGCATTGCCACCGAGAGTAATTACATCATTTGCTGACTTCAAGCAAATATTTCTGACACAATTTGTTAGCTCCCAAAAGTCGAACAAAAACTTGCAGGATCTCTTGCAAATCCAACAAACATAGAACGAGAGCCTTCACTCGTTCATCATTTGCTTCCAAAAGGAGACGGTGGAAATACAGAATATAAAACCTGCATTGGCCCATGCTGCCCTACCTCAAAGATTGAAGGAACGACCCTCCAATAAAAGCAAGACCTGTAACAACCAAAGATGCTAGCCAAGCTACTGGAACTGACCAACTGTCACATATTTTCAAAATAATACAATTTCTACCTCACATCATTCATAACAGAACAAGCCAACCGCCATCCACCAAAGAGAATCAAACGAAAGTAAGCCAAAATCCTAGACACAATCTTCACCACTTGTCTTAAACTCGCCTCAATTAGGACTCACAAACTCACTCGGATTACCAGGCAACCGATAGAACATATAATTCAGATAGTCAGACTTTATATCCTGACCAGTGCCCGACTCTATAATGAGAATGTGTTATCGTTCCAACTATTGTATTTTATTGTTAAGTTCATAAAAATGATTAAGTAAACTTTTTTTTAATTACGTGCACGATCCCAAGTTTGAATGACACTCATGAACAATGAGGAGTTCATGCAAGGAATCATCAGAATCTAATTGATCCTCAGGGAAATCAAACTGAAACACTCGAGCGGAAGACTGACAGAAGTCCGATTGGCAAAAAGTTTTTGAATCTGACAACAATGAATAAACTTCTGATGGGTAAAAATTATGTAAAAAAGACTGAAAATAATGATTAATGTCCAATATACAAAATACGTAAGAGCCGACCCACAACACTCATGCATCATAAAAACATATGTATTCTAGCTCAAAGGTGGTCATGCTCTGACAATGATTATCTACCTATTAGCGACAAGATCTGTGGTGTGTAGAGTATGAATTACCCCAAAAACAAGTCTCGATAGTTACTCTTATGAAGGGTAAAATAAGATCCATTTAATATGATTATCGTAAGGTGCGGCTTATCCAATGCTACAACCTAACCAAGTGACCAAGAACGGGAAAAGTAAGCCTTGATTCAAGCGGCAACTCCATTTAACCAACTGAAGGTATTCTTTAAAAAAGCCAAACCACCAATCATCACAAGTATTTATCACAAAAAAAAAAAATTTCCAATACCTTTATTTACAAGTGAAGGTGAAAATAGACCAAAAATTTTAATTTATTTATTGATTAAAAACTTATAAAGAATTTCCAATAAATTTCGTTATAAGTGTAGTTCAAGAAGAATTTTTTTTTTCTTTAGTTATAGATGAAACCGAAGATGAGTCAAACATTTGACGAACATCTGAGTTTAACAAGAAGGTAGTAAATTTATCCATATCGCCCACTCGGAGGAGATCAAATTCGATTTTATCATCCAACTGACACTGAAGGACACTCCTATCCTGAGATATGCAAAGTGGTTTTCCACTTGTTGAGGGTAAGGAGAAAGCTCTGTGAAGAACTCATCTGATGTCCTTATCGTTGACATCTTTCCCTTCAAGGCTTGGTTCTCTCTCTGAGTTGTCAACAATAACTCTAATAGTCTGAGTACCTCAGCTTCAACCACATTCACCCAATTTTTTTTTCCACGTTTACCCTCTCCTTGGCCTTCGACAATTTTTCTTCAGTCTCCAGAAGGATTGTCAATTAGAAGTGCAAAATCTCTCAGGCTATCAATTGATATCGGTCGGTTGACCGACCTATATTTGAGAAACTTATCTTGTTGATGATCTTCTCGAAAGAGAAAAATTATATCATTGTGGCAATAGTCAAGGGGTATAGAGTCACAATAGGCAAACCAGAGTACTAATCTCTCCTCATTTCGATCATCCGAGCTAGTGCTCATCTTTGCCCTCTTGCCTTACATCAAAGCCCATTTTAGTGGGAGGGGGTGTGGGGTTGGTGGCACTTCCGCTTTTTTTGGAGAGGGGTGGAGGTGAGACACTTAGACCCATTGTAAAAGATTTTCCATTACGGTGGCACACCATCTCTTGAGTTGCTAGCTTTGAGCTCAAACTCATGTTCTCAAGGCAATTGAAGAATGGAGATTGCTTCATCCCTAACTTGGTTCGGTGTCCTCACCCTCGGCACCACTCGACTCCACTCGGTTCGGTGTCCTCTCGGCCTCTTGGTGATGTGCACCCAAAGGACCTGCAACTTATAGAAAATTTTTTGTGTTAATCACAAAAGCTCCTCTCTATAAAGATTAACTTGCTAGAGACGATCCTTTGAAAAACAATAGAAATCTCAAACAAAGAATAAATTATTTATGCACCTTCAAGATTTTTTCTGACACTGACCTCCATATGTATCTTCCAACCTACTATTTTGAAAGCCTTGAAGTGGGAGGTTTCAGTGTGAGCGCTTGTGCAGACATTTTCCCTCGCTGCTCGAGCACAAGCCAACGTATCTGGCTCAACATCTTGAACATCAGAGGCCGCTTGATGTACCTTCATCATTTACACTATTGCTTTTGGTATAACATTATGTCTTACAATTTTCGAATCAAGGTATTGGTGGACCGAAAGTTATTTCCTTTTACCCTAGTTGTTTCCACCAGTACACAATCCAGTACTTTCTTCCTTGACTTGGTGAGAGAGACATCAGAAAAAAACATTTTCAATATACCAACCCAAGAAAGAAAACCCAAATCTTCCAAACTTTCACCTTTTTTTTTTCAGCCCTAGCAGCTAGAGCTTGACAAGTGAGGCAAATTGGACATAATAGCTCGGACCGACCCGAAACAAGAGCAGATATGTGAAGTGTTTCATTTACTAGAGAATTCTCATCTGACGATAGAAATTAACAAAGTTCATGATGGAAAGTATAACTCCGTTGTGGTTAGAAATAGTCTACAACTCCTGACATAAAGGAAGCCTTAGACCAAAGAAGACTTAATCCTTATAGAAGATGAGGTTAGAGCCATACAAGGCAGTCTCTCAGTCATCCTCATGCTTGATGTTGGAATCATAGACACAAGTATTTTACACTCGATCCACCTCTCTTGATTCATCCTCGATCTATTGGTTGTGACAATTGACTCGAACGCTCTTAAAGAGTACATCAAAGTCATCAAAATAAAATACATAGATCACAAGGCTAAAGGAACAAGGAGAAGCGAAGAAAAAATGATAGTAAAAGCAAAACATCAATCTAAACCCTAACAATTATATATAGGGTAATATAAAAGTTGAGCCATCACATTGGGTTACAAATGAAATTTTATAATAATTTTAAAAAAGTGGTAACAAAAACATCACATCAACACTAAAATTGAGAAGAAAAATAAGTTTTATTCTGAAAATAAAGATAACAAATAATGTTGGTAAACTAGGTTGAGAGAAAATTTTTTAAAAGGGGATCGTCTGCCTTTTTCTCCAAGATGTAGCCCTCTCGATGTAGCCTTTTATATACATTTCTACCCCACATTTGAACTATTTCACTGAATCTATCTCAATTTAAGCTTGGACTATGATGCTTGTATCTCAGACGTTTGACAGTTCATGGCAAAAAAGTGATCATATCCTCCTCTATTCTCTTTTTTTTTTTTTCAAACCAATAAGTAGGTCACATATCTCCTCATCTCGATGAAGCCCAACCAGACTTGAATTATATCTTTGTTAGTCAGACCGACTGAGGGATTTTGTACATTTTCCATGTCAATGCTTGGAAGGAAAACATTTCAGAGAAGAAGTAACGCAAAGTAAAGATAAAAAGCAATAGGAGTACAATTACGCCTTGTTTATAATGGCAGAGGACACAAATATTAAGGGAGTTTAATAATCAAATCATTGATTAAGAATATACACTATCTACTTCTTGTATTAAATGCTCTTATTTTTATTGTGACGTCTCTTTCAAGAAATAAGGGAATCGAAAAACTAAAATATATATGTACATAGAAAATGTATCAGCATTGATTTTGAGGAGATCTAATGTATTAAAGGAGGAGAGTACTCCGAAAGAGGGCCCATCGATAGAAGACTAGAAGACCCACTTATCTAACCCGTTCTTGTCGTTCATGCCAAGGAAAGCAAGGCCAAAGTTGAGCGAGTCACAAAAAATGATTGAATGATCTGAATCCGAGTCATTTTTTTAGAGGCAATAAAGAAACTTCCAAGCCATCAGTATGAAGAAGTCGGGGGGAGGGAATATCTAGCCTCTCAACATCTCCAATCATACCGAGAGTATACGAAAGCTCTCTATCTATCATCACGTTTTGAAAATCAAACTAACCAAGCCAATCAAAATAGTCATGCCGATCTGAAACAAATTGTGCTCACCCGACCAACAACGCCAACTAAACCCAGCCAGTCGAATTGGCATTGCCGAGTTGAAGTCATACAAGTTCCGCCTAATGTGCCAGAAAACAGCCGAGCGATAGACTTATATCTGTAAAATACTTAGATTTCTAAGTACAACCCTCATTAAAACAAGGGCAAAATTGTAACATCACCATATTGTATTCTCTTTCCTTTAAATAGGAAGATCATTTTGTGTATAAAGGATGACAGATACACCCAGTTTTACCCAAAAATGACAAAAAATGTTAGCATGATTGATACAATTTACTATTTAATACTATTCCCTTATTTTTCTGCCTCTTTTCTCACACACTATTCCATGGGATGTAATTCATTAAAATTAGGATTCAACATTATTATTATTATAGTCTGTGCTTTCTTGCTTATTAAAAAAAGTTCAGCTCAACTAAATCAATTTTAACTCAAACTTAAGTCAAATTGAACTTTGCGATTGACTCTTTCCTGGCCTTGATAAGATTAAAAATGCTCTTGAATTTATGGGTTTTAATACTCAATTTTAAAAATATGACTAATATTTAACTATATTTTAAATTAATGTGTGGAATCTAATATGTCATGCATAATAGATTAACTATAAATACTTTAACAATCAATTCTAATGCCTCTTATTAAAAAATCAATTCTAATACCTCTTATTAAGAATCTCATACAGATGGAAGGCTCAAATTTTGCATAATTTATTATATATTTATAAATTTACTTATGTTTACCGATAAGCTAAAGAAATATTAAACAATGAATAATAATATAACAAAGTTAACCTCTCATTACAACAATTAATGTACAAGACACAACTATTTAACAAATAAAAATTAAAAAAAAAAAGGATTTTTTACATGCAAGTCTTATTTTCTTAAATATCTAATCTTTAAATTTTGGTATTTATTTATAAAATAATTAAATGTCAATCATATTGAAATATATGCATAAAAATTATATTTTAGTTTTAACAAATTAATAACTAGTAATATGTTTAATATCCTGCACTGTCCCGGATTTAGGTTGTGGTTTCGGGTGCTACATTGTATTTGTTATAAATATGTTTAATATCATTTAAAGATCTTGGCGCTCTATAAATAAAAAATAATAATTTAAACATTAAAAATGCAGAACATTAGAAATTTGTAATTTTTCCAAAATACTGATAAAATTTTAGAATGTAAATTTTTAAATGTAGACAAACACTATCATTCAAGATTTTTATTTTCTTAACATTCATAAGTTTTGATTCTATATTAAAATTTCATCAACTATGAAGTATTTATCTTCGATGCAATTCTTTCCATTCTCAACTCAACCCTGAACCCCCCATCATCCCAACAAAAAGACGAACGCCGAAGAGAGTGTGATATCAACGGAATCAAAAATGTCGAAATCTGCCGACTAATGCTGCAACATTCCTCGAATAAGCGGTGAAGTTGAGCGAAGAGGGCGCGCGGCGCAGAGCTCGGGGAGGCATCCTCCAAGGCAAAAGACAAATGTTGCCGCAAGCCGGCTGACGCTCGTCACAACTGTAGCTTTTCTTCATCTAATCCGCCGCTCAAGTAAACGGCAGGTGCGACAACGCCGTCTTGTGCCTGTCACCGCGCGCGACTCTCTCTTCAGCCGCTGATAAGAGAAGCATTTCTCATGTCCCATTCTCCACAAGTTTCGCAAAAATTTGGCTGCTTCTATTCCCTTGTTATCCACAAAATAGAATCAAGTTGGTGTAATCGGATGTATTGATGTTACTGGACGTTTCTCCACGTTTCATACGGCGGACGGGAATGATTACGAATGGATTGAAATATTGGGATTCTCTGTTTCTGGAGGCGCACAGTAGGTCATTATACGGCACATGCTATGTAAATTTTGCGAGGATAAAGATCTCGGCTTGATTTATTTTGTAAGAAACTATAATATACATAAGTTTTGGTGTTTTATCAAAAATTAAAAAAAAGGGAGCATTTATATTCATAGCGCCAAATTCTTATGAATAAAAGTAACATTTATTATCATTTTTTAATAGTCAAATTCATTTTCATCTATAGGTAAAGTGTTTTGGCTTTAAAAATCAAACTTTAAGTGTGAGATAAGTAAATTAAGAATTGAGTGTTGCTTATTTAAAATGTAGTGCTTTGCTATTCATTTTCGGAAGAACTTTGCACGGCATCATAGAAAATTTATGTTTTATGAGGAGTATTTTCTTTTATTTGGAGTTAGCTTTTGTCTTATTTGAGAGGAATATCATTTCACGTTTGATAATATTTGAATTAACTGAGACGAAGAGTAATTAGCTCACTTTCAGCAAGCAGAAAATGGTTAATGGCCTGGTTTTTCCGTGGGGTTAATTCTGTAATTCATTGCCAATGACCTTTCTTGTTTGCTTAGCTAGGTAAAGCTATAATCTTTCGTCTTCGTTAGAAGCTTATAGATTATGACGGCTAACAGGTTCGAAAATGGAGACCCTATCATAAATATTTTGACATATTTGTAGTTCCGTAAACTATTTAATGGATGTCTTTTATAGAATATCTTAAGAATACTGTTGCGTTAATATATATATATATATATAGATAGATAGATAGATAATACTGTTGCGTTAGCATGTAGGAATATCACATATTTAACGTTCTAGTATAGGATGAAAAATTCAACACACACATAATCCGATCAAAGTAATGATCTACTGTGTAATTATATGCACATAAGTCTACTTTCTCGTGAATTAGAGAAGAAATTGCAAAGCTCATAATCATAAATGTAAAATAATAATGCAATTATAAAAGTCAAAATTGGGCTATAAAAATATAGTTATTGGTCATAATAGTGATAGTTGGCCACAAAGGCTTAGGTGATGCTTATAAAAGTAGCAATTGATCACATAAATCTTAGTTGTAAATTGTAACAATAATACTGGTCACAAAGGTCACAATTGGTTGATATAATGGTAACAGTTTGTCATAAAGATTGTAGTTAGTTATTTCAATACTAGCAGTTGCCACACAGACCATAATTGAAAGTTGTACGATCAATAGTAGTTGGACATAAATGTTGTAGTCGGTTGCTAAAAAGGTTATAGTTGGTCATAAAAGTCATAGTTGGACTACGATGATTGCAAACAGAAGTTATCAGTGGCCAGTGATTTATGACGACAGACGATGATAGCCAGCGGTGCTCGAAGGTGGTGGTTAGCGGCTATGGAGGCAGGTGGTTATTGTTTGCCCTTCAATACATGTGTTAGACGCAATGACTGTACTTGGAATACAAGAATTGCAAATGTGGGTCGCCAACGACAATCGATTATGGCCAGTGGTGATCGAAGCTGATTGGTGGCTACGGAAGCCTTTATCATGGAGTTGTATCTCTAGAATAGACTCTGAAATTACTCTTCTTCTCATTCTTCCCTTCCCTCCCCATCCAAGTGAAGAGAGGGAGGGCTATTTATAGTCTTTTGGGGAGAGATATTTTTTTGTTATAACGCTTAACTTATCAAACTATGTGATCAGATTGTCCATATTGATAGTCCACCCTTGATCATGTGATTTTTTATATATTTGGATGGCTTAATGACATCAAAATCTAATAATTTTAGGCACATTGGAGACCTCTCCTTTAGACAATCGGTTTAATTATAAATATATCAAATTCAGAGTCCATTTGATAATTTAATTGATGAATCAAAACCTTCTGATATGTTTCAATGACTTGATCTTGGCTTGATTGGACACGAATTGAACCGATTTTGACTTCAGCAGGTTTCTCTTGTCGAGACTGTCAATTTGATTATAAACTTACTAGATTCGTAGCTTGGATGATCATGAAATTAAGTTTATAATATTTCTTACTAAAATGCATTGAGATTCCAGCTTGTAGGTTGTTTTTTTTTTTTTTTTGAAAATGAACTTTTATAGCACATTATAAGGATAATAAGAACTCGAAATAAAAATTTCTGCTACTTCTCTTGCAGCGGTTGAAAAAATGCTATAGAGTTTTTGCAGTACTTTTGCAACAGTTAAAGAAGCTTTTTTATAGTGGTAGTTACGACTACAAAATTTTTGTGCCACAAATCTATACAAATGATAATGCTGATAATAACCACATTTTTGGATGATAGAGATTTTGGCAGCGGTAATATGCTTATAATTAATGAAGGAGTTTAAATAGCAGCCGCAAATATGTACAAAATTCTAAATCTCAGAAACACCCATCAAGTCAAATTTGAAATTAAAGTCATTGTTGGGGGTAACTACAACTTATTAAAAAATAGTTGTGAAACTACTAATAAAATAATATGATGTTAAAAAAACTGTGATGACTATTATAACTTTTTTTTTTTTTTTGAAAAGTCAGACCATGGCTAGGAAGCTGCCACCACATTTAATCAGGACCGATGGAAAAATACAGATTTTAGTTGCAGCTTTTTGAAATGGCTGTCAAAATATAGTTTACCTAAACAGACAATAAGTCTTGAAACCAATTCGTTAAAAAGTTCAACAACAATTCAATCTATTTGGATTTAAACCTAAGATTTTTGAAGTGATTTTGTCAAGTAAAAAGAATTAATAACTTAAACCAACAACATGAGTTAATAAATTTGTTTGGCAAATTTCCTTAAACCAATATTTTTAGAAAAATAAGATAATATGTGAATGAATTTGATATCGAATAAAAAACAAAATCAGTAATTCTTTATTAAGATTATTGAAGCTTTAATAATTACTTTGCAATATGAAAAGAAGATCTAAACCAATCAAATTCCATCTAGATCTATATCAATATACACATTGCGCTTTCAAGATTCATTTGGAAACATTATAAATAGTCTCCCATTACAACCAAAAGTGATAAAAACAGAGAAACAATCAGCATAAACACAATATAGAAGAGCACAAATACATGAAGTTTTATGTGGTTTGGTATGGGGTGTCTACATCCACGAGGCTTTACTTTTATTTTATTTTAACAGCAAGATTACAGGTTACATTCAACTGTTAAGTCACAAACACAAGAATATTGTAAAATCTAAAAAAGAAATAACACAAGGTCAGATTTTAACTTATTTGCAAGCAAGAGTAGGGGATGAAATCAATCCTTAGATTTGCAATCTTAACTTCCTGAAGTTGTATTATCTACTCTGATTTGCATTGCTCTAGCTGTTCCTCTTCAATCTTTAATCTCACTGTCCAACCCGAAGTCATATTAGCTTTCATTTTCTTCTTTCCATGTTGACGCAATGATGAAAACTTCTCGCTGTTCTCTAAATCTTTAAATTAAAAGAAACCCTTCCTCTTCAAATTTTAATCTGTGTCCAACCCAGAGTCATATTCGGTTGCATTTTCGTCTCTAAATGCTCATGCCAAAGATGTAGACTTCTCAATGCTCTCTCAATCTTGAAATCAAAAGAAGAAGATTAATGAAACATTTGTGGCTGCAATAGTATTCTAAGATATGTTGGCACTTAAGCAATTATTATATTGTTGTTGACTGAAAAGTTGTATTTTTGATGAGCTTTTATGAATCCTGGGGCAATACCTTCACTCCTTTAAATAATAGAGTTTCCAGAGCAATACCTTCACTAGAGATTTGAGAGCTCTCATTTAATTGATTAGAATTCCTGGATGGAGCATGCCATAAGAGATATTTTGCATGGCTATTGAGCTTTGGTGTTTCTTTTTATCTACCTTCTCGGGCCCTTTCTTTTTAGTCTTTTTCTCATAGCTGTATTTTTTCGAGTCTTTCTCATTCAATTTTTTTTTGCTTTTCCCATGGGTTTAATTGAACTTATTTGTTAATATATTAGTTGAGTATGTAATTTTATAGTTTAACTTATGGCTTTTATTATAATTTAGGGTAATTTTGTCTCTTAGCTTTATTTACTTATATGCTCTAGTTCTCCTCTATAAAAGAGATTTTAGGACTTATAAGAGGTGTATGGTTAGAAATGTGAGTTGTAGCCCATACTCTAATTTTTTTCTCTCATCCGGTACTAGCAAAATCTCTCCCTGTGAACGTTAGCTGATCATCTTGACGCCGATGCACGGAAATCCTTTTGTGCTTGATTGTTATTATGTGAATTTATATGTTTTTGAATTGTTTTCGCATAACAATTGATATTAGAGTTTCGGGTTCGTGATCAAAGCGTGATTTGACATCGACAACTGCAAATCCGATGTGTGCTAGTCCTCCTCTATAAAAAGGACTTAAGCTTATGAGAAGTGTATGGTGAAAAATGTGAATTGTAACCCCTGGACATTTTTTTCTCCCCAATCCGATGGTGGTGAAATCTTCCTCCCTGTGAACATAAGTGAATCAATTCAACACCGAATCATATAAATATTTTTTGTTTGATAGTTCTTACGTGAATTTCTATGTTTAGACATTATTTTCACATAACAATTGGTATCAAAAATAGATTTGTGATTGGGGCGTGGTTCACCCTCCATAGCAGCAAATCCAACTTGTGTTGCTGGCCGTATTTGCAGTAGGTGGTCGGACGTGGCTTGTAGATAGATTAAGAGGTTGACGGCAAACCGGCTGTTTGGACGCGAAGATTGGCTTGCAGCAAAAGGGATCGCGACAACTGGGAGATTACGGCGGCTCCAACGCGCCAGCGGCAATTCCAACTGGAACTTTGCGAAGAACAGAGAGAACAAAAAAAAAAAAAAAAGAAATTTCTTTTTTCTAAAGAAAAAGAGAATTTTTTTTTCTTAATTTCGGCTCTGAATTTTTTTAAAGAGAAAAAAAAAATTCTTAAACGAGGAAAGCTAAAATCGGAAATCAAGAATTCAGGAACGTTTTGGAAAAGAATTCCTTTCTTTTACTGTTTCCAAGACAGAAGAAGATTTTTTTCTTTTTAGAAGGGGAAAAAATGAATTTCGGAAATCAAGTAAAAAAAAAAAAAGAAAATTTGAGAAAATTTTTTGGAAAAAAAAGGAAAGAGAAATTTTGGGAAGACAAAAAATTCTTTTTCGAAGGAAAAAAGGGGGAATTTCAGGAAAAAAAATGAGTTTTTTTTTTCTGAAGTTTATTTCTTTTTCAAGTGATTTTTTCTTCGAGGCATTCTGCTAGAAGATTTTTTTTTAGCAAGATTTCAACAGTGGAAATAATGAACCACAGCACGATGTCAAGTTTTTCAACCTCGCCTATGATATTGAAAAAGTCGACTCATCAAGTGGTTACGTATCTCGTCAAAATCAATGTGATGAAATTTGAAGATAAATGGAACTTTGACATGTGATGATGTGATATGATGGGTGCGTTGTGTTCTCTGAATTTGGAGGAAGTCCTGGATAGCAGGAATGTCCCGAAGAAATGATAAAGAGAGATTGGTTGAAAATAAACCGGAGTGCTTGTGGTCTGATCTGAAATTGCTTGACCCACAAGATCAAATATGAGGCGATAATGGAGAGTTCTACAGGGAAATTGTAGAGGATACTTGAGAACGAATATCTCACAAAGAGTGTGGATTAGTGCTCCATATAAAGTATCGACTTTACAGATTTCAGATATGACGAGGTTACTATTGATGAGCACTTGAATGACTTCACAATATTATTAACAAATCTATTAAATTTGTATGAGAAGATTAAAGATGAAGATAAGTCACTCTAGTTGAATTCTCTCCCAGATGAGTACAAAAACTTCACCATGACATTCATTCATGGGAATGAGTCTAGAATTATGGCGAAGTGACGACGTCACTGTTGAATAATGAGTTCCGTTGGAGGGAAAAGGAGTTCGCAAAAATGGAATCAACCCGAGACACTTACACTTCAATGTGACAGATCAAATAAGAAAAAGATTGAGCAAAGAAAGGTGGCAACAACGAAACCTCTCAAAAGTAGGACAAGTCTCGTGGGTGCAAGCTTAGGAAAAATCAGTGTATTTTATGTTTAGAGACTGGTCATTGGAAGAAAAATTGTTTGAATCTGAAGGAGAAGGGAAAAGAAGTTCAATCAAGGGTGAAAACAATAAAAGTGTGGAAAGATGTGAAGAGATGGATTCAGATGTATCGTCATCTATAGTTTCTCACAATTTGTTTACAAATGATTTTTGTTATATTATGGACATCGGTGTAACCTATCACATTAGTCCTTATAAATGGTGGTTTTGTATGTACAAGGAGTTGGATAGCAGTGTGGTGACTATGGGCAATGATCAAACATGTCATATTATTGGCTTAGGAAGCTATTTTATCACGATGCATGATAGTGTTGTGAGAAAGCTGACCAATGTTAAACATGTTACATATATCATGAAGAATTTGCTATCAGTTTAGGCTTTAGAGGCCAACAACTACAAAATAGTAATCGTCGTAGGAGTTCGCAGAAGTTCTGAGAATATGTCATGGAGCAACGACTTTTATGAAAGGAGTTAATCATCACAATTTTTACTATCTTTTGGTCCTATCATCCATAATATAAAAGATATTTTAGAATATGTTCACAAGGATATTTGGGGCCCAAGGAAGACAAAATCATTCAATGAATGAAGATACTTTTTTCTCTTTTACTAATGATTACTTCAAGTATGTTTGAGTAAACACCATGAATCACAAAACTAAAGTGCATGAGATTTTCATAACTTAAAAGAAGTAGATTGAAACTCAAACTAGTAAAATAATCTGATGTATCATATCAGATAATAGAAGCAAATACACTTCAGATGCATTCTTGCAAGTGTGCTAGAGAGCAGGGATAGAACACCACTTAACTGTACAAGAGATACCACAATAGAATGGGATGACAAAGAGGATGAATCAAACTTTGGCAGAGAAATTTCAGTGTATGTTATCTAATGCTGAGTTAGATAGAATTTATTTGGTCGATGTCACAGAATATGTCTGTCATTTAGAGAACAGTCTGTCTTTTGCAAATATTGAGAAGAAGACTCTAAAGGAGATGTGATTAGGGCATCCTGCTAGAGATTATACATGAGAGTGTTTGGGTGTCCAACTTACTATCACATACAAAATGATAAAATGGAACCATGGACAGAGAAGGCAATCATCATTGGCTTCAGGTGTGTGGTCAAGGGCTTAAAGATGTATGATCGGTCATAAAGAAAGGTTGTGATTAGTAGATATGTTATATTTGATGAAGTAGGCTTGTTGAAAAATCGCGACTCAAAATAGGTGAAGAGTTTTATTAGGACTACAAATATACAACATAATTTGAAGTTTGATGCAACTTCCTTTGTTCCAGAGAGTTCATCTACTCTGACTCAGATATTTGATTCAGTTACAAATCAAGAGGTATATGTTGATAACATTCAGGACGAGGTCAAAGAAGATGTTGAGGAAGATATTCCTGCTCATAAATATATTTTAGGAATGGGACCAGGTGCTCGAATGTCCTAAAACCAGCATGGTTAAGGGATCACATTACATTTGCACTTTCAGTCATGGAGGTAGAAATGTCTTGTCACTACAAAGAAGCAATGAAGAGCTTAGACTGTGATATTTGAAGAGAGGTAATAGATGAAGAGACGGAGTCTCTTCCGAAGAGTAATACTTAGAGGCTGGTGAAGTTTTCTTCAAGAAGGAAAGCCATTGGGTGCAAATGAGTGTATGCAATGAAGGAAGGATCTCATGGAGCTAATGTGTGATACAATACAAGATTAGTGGAAAAAGGCTTTGTGCAACGAGAAGAGATTGATTATGTCGAGATGATCTCTCCATTGGTCAAGCACCACTCAATCCATGTTCTCTTAGCACTTGTAGCATAATATGATCAAATCTTGGAACAGTTTAATGTGAAGACTACATTTCTCCACAGGAAATTATAAAAGGAGATTTACATGTTACAACGCTTGGATTTGGAGCATCAAAATACTTGGTTTACAAATTGAACAAGTCTTTGTATGGGTTAAAGCAACCACCACTGTAATGGTCTAAAAAAATTGATCAGTTTATGAGGGGACCGGAGTACACAAGGAGCCAGTATGATCATTATTCATATTTTAAGAAGTTGGCTAACGGTGAATTCATTTACTTATTTTTATAAGTTGATGATATGTTGATTGCATCTACTAGCAGATTAAGGTTGATATGATGAAGAATCAACTGTCCAAATAGTTTGAAATGAAGGAGTTGAAATAAGCTCACAGAATCCTTGGCATGAAGATTCTTAGGAATAAGGAAGCTAGAAAAATTTGATTTTCACAAAGAGCTTATGTTCGAAATGTGTTGAACAAATTTGTGGTCGATGACTCAAACAATGCGATGATTCTACCCATCGCATCTCATTTTCAGTTGAGTTTAGATTAGTGTCCTAAAGACGATCAGAATAATAAACATATGTGGCATGTTCTTTATGTTAGTCCAATGAGCAGTTTAAGTATGTCATGGTTTAAATTAGACCAGACATTACACAAGCAATTGATATTGTGATCAAGTTCATGCATGATCTAAGAAAAAATCATTGGCAGGCTTTGAAGAGTATTTTGAGGTTTCTAAAGGGTATAGTTGATGTTGGCTTGGTGTTTGAGAGTTAGTCATTCAGTGCAGATTTGTGTGTGGCTACACTAACTCGTATTATGCAGACAATATGAATAAGCAAAGATCTATGACTGACTATTTTTTTACATTGACAGAAGGTCAAATCTATCATATGTCATCTCTTCAACCTACTATTGCTTTGTTCTACTATAAATGATGAGTACATGACAATCATAGAGACGATGAAGGAAGCGATATGGATGCAAGACCTATTGGATGACTTAGGGAGTTGATTAGAAGTCCATGACATTGCCAATTAGAGTATAATATTTTTTGCTATAAATCATGTTCATCATGTTTGTATCAAGCACATTGATGCGAGGTACCACTTTGTTCGGGATTTGATTGAGGACAGTAAGGTTCTATTGAAGAAGCTAGATACGAATAAGAATCCAACGGACATACTCACGAAGGTACTAGCAGTCCAAAAGTTCACCTTCTGTAGAAGTTTAGTAAGCATGCAAGTTCAGGACTGATTGCTTAATATGACATTTTGAAGAACTATGTGAGGCTTGATCCCTTCGGAATGGGGAGGGGATACTTAGACGACCATCTTAGTACAACTAATTTGGAGTTTGGAGCTGATTTGATCATCTCTCACTTATGTAGAAGTAAGTGATGAGGTGGAGATTGTCGTATTTATGACTTCTATTGTAATTTGGGGTAATTTTGTCTTTTTGGTTTAGTTACTTGTATGCTCTAGTCCTCCTCTATAAAAGAGACTTATGACTTATGAGAGTTGAATGGTGAGAAGTGTGAGTCCAGTGCTAGTGACATCTCACTCCCCGTGGATATAGGCGAATTAATTTAACGGCGAATTACGTAAGCCTTTTGTATTTGATTGTTGTTATGTGAATTTCTACCCTTTCATATTATTTTCGTATAACACTCAATACCCCTTTAATAAGATTGCGATTGAAGGTAACCACAAAACTCATTATGACCTCAAATAATAACAAGTTTAGGTCTGATCACTTGTTGACACCTAACAATGGTTGGCAACTACTAATAATAGTAATCATTTTTAAAAAATTTTTAAATTATTATCAATTACTTGAGCATTTTTAAAAATAAAATAATTTATTTTTAAAATAAAAAAAATAAAAAAAACTAAATAAATATATTTGTATGAATTAAAAAATAATAAATAATAAAAATTTCCAAACAGATTCTTGCGATTTTCATAATAAATATAATATAATTTAAATTATAATTTTTCATATCATCTATCATAAAATAGATTTCATGTTCAATATTCTTATAATGAAGTTTTTAATACCAATATAGAACGATTTACGTACACATCACATAATTTTTTATATATTTATTATTTAATTCTTACATTTATACTGCTTTGTTTATATTTGAAAAAATGTGTCTCTCTGTTTTTAAAATTAATAATAGTGATATTATTATGTGATATAACAAGCTTTAGTGTTATGAATATAAAAATTAAATTTCATATATTAAATATATTACATAGTATGTCTGTAAATGCAATATAAATTTCATCTGAACACTCGTTTTTCAAAGTTAACTGAAAATAATGAAAAATCAGCGGTTGTATCTTGCTGGCACCAACAAATCATCCATGATATGTTTGGTACTGTACAAGATTACAGGATCACTAAAGGGGGCAAAAAGGGACACAGCTTGATTCCAGATGTGGAAAGGTTGTAGGGAGTCTTTTTCTTAAAAGTGGCTCTCAAATCTTGTTTGCGATCTTAATGTAGTGATGTCAATCAAGCCGGTTTGATCGGTTCAATCATTGATCTATCAGTTGATCAGTTCAGTCCAATCTCAAAATCATTTTTGCATAAAATATCGATCGAACCGGTCAAAATCAAAAATTAAATGGTGAACGAGTGAACGGATCAGATTTTTAAGGAGCCAGTGTGGTCAATTATTATATAATTTTAGTTATTTGATTTTGATCCGATGAATATAAATTAGATATTTAAATTAAAAATGAAGAAAATATCATGTCTTAAAATTTTAATTTAAAAAATTATTCAAATATTAATTTTTGAATTGATAAAAATAATATTAATATATCATTATTCTTTTATTTAAATCATATTAAAACAATTTAATTATTTATTACATCATCCAATTTAACTAGAGTTAAACGATTAAACTTTGAATCTCCGATCGATGTTAAGTCTAATTTTCACAACTTCGCTCTAACTTATGATTCATTATCTAATTGCCACAAATATACACCTTCCTAAGGTAAAATTTGATAAGCAAAAATTTAAATTATTAATTTTTTAAATAAATATATATTTTTTATTATTTTTTTACGTACGTTAAGGAAATTAATTATTAAATATTTTTTTATCTTTTATCATATTTATTTTTTTAATGTAGAATAAAATAAATTTAATAAGTTAATTTTTATCTTATATTTTTTAAGATTGAATTAATTTATTTTTAAAAACACCAAAAAAAGTTTTACATTTTTTAGATATTCAATGTGTCGAGCTTTGATCTAGCAAATCCACAAAAAAAAAAAAAAACCCACAAGATGAGCAAATATTGTATGTGGCCTTTATACGTCTGGATAACGGTTTGGATGGGTCTCGTGTGAATGCACAATGGGGTAGTCACATCCGAGCTTTTGTCTAGTCATGCGGACGTCTGCATGCAATATTTTTTTCCCATTAGAGACACGTGCAAGGAGAGCAAATATGGTAAATTTTTATATGAGATTGAATCAAATTAAAAAAGTTTAATTCTGCCAAACTGTGATCACCAAATCTAAAAAGGACCACCATAAAACCTAAAAAAAGCTTAAGAGCTCAACACATTTACACGTTGATCAATACCCCTAAAGTTAAAGGCATGGCCAAAAATATTTTTTAACAAGTAATCTTTATTGTTGAAGCATCTTACAATATAAAGACAGATTGGCTGGGAACAATTATTGAGCTGTTTGAATATTTGATTCTTATCTATAGTGCTGAGGATAATGAGATATTAAAGAAAAGCCGCAATGAT
>NEWO01000096.1:1061788-1094065 GCA_003013225.1 Phalaenopsis aphrodite
GCATTTACAAATATACCAGCCAATTCTTATGTATTTACATATACGTGGGCTTCAAAAATTTGATGTCTCCAGCCTTCCTCGGAAAAAAAATTGTGAAATGAGAGAAGTTTACCATGAAATTTTGGGGTGAATTTTAAGAAGCCAGATGAGATAGTAGATAAGATGCTAATTCGAAATTTCACCCTCATTTTACAATGACTTTATGGTTTGGGGTTCAAGGTTTCCACTTGGTGCAAGCTCTTATTGTTAATTAACCCTTGTGATAATGAGAAAGCACTTTTGATTAAGGTTAGTCGTTAGATAGCTAATTGCTCGTCATATATTAGCAATAGATTTAAGGTCTATAAAATAATCATTGCGAGCATAACAGAGAATGATAGAGGAAATAATGATGCAGCCGCTCAAGATCCCAAGGTTTTGTCATCTCTGAGCGATGTGGATCCTGATGTACCTAGTCTGAGAAGTTAGTTGACCAAACCTGACATAAGGATCATTGTCAACAGTCATGGATTACTTAGTCCAAGATGATCTTGTGGACTTGGGGTGATATTTGTCTAAGGGGACTAATCTATGTCGACCTTAGCTAACTGAGGAGAAATTCATGCCCTATCAAATATATCATGTGATTCATGACTCAAAAAGGCAAAATACAATTGGAGAATTAGTGGACTACATCTGTGACTGTAATATAATGATGTCATTTGATAGCAAATCAGTCGGTCTGAAGGCTCTGGTCATAACTACTTTTTGTGGTGTCATTTGATGGCAAGACCACATGAACAAATAACTCAAACCACATCTTTACTGACACAGAGTTATTTTGAGTTTTAATTTATTAATAAAATTAGCATGACATTCGCTCCATATGAGCTTAGGACAAAATTAGATTTATCCGCATCAACAATTGATTGTGAGGATGACTGAATTTTTGCTCAACTTTTTAGCTATTTGATTTTTAATTTCATTCTATATATTCTTGTGATTTAATATTTGAATTTTTTTAAGTAAACCTCTTTGTTTGAAATTCAAGATTAACATGACCACCAAATATCATATTTGGTTGAAATACTTATTTTTTAGTTTAATTGAGCTTATTCATTTAAGCATTCAATAATAATTACTCAAGTCAACTTCATTCCCAACAACGAAGAAGACCGAACTGGCCTAGTGACCGAACTGGCCTAGTGAGGGCTCTGTCATGTCCACTACAACCCTTTTAGGGAAATGGATCGGATTGAAGTATGGGACTTACGTTGACCTTGCCCTATAAGAAAGGGGGCCTATACAAAAGCGTGTAATTGTAATACTTTTCAATTTGTATTTTAGAAATAGAATTTTCATTGAATTTTAAAACACATGCACATTTCTGAAGGTGGGACATTTTTGGATCTAATTTGATTTAAACCCACACACTATTCTCGGACACTAAGGATTTGAAAACTTTAGCTAAGTGACAGAGAGTACATTTGGGCATATTTTGATTTTGTGCACATTTCAAAATAATAAGATCTTATCATTTGCAAGATTTTCTTATCAGGAAAAGACATGCAAATGTTTTTATTTTAAGCCCAAAACTTCGGGTCTTATGCTTGTTAGAAAGTGTATTGTGAATGTGATGGTAATTATATCAAATTTTCATTTTTGTCTTTTGAAAATAATCACCTTCATGTCGCTAACTAATGTATTGCAAATTTGGTGGCGAGTGTTTGATCCGGTGTGTGTTCATTACAGATTTTCTTCGAGCTCGTTGACGAGTCTTCGAGTCCCCTGTAAAACTGGTATATAGTATTTTTAATGCATCATCTATATTTATAAGTGATATAGTTGATTCGTTACAAGTTTCATTTGAGAGTGGTGCAGTTCAATTGGAGATAATGATGAATTTAGTTTGCACGCAAAAGTTGCATTTTGAAATTTTATCACCTTCTGTTTGCTAGCCAATACATCATGAATCCGGTAGCAATAACCATGAATTTGGATTGCATTCAAAAATTTTATTTTGAACATGTACTACATTTTGATCGCTAGTAAATAAATTGTTAATTCATTGGGGATTAGGAAAATATAATCTTTATTGTGCATTTTAAACATTATATTTTACTCACTTAACCCCATTTGATTGTTCAAAAAGAACTTCCCATATTTATAAGACAAGATTTCAAATAACTTTGATTTGTTGATAAAAAGCCTCGTTTGCATTTATGAGTGAGTTTGTTTATTATAGGTTTCATTCAAGCTCGTTGATGAACCATCGAGTCCCTATAAATATTGTGCTACTTCTATTTTATTTAATTAGGTCTCTTTTTTAATTATATTATCTAAGTCCCATTTTTTACCTTAATTTAAAAGCTAGAAGCATCTTTTGTTTTAAATGTAATTTAATCAAAATAAGTTCAATTTGATTATTCTTTACATGCATTATTGAGACAAAATTCAAGCAGTATTTCAACAGCCTCCAAGTGTTATCCCCGTTATGGGGCCAACATCGGTAAAGTTTGGTCTAAACACCACACCTTTAAGGGCATGTAGAAGTATTTGAATTTGGGATATACATCTTTGTGCTCAAACGCGTGCTTACAAGTACCTCATACATCTAATAACATTTATATAGAAATGTTATTAACAATGTTCTGTCAAACTTATTTATTTTTAAAATAGACCTTGAATTGTCTTATTAATATTGTAGCAATGTACTTTCAAAGAGGCATAACATCTTAGCTCTCGTCATTGCTTGATCATGATAATTGAAAATTGTTAAAGGATATTTGTCACCCATAATGTAAATGAATGTTTTGAATAAACCATAGAATGATTCAATTATCTCGTCCGACAAAAAACATACTTATATATATATATATATATATATATATATATATATATATATATACATATATATATATATATATACATATATATATATATATATACATACATATATTTTGCCAATGCTAGTTAAAACCAACAATAAGTGCACAAACTAAGTTATATATATTAAGGTGATAGCTTCTATAAAAAATAAGGACATCCCCAAATTAATCTTAGTCCACCCTTAGCACACCATCACTCCAAAAAAAACTAATTAGTCTTTCAAAGTCATCAATTTGGACATCACGTTTTTTTTTCTTGTTTAGGATTTTCTCCCTCTTTGTGCGCTCGTCTTCTTGTTGTCGACAGGCTCCACGCTCAATGCACTTTTTAAGATGTTCAATCCAAAACTTTCATGTGAGTGCCCAAGGCCTACAACTTAGCGACCAAGTGAGCCTGGGGTGCAAAGAGAGATGTTCCTGAGCTCTTTGGCCCTTTTATTCCTTAGAAAATAAAAGATATAAGAGAAGGGAAGGGGAGTGGGGTTTGAGAGAGAGAAGAGGAGAATCCAATGACCATTTAACATAAGTCATGGGCCCTCTATTTATAGCAGATAAAAGGAGAGAAATAAAATACTACATTTTTACTCTTGCTTTAAAAAGAATAGCACAGGCATTTTAATCAGTCGTTCATCCAACCTGGCGAGGGCTGACATTTTGTTGAATAAATTCAAAAAAATATGAGCATTTGCTCCATCATCGATGTGCACCACTCGATTCGGATGAGTAAACGCGATTGAATTGTCTCATTTAATCGCGGTAAATCAAGTTCATTTAACCAATATAAAAAAAATCGAGGCAAATCAAGTTCAAATTGTGTGTCGCGGTGATGATTCATCCCCTTCATTGTGCCTGCTCATTTTTATCATAAAAGTTAATTTCATGGCTATATTGTCCCTTCTTAGATAATTTTGTGATCATCGTATTTGTCGACCATCATTTTATCTTGTCTTAAACTGATTCAACCAGTGAAATATACAACGAGGTCTTTCATATCACATCAAAATACCACTTATTTTAATTTTTAAATGTAAAAAACATATTTTCATGTATACATAAGCTGCCATAGAAGTTTAATAATTGACCTTTAGGCGATAGATATGTCAATAAATAAAACTTGAGTGGTATGTATGTAGATCTTCCTTTCAGTAATCAATTTCTCATAAATATTATTTAAATTTACAACAAAATGTTAGACAGTATTTTTCACTTCTATTAAATATATAATAATATTATCATGATAAGTACAAATGCATAAGTTAAATAATTTGTGTTTTTTTATGGATATTATATTTATATTTAAGGGTACCTGTCACTAGTAAGGCTGTCAAACCAGCTCGTTCACAAATGACTAGTGTTTGATTCATTTGTTAAGCAAACGAGCCGAACATGAATTTTTTTGTGTTCGATATATAAACGATTCAAACATGAACAAAAAGCATGTTCATTCGTGTTCAGCTCATTTTGTTTTGAAATAATTAAATTGCATATATATATATACAAGCTCCAGCCATTCTTAGGTGTGCTAAATATTCAAGAACCACGCCCTACACACGTTGGGATTCAAACTCGAAACCTGAGGGGTCTTACGACCTTCGGAGAGGTTGTTCTACCAACATGTCACGTTACGCGCGCGTATATACATATTAATATAGTGTTATTTGCGCCACGTACTCAGAACAATTGGTCGGACATCTGCTTGTCAGTTGTAATTCCCCTTTGGTCTGGGGTTCGATCCCCGCCGGTGGAAGTTGTGGTATTCAAATTATTAGGTGTATTGGAGATGGTCGGGGCTCGTATAATAGCCTCAGGCCATTTGAAAAAAATAATAATAATAAATAGTGTTATTTTCAAATTATTTAATTGACTACACGACTACAAAGATTTATAATCAATTAAAATTACTATTTTAAAAATAGAATAAAAATATAATAACTTCTATTTAAATGAATCTTTTAATATAAATAACAATATTTAAATCTAACCTACCCTTAACATCGTACAGTCGTGTGATTAAGGTTGTCAAATTGGCTCATTGTTCATGAACTTGTATTTGACTTGATAAACAAATGAGTCAAACACGAACAAAAATTTTTTGAACACGATACATGAGTCAAACAAGAACAATAATATTTTATAACGAGCCAAACATGAGCCGAGTCTGGGCTCGCTCAAAATTGGCTCATTTATACCCCTAACGGTTTTGTGATTAGGGTTGTCAAAACGGTTATTTGTTCACGATCAGTTTATTTTCTACTCGCTAGCTAAGCAAATGACCGCAACATGAACAAATAATTTGTGTTTGAAATATAAACGAGCCAAACACGAACATTAGTAATTTTAACAAGCCAAATACAAGCTGAGCTCGAGCTCACGCTCGCTTGTGTTTCGCTCGTTTGTACCCTAAGTCACTAGCTAGCACCAGTTGGGTGACACCAGCAAGCCGGAAATAAGCCCACGCCACGCGCTCTATAACTTGAGGCCACACACTTATGCATCAAAATTGTAGTAAAAAAAGAGGAAAAGTTTACATAGCTAGCTCACACTTTTTATGTATTTACATCTCGTACCTAAACTTTAATATTTACATACATAACACTCGTGCTTTAAACTAATGCACGAAAAAGCATACTTGACTTCTAAAAAGTGGTAAGAGTACAATTTTTTTATGTGATATTAAATATTTGAGGGGTGGGTGTAAATATGAAAGTTTAGGTGTGAGATATGTAAATACATAATAATTGTGTGCTATGTAAATAAATGCCCCTTTTGGTAATCCTAAACCCATCGTTATTTGTAATCCTGAAGTCAAAAACGACATGCACACAAAATATAGCACTTCCCGTTTCATGATCAAATCAAAGCTATAATCTGTCAAATAAAAATAAATAAATAAATAAAGTATCTTCGGAAATCAAGCCAAGTCAATCCAAAGCAAGTATCATATAAATATTAAACAATATGACCAATTACATGCGAAAGCAGCTAATATCTGACATGTTTCAATTACAGTCGAGTAGCTGATAAAAGCTATGATGAAGCATATATGTACATAAAGTCAAGCTTCAGGAGAAGACAACGTTTGATAATTACTCGATTTCTCTGATGTTCAAAACAGCCGATTTAACTAATGTTGTACAGGCAAACAAAGGGGATTTAGGTTGATGTTCAGTTCATATTTCAATTAGACTGAGGCTGGCGAAGATGCGATCTTCTTTCTTTTGTTTAAACTGCAACACAAGCAGCGCACGCTCAGCTATTTCTTGTTCAAAAATTTTAGTGGACCTCCTTGGAGCATATATAATTTTAAATTTTTTTGAAATCCATTCAATATAGAAAATCAAATTCAAAATCAAAACTTCTAAGTTCAGTTACTATTCGAGCGGAAACGAAGATCATATCATGCTAAAATATATACTGAAGACCCCTAACGAGCATGACTTAAGGTATTAAGTGGCAGCCTGCACCTTTTGCTAAAATAATGTTAGTTTTGTGGAGCCAAAGTACCAAAATGTCCAAGCTCTAGACCGAACGCTCGGCGCCTAAGTGAAGGGAATGGGCACTCAAGCGCCCACCTTGTTGGGTGCCTTGAGCGCCAGGCTTGGGCACTCAAGCACCCAATGTGTTGGGCACGATCTGAGCCTTGGGAGCTTAGGCACCAAGACCAAGCACTTAAGCGCCCGGAGCAGTTAGCTCGTATTTTTCGGTTGTAAGGCCAATTTCGAGCGACGATGGAGATGGCTCCTTTGCAAGTTTCTTCGACAACTTTCTAGTGAATGAGTGAAAGGTCGGAGAAGAGGATTTCTGGAATCTTAGTGTGTGTTTTTCACGTCGGATCAAAGCAAGAAAAGTTTAGAGTACGAGTCCTATAAGTTTCATTGTGTGTAAAGAGAAAAGTAGCGTGAGTTCTTTATAAATATTTTCTGAATTTCATAGTGGAATTTTTTGTGGTGTGACTCCATAGTTTTTTTTTTCTATTCGAGGGTTTTCCCACGTAAATTTTCGTGTATTTTTCTAGTTACTTTGATTGTGTTTTCTATTTAGAGTTTGTTTTGGTTTTCTCAAATTGGTGTTATCCTGTTATTCTGCGGTGTGGTTTAGTTTCTAATTGATCCTAAGCTTGGTAAAGTTAAGGAGTTGTTTGGTGTATTTCCTATCAAACTGGTATCAAAGCAGGATTCGATTCAAGTGAGAGCAATGACTAAATAATCAAGGTTCAAAGTAGACAACGAACTTCACTTTCTAGAAGATGCAGATAGAGAATTTGTTGAATCTGAAAAAACTATACTTGCAACTACAAGGAATTATAAAGAAGCCTGAATCTATGCCTATGGAGGAATGAGAAGTGTTGGATCAAACGGCGTTACGTTTGATCCAGTTGTCACTTTCATCAACTGTTGCATTCAACATTGTGAATGAGAAAGCTACGGCGGATCTCATGACGGCATTGGCCAAGATGAACGAAAAACCTTCTGCTTTCAATAAGGTTTTCTAGATGGAGAAATTATTCAACATGAAGATGGTGGAAAACAGTTCAGTGGAAGAACATTTCAATAACTTCAACAGTGTGACGAGCCAGTTGTGTTTTGTGGGGATTAAGTTTGACGATGAGGTCAGAACACTGATGACATTATCTTCATTAACGAACAAATGAAATTGTTTGATAACGGCGGTGAGTAATTCTTCAGGAACTTTGAAGTTTAACTTTGAAGATATCGTGGATCTGAAGCTGAATGAAGAAGTTCGCAGAAAAGCTGTGAAAGATGTATCTTCAAGTTCTTCAATGAATGCTAATAACAGAGAAAAAAATCCGGGCAAAAAATACAGGCAGAGGCAGATCCAAGTCCAAGAAAGAAAAGCTCAGCTCAAGTAGCAGAGAATGTTGGAACTGCGGTAAGAAATGACATTTCAAGAAGGATTGCAAAGCTCCAAGGAAAGTTGGTGGTGGGGGATAGAAAAGTAGTTTCTCTATTAATGTCTCTACTGGTGAAATCAAAAATGACTCCCCGGTGTTATCCCTAGTCAGTACTGAACCCTAAAGAGTAGATGCAGGTGCCTCTTTTCATACTTGCCCCAATAAAGAGGTATTTAAAAACTATACTCACGGGATTTAGGGAAGGCTTATTTAGAAGAAAACAAGGCCTACAGTATAGTGGGAAAAGGTGATGTTGATATCAGATTGCCGAATGAAACAGTTTGAATGCTCACTGAAGTCAGACATATTCGAAATTTGAAGAGAAATCTCATCTCTATGAGCCAACTAATAAAGTCAGGACTCGTTACAACTTTCACACGTGATTCGTGGAAGGTGATCAGGGGGCATTAGTGATGACTCAGGGAAACATTGAAGGCACCCTTTATTTAATAAATGAAATAACTGATTTTATTGATGTGGTTGGAACCGGGGTGGATGCACCGTAGACTTGACCAAATAAGTGAGAAATGAAGTCTCTATTTTCAAAGAATAAGCTTCAGGGTTTGCAATTAATTGATCAGGAGTTCTGTGAAGATTATATATATAACAAGCAGAATAAAGTTTCTTTCTCCAAGAGTGGGTCAATGGTAAAGTCAAAGAAACTGGAGTTAGCGCATACTAATGTATGGGGTCCTACTCCATTTCAGCTCCTTGGAGGTTCTCGCTATTTTGTCAAGTTCATTAATGATCACACGAGAAAGATATGGGTTCATTTTTTAAAGCAAATATTTGATGTATTTGAAGACTTTTAGAAGTAGAATACTATGATAGAAAATGAGACAAACTTAAAGTTGAAATATCTCAGATCAGAAAATTGAGGCGAGTATCGTGATCAGAAGTTCAGGAATTTATGTGTTACAGAGGAGGTCAGGCATGAATTCATTGGCCCAAGAACATCGCAACAAAATGATGTGGTTGAACGCATGACCAGAACAAACATGGAGCGTGATAGGAGCATGAAGTTGCATGCAGGCTTGCCAAAACAATTTTGGGTTAAAGCAGTAAACACTGTAGCTTATCCATGAGTACCTTCAAAGAAAGGCTTACCTGAAGAATCCTGGAGTGACAAAGAGGTATGTCTCTCATTTAAGAGTATTTGGTGTTCTGCATATGTGCATGTTGATGCAGGGTCCCGAAACAAACTTGACTCGAAATCTGTCAAGTGCAGCTTCATTGGATGTGACTCAGATGAGTTTGGGTACAAGTTATGGGATTATCAGAATCATAAATTCATGATAGAAATGGGCCGCTTGCTTCCAGATAAATGGGCACCCGGAGCAGTTTTCATGAGAACTGCTATTTATGTCATGATTTCAGGTAGCGTATGTGTGGGCTTGGAGTGTAACTCTTCTAGTTTGTTCATCAATAAAATCCAGGTAAAAGTGAGAAGTGTTGGCAAGAAGGATTCTGATGTTTTTAATGTGCATTTCTGTGTCGGATCAATAGGAAGAGTGTGGAGTGGTGCACTGTAAGTTTCTTCATGTGAGTGTGCAGAAAAAACTTGCGTGAATCATTTGCAAAACTTTCTGAAATTCATAGTAAAATTTGTGGTGATGTGGCTCCGTGATTTTTTTCCCGTTTTCAGGCTTTTCCACATAAAATTCTTGTGTTCTTTTCTGGTTGTTTTTTTTATTGTGCTTCTAGTTTAAATTTTTTGTTCCAATTTTCTCAAATCCTGTAATCATATTCCGTTGTGACATTGAGAACTGTTTGGAGGATTCCCAACAAAAGGTAGAACTACCTTGGCCATGGCATATATCCAATTTTGTCACTAAGCTATTCACCACATCACAAGAATAAAGATTTAGTGGCCAACAAAGTTGTCAATCCTTATGGTAAAGCATGGATCTTCGAGAACCAACATCACTTTTCTACAGGTAACTTCCTCCTATTGATACGATGACTTCAAGCTAAGGTAGAGAATAGAGAGCACTTGTACCAGAACATTAGGAGAGTGGGTTGGTTGGTGCTCTACTTTATCTATTATCAGTGATTAGTAAGAATGATGCTTCAATGAGATTGAAGCACCGGTCATCAGGCCTCACTATTGTTATGATGCCTTTCAAACATGGCGACCCTATTAGATTCAATGTAATGCACTTCTAAGTTTTAACAACCTCAATATCTTATACGGATGAATTATGGAAAACATTATGAGATATAATGTGTTGCACTCCTAGTGACCTGAAGCTCTTGCAAATAATATTTAATAACTATACAATTGCCCCCAATTCAGCAGATAACGCATATATCCAACTACTCTAGTGACTATTCTTGTTTTGTGTCGAACATGCGTCCAAAATATCGTGTCCACTCACAAGTCCGGGAAAGGAGAGTCCGCGCAACATCTATTTTCACTGCAAGTGACATATTCTTGCATTCCATCTTAGGAATAGGTCAAGTAGCATAGGCCTAACAATCAAGGAAACAAGATGAAGAAGGCATCACTAAATCCAATCCCCCCATGTTAGAATGTTCTCCCTCGTTGGGAGGAATGGTCGCACCCAAAAGGAATAAAAAAAAAGTAAAGATAAATTGTTAGAAGTACTTTTAGATTGTGTTTTTGTATTACTCCTATATAGTTAAGTAGTTTCCTATGAGGGACCTATTTTAAATGGATCCAGTAGAGTGAGCCATCTATTTTGTTCCTCTAATGAAAGCTTTGATAGTACATCTTATTGATCAATGGAAGAAATTAAGATTTGAATGAGTAGGGCTCAACGTTAATTTACATGCCAAGGACGAGAGGCAATTTGACTTTAGAGGAAGGGCGACATCACTTTATGCTTCAAAAAACCTTGAAAAACTCATCTCCCTCTCTCTGCTAGCCTTACAACTTCAAGATGCCAAGTCATCCAAAATACGACCCTTATTGTTGAGATCTTCAATCTCACAAAGTGGTGCCAAGAGCTAACTCTAACCTTCTGATGTCTTGTCCAATTAGCGATGACATACAAGATTCTGATTATTATCAATGTCTCCCCATAGAGGGAGAGAGTTCAAAAACATTTATCTAGAGGGTAAGGTTTGTGTCCTAGCAAGCCAACAAAAACATAGGTTAAGAGTTCCCTTCAGTTTAGAAATGAAAATTATTGTAAAAATTATACGAAAGACAATGACTCAACGAGGGACCGTAGGGCACAGAGATCTTCGAAACTCACGTCCTTTTCTTCATCAATTGTTCGCACTCAAAATCCAAGCTAAGCCTCCATTTCTTCATCGTGACTGAAAACCTCACGATACATTCACAGCTGGGGGTAGCGAGGAACCAATCAATATGGTGAGCAAATTCTAAAAACTGCCACCCTACTCATAAGTCCTAGTACTACATTATTACTCATCTAAGCTTCCTGACAAATATTTTGTCTGCTACACAAATTATTTGGATAATCCCATGTCTTATAATATTTTGTCTGCTAAACAAGCTGAACTGGATCCAAGCTGTGAGACTAAATTGAAAATTTCAAAGAACCTCATCAGGATTAAACGCCCAAATCATGCGCTAGTGACACTAAAATAAGTTCCTCACACGAATCAATAGAAGCATAGGAACGAAATCAACTCATCGGATAAGCTGCTCACTTTTAGAATATCTTATTGATTTTAATACTGAGATGTGTTGCTACCAATAAAGGAATGGAAGGGATGCTATCCTCACCTCCACTCATGATGTACTTGGCTCTGGAAGAGTGATCAAGCGTACTCTGGAGTCATACAACATTGCAGTACCACAGCTGCAAAAACAAAAATTGCTCTTTTATCTAGTTCAGAAAAGCGTTAACAGTGCAAATAATAAAAGGAACTATTTACAACTTACTTCGAGCATTTCACAGTATTTTCAGTGCCGCCACTAGGGATTGAAAGTATAGTCCCAAAGAAAGAGAGGTTTTCAATTCCACAATTTGGGCATGGCCCCTGCATATGAAATGCATCAGTCAGGAGACACATCAATCAGTTTGAGAATGTTGAGTAACTCGAAAAAAAGTTAAAAATAAAGATTAACGTCTACCTTCAAGATCAAGAAGTCTTTAAAAATGAAACTGGTAATTGATTGAGCCAAAAAAAATATTAGAGGCAAAGCAGCAAACCAAGTGAAAATGAAGCTGAATGGTTCCGGAAGCTGTGTTTATACAATGAGATTGAAAAAAAAATTAAGAAGAAACATCGAAAAAAACTTAAACAGAAGAGAAAAAAGGTAGCACAAGACAGTAAAGAGGTTTAAAAGAACTGGCAGTGTAAGAAAGCTACGTTGGATACATGGAAGGTTAACAACAAAAAACAGATGAGTAATTGCTAGCTAGAGTTACTCGTAAGCAAGCTCCATTTCAGTGAAATGTCCAAGAGAATTCAGGAGTTCCGATACAGGAAGACTTTAGCAAGAAACTAGCAGAGAAATTTAACCAAATAGGTTACATCATTTTTTAAAATTTACATATGTATAAAAGTTACAGAAATAGTAGCGCCATGGAAACAAAACTGCAACTGAAATCTCTCCAGGCTAGGAATACTTGAGATAAAGCTACAGATCCCCAAGACGACCATAAATGAAAGATCATAACAGCTAGTTTTGTCAAATAATTTGCTTAGAACAATGTTGTTACTAAGATATTTTCTTTTCTTTTCCCCTTTTTTTTTTCTTTTTTTTTTTTTTGCATATTGACAGTTAAATGTTTACAACAAATTGAACATGAGTAGAATTGCATAATTCGATCCAGGATGAAGAATTTTATTCTCAACCATAACGAATTTTTGTGATATAGGATGAAACAGCAAAAGATGAGTAAAGTACTTCGTATGCAACCCATATGTTAGCAAGAAAATGCGGAATAAATTATGAACATGTCCAGCAGTGATAAATTTCTATTAGCATAAAGTAGGCAAGACAAATAAGAAGGATTATGTCCTCTTATAACCACAAAGTTCACACAATGGATGCCTATTATTATGATTTTTTGAGCTAGAAAGCTTACCTCCAGAAGATAGGTAATCTCAAAACCAGTCAAATCATCAAGAAAGAAAAACCTGTGGAAGAAAAAACAAAATAGTGTCTGCTAGGAAAAATAACTACCTTCTCAAACAACAAAATGTTAATTAGCAAACAAGCAGCAACACAAATATGCAAAAAGGAAAAATAATTATGAGAGGAAATATCATATGGCCCAGTGAATAAATAGTGAGAAAATTTTCAGATAACTGAAAAGTTGTACTAAAAGGACTTGTTGTCATACAAAATGGTAACGCTTGAAGCTTTTATTTAATCCTTATTTTAAACATTCACATGGATTATGGAACTTGGGAGTTTTCAGCAGATCATAAGCGAATGTGGCAACCAACTGCAACTGTGTCATGTTTATCTTCATAAATAGGATTAGCCAAACTAGCAAAGCACGCCTCAAGGAAAACAATTCAAAATCATATAATATTGAGGTATATGGAAACTTTTTGCAGATAATCAGGGATGAAATACAAAATGACAAGTGTGGTGTGTTAAATTGTTCTAAAGGAAAAAAAAAAGAAGCAATCCCACAGCTAAACTTGGAAAAAATCACAGCATTACATTCATTTTCCAAACCCAAAAAAAGAAGCTTGCAATGACACAGCTAGAAAAGGGATAAAATGAAGGAATTAAATAATTTGTTAAAGAGAAAACTCGGAGAGCATAAAGAAAGGATAACACACTAAAAACCAAACAAGTTAAATCCCCGAATAAATGATGATAGATTGATATCCACATTCAAGTTAATCCTAACGATGCCTTAACAAGGAACAACTACGCCCATAGTGAAAGCAATGGAAATGAAGATTTTCATGTTAGCAAATACAAGCATATGAAGCATTTTGAAGATGAAGGAAAAAAGAATTCTTCACTGTTTGACTAGAGGCTTTGGAGATGACTGGAACCAAATGGGTTGAGCCTCAAGGCATTGCAGTCATCATCCATAATGGTTTAAAATGCAGCCAACTCGGTAAAGTAATGAAACATTCAGGATAAGTTTTGTAACACCAATATAAAAATGAGGGAATCGGCTAGCATCGGTTCTGAGCAAATGATTCGTGTGATTATCCAAGCAAGACAAAGATGAAGAGTCGGCTCCATATTGTTAAGAGGAAAAAACAGAAAAAGGGGTGTGATGAGAGGGAGGAGACGAAGCTAGGGAGACAGCAAACAATTTCATCTTTCTAAGGGGATGTTTGGTTGCACCTAGGATTTAAGTTAAATAGAATTTAGTAAATTCGGTAATTCCATATTTATTAAATCCATAGAAGTGTTTGGTACAATTATGGTTACAGCTAGATAAATCCTCAAAGCGTGTTTGACACCTTATTTCAAGATTTAACACTCAGCTGATTTAAAAACAAGCTCGAAAGATAAAAGCTCAGATCCCTTGGTTGGGTACCCACAACTCTTCCATTGTGCTCTCAAAGAATTATGGAGCCAATGTTGTGCTACCAGAGGTAACCCAAATCATAATAAAAAATATTATTACTTGAAGTAAGTGAGCAGTTACAATCATCACACCTGAAAGAAAAAATGTAATAACACGAAATCCAAAAATAAAAAAAATAGTAGCAAACACGACACCAATAATCAAAGTAGGGTAGAATCTCGGGATGGTGGTGGTGATCGGTGAGGGTTTTAGCCCTACGACGAGGTAGCAAAGAGTGGGTAAGGCTGGAAGGCACCGCGACTGCAAATGGTGTTGACAGCGGCAGCAAAGGGGAGGAACTGTGGCAACGACAGCAAGCTGGAAGCAGATGAATTGATGGTTGGGTGGCTGGAACAGCAGAAAACAGCAGAAAAAGGTTGTTTTGCGGGCGTCTACAGCGAGGGGTAATGTTAGAGGAAGCGACGAGCGATGTGGGAAACTGCAGGATAGCAAGAGGACGGCTGTCTAGGGTGGCAGCGAGAAGTAAAAGTGGCTGGATTGTGAAAACTGCAGGGAAAACAGCAAAGTGCGACTGTTTGGGGGTGACTGCAACAATGGAGGGCAATCGGGAGCACCTTGAGGAGGATGTGGAAAGGGATGGTAAAAATAAACACCACCTCGAGAGAGCAGTACAGCAGAAGCATCACCCAAACCCTTGGATACAACCATCGAAAGGAGAAACGAGCACCGGCGGCTAGAATCTGAGCCAAAATTAACTTTTGATTGAATTTCAAAACTTAATACAGCACATATATAAGAAAGAACTAAAAGGGAATGAAGGATAACATGAAAGAAAGCATTAAAAAAAACGAATGTTTCAACCTGTTTCCCACTATTGTAAAACCCTGCAATACTATAGCTGCTTGCGCATCAATCTCCCGAGGTTGGGAGTGCTTCAACCTCATCAATCAAAGCTTCCATCTCCTCATCATGACATCAGAACAATCGCATTGAAGGTGGCAGAGATGTTGTAATCTAACGATAAGTAAATCATGTGGCGTTGACATTCCAAAGTATGTCTTGTAGAATATGTATTAATCCTACTTCGGCACAATCATAACCGGAACTGTACATGAATGATATCCTCACAAACCAAGCCTCGAGCAATTAAATTAGTAATTGGCTTCTTCGACTATTTGTACTCAATTAAGTACATCTGATAAACAAGTATGTAAGGATAAATCAACTCTGGGACGAAATCTATGATATGTTGAACCACACTGAAGTATAAACACTCAAAAGATGATTGTTCTTCTCTAAAAGGACCAATATCTCATTGTAGGATGTGACTTCTTAAAAAAACCCCTAATACAATTTCCAACACTGCGGTTCATCCATCCTTCCTGATCAGTTGTTGATAGGTATAATGCTGAAGGATGTTCCTTCTTAAAAAACTCCTAAGACAGTTTCCAACACTGTAGTTCATCCATCCTTCCTGATCAGTTGTTGATAGGTAGGGCTGTCAAAAAAGCTCGTTGTTCGCGAACAGTTCATGTTCGGTTCGTCAATGAGTTCGTGTTCGATTCGTTTGATAAATAAACGAGACGAACATGAACAATTTTTTTCCAAACACGAACAGTGATGCGTTCGTTCGTGTTCAAATCGTTATTGTTCGAAATATAAAATAATTTAAAATAATTATATATAAAAATTTATGGTATTTTAAAAAATTAAATTTTATAAATTATAATATATAATAAATAAATAATAATAATATATTAATATATACTAATATATATATTATATATTTATATAATATAAATTATATCATTAATATAATATATTATTTATATATATTAATATTAGGGATGTCAAACAGGCTCGTCGTTCAAGAACAGCTCGTGTTCGGCTCGTGTTTGACTCGTTCGTTAAGAAACGAACACGAACAATTTCGAACACGAACAATTTCGAACACGAGATTATTTCAAACAAAATAAATTTCAAACGAATAGAACACGAACACAAACTCTGTTCATTCGTGTTCGGTTCGTTTACACCCCTATTGATAGGTATACTGCTGAACTGAATTTAATACTACAGCGACTTCCTATGGGTTGCAGAAAAGACAAAAACAGTCTAATCTCGAATATGTTGAACCTCCCTTAGCAGAGGCAACTCAAAAAGTAGATTATATATCTGAATAGTTTGACATTATTTTATCTGGGATTGCCCTATGTCTGATATCAACTCCTCAAACTCATGATATTTTTAGACATCTAATACTAGTCCCGCCGATACTCCTCTCAACGTCTGCAAAACGTTAGTTCAAGGCCCCATGATCTCATACTCCCTATAAATGTCTATTATCTCAGACTCGCTGCCTTCTAAAACAGTTATTGTCATCTCAATTGGAGCCTCTTTCATTGGTTCAACTCAAATCGCTAATATCTCCTCATCGTTCGGAAGTTGAAAATCATCTTTAAAGTCATCATCTTCTCCTGGATCACCATTTATTTCTTCAACTCCTCCCTGATCAGAGAAAGTCATCACTCTCCTGGTTATGCAATCCAATTCACTGTGCCCAAACTCTTAACACCTAAAGCACTTCTTAGCTGGTACGGATTTAAAAATGTAGCTTGGTCCACCTGTTCTCCACTCTCAATCAACTTTCATCTCACTGGGTTAGCTTAGATGTTCTCTTGGGTGTATTCTAGTTATAAGATCCTGAGATTGAACTCTGTCAATAAGATGCGTCGGTCGTCTAGTGATTTCGTCTCTCCACTTCTGAAGCAAGGATCCGAGCATTTTGTCTGTAGTAAGCTTATAGGAATTGGTATAGCATCTCCCGCTTCATTTTGGGTCAAGTGGTAATTTTATCTTTTCCCTCACGCTGGCATACAAACTTCAGATTTTGAAATACTGTGGTTTGTCTTCTTCATCAATGAAATTCTCCCTATGGAAGGAATTCAGATCCTCATCTCTTTCTCCCCTTTAACTCTCTAGATCTCGATCAAGAGTAATCTCCCTAGGTCTCGTCGTCAGTTTCTGCAAGTCTCTGCTGAAAATGACGGATCTCTTGATGTATCTTATCCCAAGTAGGGTCGGACATGTCTCATTGGTAGTATGGAGTTGAAAAGTAAAAGAGGGTGTAAATTTTGATTTATGGTTGCTGATTTTGAAAATCAACAAAGAGAATTTAGAGTTAGGTTAAAATTTAGCTATGGTTTGGAGATAATGAAAGAAAAAATTTGGTGGAGGGGTAAGATAGATGCTAGGAAATCCTAGGATATAACTAAGGTTAGGCTACATCTGATATCAAATGATACTGGAAGTAACCCAAACCAATACTAGAAAAGCAAATATTATTACTTGAAGCAACTAAAAGGTTACAATCAACACACTTGAAAGGAAACATATAACAAAAAGATACCTGAAAAGTAAAAATAACAGTAGACACAAAACAGATAATCAAACTAGGGTGGAATCTCAGGGTGATGTTGGTGATCGGCAAGGGTTCTCCGACGAGTTAGCAAGGAGTGGGTGAAGGTTGGAAGGTGCGGCGACGGCAAAGGGTGTGGATGGCAGCAGCGAAGGGGAAGAGTTGCGGCAAGGGCAACAAGCTGGAAGGAGAGGAATGGATTGTTGGGTAGCTGGAACAGCAAAAAACAACAGAAAAAGACTATTTTTTGGGGAATGTCTGCGGAAGTGACGGAGGATGCGGGGAACTGCAGATAGCAAGAGGACAACTATCCGGGGTGGCCGCAGCAATGACAAGTAGCTGGATTTGGGAAATAGTAGTGAAAATAATAATATGCGGCTGTTAAAAGTATTCATTGTTAATTATGCTTCTCTTTTCTAAACCTAATTAGACAAATTCAAATCAAGTCTAGCTCACTACTAAACCTAGCACACATTCCTCCTCGTTGCATCTGCCTTGACACCATCTCGGGAGAGAATACAGCTGCAACACCACTCAAACCCTCAGATATAGCCTTTGAGGGAGAAACAGATGTCAATGACTGCCCTGACAAAAATCTGAGCCAAAACTGAGCTTCAAACCCTAATACAACACATATATAGAAAATACTAAAATTGAATGAAGGATGATAGGAAAGAAAGCATAAAAAAGGAAAACGAGACTGTTTTGGCCCATATCTCCTGATGGTGAAATCCCACATTACTGTAGCAGCTAAGTACCACGTCTGCGGTAAGCTCACGCACCATGGAGTGTCAACAAAAAATCAATCTACAAAGCTCTTGCATGTTCTAGGCAACTGCAACGATGACAATGTTATGAAAGTAGCACATTTATTTCACAAACTAATACAAAGATTTATATACATAACACTTAATTTCTGTGTATTTATATGTCTATCACATAAACTTCAGTTTATATACATGACAACTTATGCAAGAAAATGTGTATTTTACTTTTTAAAATTTAAAATGGCAGTATTGTTTGTGACAATAAATATTTAGGTTTATAAATGTAAAATTAAAAGTTTAAGTGTTAAATAAGGAAAAAAAAAGAATTGAGTGTATGTACTGACACAGAAGCATCCTGCAGGGGCGTTTTTACAACCCCTACTACAATACTGCTACTTGTACCGCAAATTGCACTGAATGCGGAAAAGCTCATAACGACCTGGGACTAGTCAAAACAGAGAATTGAGGGCCGACTGACCTTACATGGATTTGGCTCCTCCTTGCAACAGTGAGTCCAACCTTAATTACCTGCGACTTAAATATTTGATTCTTATGTTTAGATTTTGGGTTTTCTTCGTGTTTTCTATTAAGAAAATAGTTGGCATTCAAGTTTTCTCTTCTAGACCTATATTTGAGGGTGAGTGGTGCTCTGACTGTATCTTGTTCCGAGGTAATGCCTCTCCTCCAAGAGTTGAATGGTGCTTCGGGTGTATCTCGCTCCCAAGATGGTGTTATCCTTCTTCAATCCCTTCGCATCCCTTCCGAAGCACACACTGCTCCTCGTTGCATCTGCTTTGGCAGCCACCTCCTAGTTGTGTTCTTGCAATTTCTACTCTCAAATTTTTTTTGCTTGTTGTCAGCCATCCAAAATCATTCCTCTGACACCCTTATTGCCATCCCACCGCACTCACCCCCCCCCTCCCCAATGGCAACCTTCCCTCCACCTTCTCCTAGCCTTCTGCCTCGTTGTTGCAGCCCCGTAAGCCCCCACTTATTGTTGTCCACTATTATCCGCGTCAGATGCAACATTCCCTCCACCATCTCTCAGCCTTCTGCCTCATTGTTGCAGCCCCATAAGCCCCTAGCCTTGTTGCCACTATTGTTCCAGCCACCCAAACCGAATCAAAGCAGCCTCGCTGTTGTTTCAGCACTTCCTTGGAGCAGACATCGTCATTCCAACCATCCAAGAACATTCTCCCTGCCGCCTTGCTGCTGTCCCAACCATCGGAATCACCACCCTGCAGCTTAGTTGTTATTCCCACCGCCTAGAACTGCCCCTAGTCATTGTTTCCTCGTTGTCCAATCCACTCATGTTCTTGCGACCCACTTTTCAAAGTCCCTTTTGGGCCACCATCACCACCCAAGATCCACCATAGTTAAGTATTTGTGTCGTGTCTGTTGTTATTTCAGATTTTAGGGTGTTGTGTTGTTGTATTTTTCCTTTCAAATGTGTTGGTTGTAACCTCCTATTTGTTTTCAGTAATAATATTTATTTTTCCTCTTGTGGTTTGGGTTAACTCTGTTATCATGTAATATCAGACCTAAGCTAAGCGAAAGCTAGTCCTATCCTAGGATTTCTAGTATGCACCCAAACCCAACATTACCTCCACACAAAACTTTCCCTTTGTTGATTCCTCAATCCGGCCACTTAATTTTTTTCTTTCTTGCCCTACATCACCCCTACACACTTTCTTTCCCCTAACCACACCCGAATGCAAATCATGTAGCAAAGGAGACAATAACTGGATGTCGATTAGCCATTTACCATGAAAGAGATAAAATAACAACTCCGCCAAGAGCTACGCCATAATAGTGACTTGCTAGATGGCAAGAATGGGATGCATCTCTTCCATCATCTGGATTCTAAGGATGAAGTATCTCTACCCCGATGATTTGATCTGAAATATTTGAGAAGCCAAAATTTCGATGCAAAGGTAGATTTGTCATAGTTCGACGGCCACATGGATTTGAATGAGGTGAACAAGTGGCTCTAGACCTTGGAAAGTGTTTTTGAGTATCAAGACGAACCGAACGGAATGATAAAACTACTCACCAACAAATCAAGGAAGAGTGCATCTCAGTGGTGAGAGAACTTAAAGATTCTTTGACAACGAGAACGGAAGAGTAAAATTGTTAGAAGATACAATGCCAGTACCTACCAACTCACTACAAACCGGTTGTTCAAACAACCAGTTTCAAAAGTGGATAGACCACATCACCACGCGGCCACCACCTCTAACAGACAGGGTTCAAACCCGAGATCTTACAACCAGAATATAACAAGGGGAACATACAAGCCAACCCTGTCTGAGAAGAAACTAATTCAAAGTAAAGAATAGGTAGAGAGAATCAGTATTCTTACATCTGTCTTAGCCAAAAAATGTTTCGAGTGCCGCAAATTTGGGCATATTGAATCAAGTTGCACAATCAGGGGAATGACCTAGTTCACTGAGATGAGCATTATTAAAAAAATATACAATGGTATAATAGAAACTGAAAAAAAAGAGAACACAAAAGAAGAGTACTAACTGTCAACCAAAGAAGAAGAGACATCATCTATTATAATTAAGCCCAGGAGAGAAATTCCAGCTAAGTTAATAGCAATTGTTCTAGAAGGTAGTGACTCTAAGGCAATAGGTATCCATACAGAGTATGAGATTGTGGTGCCTCAAACTACCATTTTGTAAGGGTTGAGACGAGCATCAACAGAACTAGCATTGGATATCCAAAATAGAATGAGTTTAAGAAGCATTTACCAGATAAAGAACAACGTCAGGTAAGAGAATTTAAGAATTTTCAGATATATTGCCAATCTCTTGAGTTGACCCTAGAGAGGGAGGATCGACATGTCAAAGATGAAGCTCTGTTGTGCCACTTTTGGAAGACTATATGGAGACAATGGGTGTTTAAATCAGTTCAACAGTGTGCCCGTCGATAGATGATCAGACGATGGATAAATCACAGTGTTAGAAATCACCTCAGAATCTTTGTGGGAAAGAACATTCTACAGTGGGACCCAAGTCCTTCCCGAGAAGAAGAAGACACATCTCATGCATCTGCGTAATCCAGCCTAAATTAGATGTCATTATAAATTTGATTCTTTGTGACTTATTAATCAAATACCTCCAGTCAAATATGAGTTGGAGAAGTAGATTATAGAATTACTTGCTCAGAATTTGGCTTGTGAGAATCTACATCGTTATGCAGCTCCAGCTTGAATTGTTTAGAAGTGGATGGAGACTTATTCTATCAGGATGTGTTTTGAAAATACTACACCTACAAAATTGACTTACCAAGAGCTTGCAACATTTCTGCTACTTTCAAAAGGATCGACCTGAGTATTATAAGAAAACAGAATCTTCGACAAATGAGTTGTAAACTCACCCAAAACAGGAAGAGTGGCACAGGAGCTTCCCACAAGGGCGTTTTTGTGACCTCTCAATACTGCAAACTGGACCAGACATAGAAAAGCTCATCGCGACTTAGGAGGGAGGAGCTAAGTTAATTAAAACAGCAAATTGAGGGTTGGCTGGCCTTTCTTACATGGATTTATAGTCTTTTTTCAACAGTGGGCCTAATCATAATTACCTAAGGCTTATATATTTGATTCATGTCATGTTTTCTATCAGGACAACCATTGGTGTCCCTAATTTCCCATCTAAGACTGTATCCAAGGGCAAACGGGGCTCCTGCTGTATCTTATTTTAAGGCGGCGGCTCTCTGCTAAGGATCGAATGGTGTTTCGGTTGTATCTCACAGCCCGATATGGAGTTATCCTTTTCCAACTCTTCTGCATCACTCCCGCTTCGCTACCACAAGTTCCTCCTCACTACATCCGCCCCGACAGCCACCTCCCGGTTGTCTTCCTACATTTCCTACTCTCCCAACTGCCATATGCTCACTGTAAGTTGTCCAGAATCATTCCTCCGATACCCCTGTTGATGTTTCAGTGCCCTGCAACCTTCCCTCCACCTACGAGTTGTCTACCTTGTCGTTGCAGCTCTGTAAGGCCCTCGCCTTGCTATCCAATGCCACCCCCTCCACCCGCAATGTTCCCTCCACCTTCTCCCAACCTTCTGCCTCATCGTCACAGCCCCGTAAGCCCCTCACCTTATAGTCCACGGCTATTCCAACCATATGAACCGCATCTTTGTAGCCTCGTTGTTGTTCCTACACTTGCACTTTCATTGGCGTTCAAGATGCCCAAGATCGTTCCCCGTGCCGCCTTACTGCTGTCCAAGCCACTGGAACCACCTCCCTGTAACCTAGTTGTTGTTCTCGGCACCCAGAACCGCCCCTAGCCATTGTTTATTCACTGCCCAATCCACCCACCCGTTTGCTACCGCTTTTCCAAGCCCCTCACCTTATTGTCAACTGCTATTCCAACCATTTAAACTGCATCCCTATAGCCTCGTTGTTGTTCCTGCACTTGCACTTTCATTGGAATTCAAGATGCCCAAGACCATTCCCTGTGCCGCCTTACTGCTGTCCAAGCCACCGGAACCACCTCCCCGCAACCTAGTTGTTGTTCTCGGCACCCAGAACCGCTCCTAGCCATTGTTTATTCACTGCCCAATCCACCCACCCCTTTGCTACCGCCTTTCCAAGCCTCCAACTGCCACCACCATCACCCAAGATCCACCGTTGCTACGTGTTTGCCTTGTTTGTTGCTAATCCATAGTTTCAGGTGTCGTGGTGTTGTATTTTCTCTTTCAAGTGTGTTGATTGTAACCTCTTATTTGCTTTCAGTAATAATATTTATTTTTCCCATTGTGGTTAGAGTTAACTTTGAAATCATGTATGTAAATGCTTTCAACAATAAACAAAGTATCCAACCACGTAAACTGAAAAAAGATATTAATTTTGATGTAAGTTAATTAATAAAAATTTCAGACGAAACTCATGTGATAAATATAGATATAAAAGGATATTAAGACAAAATATTATGTTGTATATTATTTCTATTATGTTATATTACTTTAGTTTAGAAGCATGAATATTCACTAAATTGTTGATAAATCAGGATAATTTTAATGGATATTTGGGATAAAAACTGAGTAATAAAAAAGAGAATGTTTATAGAAGATATAAATTAAAGAAAGATAATTTTTTTCATGCTTGTTTACTTTTAAATTGATTTAAACTATCTTTCATTAGTGACTCCTTCAATTTATTTACATGATTACCCGTACTATTTAGTAATAGAAATTTTGATTTTCATCTTCCGCTCCCAACTCGGTAATTTCAAATCCCTAGACTGAATCATGACAAGTTTAAAGCATGCAGTATTCTTAATGAATCAGAATAAAAAATGAAATCATGTGACGAGTTGATACTTTAGGTTCTAGCAAGATGACATAACACGTCTCACATGGTCAGTTGCATCATAGTAACCCATACTATGGACCACTATTTTTATTACATACGTGAAATGAAGGTGATTAGTTTCTCCGAAAAATAACGATTGCAATAAGATAAAATTATTTAAAACGAAAAGATGTTATAAATATTCTTTGTAGATGTCTACTTTTATACCGAGAGACAAGGTTAGAAAATGATTATATGATATCAAGCTCGCTAAAAGAGTAATCCAAAGCTCAATATTAAATTTCCTCATCCTTATGACCTTATTCAACAATCAAAAAATACCACTGCAAGTTATACAAAAGAAAAAATTGTTAATATGGTGTTTAGAAAAACATGGCGACCTCAATAGTTTAAAAATCTGCTTCGCAAAAAATGAAACTAACCATAACTTCAATATATATCCACTCTCAGGCTAGAAACTTTATTAGATCAATATTTCTTTTCAGTGAGCAAAAGCAATAGATATTTGCATGATTTCGCGTCTTTTTATCACTAGGCATAAGATTTTATAAGCAAAAGAAGAACATTTGGTACCACTTTTGTTTTTATTTAGGGCTTGTTTGGGATCATTATTTTTTTTCCTTTGTTTTTAAAATCATGTTTGTTAAATGTGATTTTATCATATCTTTAATTTGTTTCTAGAAACAAATAAAAATGTTTTTGAAAACACTCAAAATAACTTCTAGGTTTTTAGAGTGTTTTCAAAAACAATCATATCTTAATCAAACATATTTTGTTTCAAATCAAAACATAAATAAAACAAATAACAAAAGCAAATCCCAAATGGCCCCTTAGGGCTTGTTTGGGATCAATTTTGTTTTTATTTTTGATTTTTTTTAATATATTTGTTTGATATGTTTTTTATATTTTTTTTTTCTAAGAAAAAATATTTTTGAAAACACTCAAAATTATATTGAGGTGTTTTAAGCGTTTTTTAAAAAAATTTAATCTTAATCAAACATATCAAATATATTTTATTTCAAATCAAAACATAAACAAAACAATATAAGACCAAAAAATAGAAAATAAAAAACAAAAGTGATCTCAAATGACTCTTAGATTTTCAATTTTTAATATGTTTTTAAAAATGTTTATTTAATGTGTTTTCTTAAAGTTTTATGTTACATTTTCAAAAATAAATAAACTTATTTTTAAAAATGCTTATAATAACTTAAAGATATTTTTGAGTATTTTTAAAGACAATTATCACCATCAAACATTTTTGTAATTTCAATTCAAAACATTAACAAAACAAATAAAAAATGGAAAATAAAAAAACAAAGTTGAACCCCAACAACCCCTAAATCTTTCTATCCCATTTTTCATAAAGGTTACAGTGCTTCAATGCAGAGATTCATTCTTAATCAGCCGAAAGTAAATTTTCTGAGTACATCTCATTACCAACAAGTTCAGCTATATCATAAAGTCCTAAGATCTAAAGAATAAACAGGAAGGACTTTAATATTCACGTGAAAACGCCATTTACAAGATTTACATTTAAGCTCCAGTTTTATATCATTAAAAAAATACAAATGGACAACTCACAGGGTTAGCGCAATAACAGCTGCCGGCACATTCAGCAGGAACATCCTGAAGTAATCAACTGTTAAATCACTGTAGACCTACAAGAGAAAGAATAAATATTACAGACAAATATAGGGTCAAAATAGCAACATCTCGTATTATTAAATATAACTAAATCCCGTCATACTAACTAAGCTTAATTTAAGAAGTGAAAGATCATGATAGAGAGTTGAAGTATCTCAGATCAAATAATGATGGTGAGTATCGTGATCAAAAGTTCAAAAATTATGTGCATCAGAGGGGATCAAGCATGAGTTTACCATTCCAATGGCACCACAACAAATGGTGTAGTTGAGAGCAAGAATAGAACCATCATAGAGCATGCTAAGAGTATGAAATTGCATGAATGCTTGTCGAAATAGTTCTTGACATAAGCAGTTACTACATTTGTTTAGCTAATCAATCGTGATTCGTCAATACCTTTGAAGGAAGACTTACCCGAAGAAGTGTATCTCACTTGAAGATATTTGATTGTTCTACATATGTTAAATATTGTTGTAATTTCCAGGAATAAATTTGATTCGAAATCTATCAAGTACACTTTTATTAGGTATGACTCAGATGATTTTGAGTGCAAATTATATGATTGTCAAGAAAATGAATGTTACTTTTAAGGAAATGAAGACGTACAAAGACAGAAGCAGAACTCAAGATTGTCCGTCAGTTACTTCTAAAGAATCCACCAAATATGTTGAGATGGAAGATACTAATGATCAGGAGAAAGGAAAAAGTAGAAATGTTCAATCTTAAAAAGTACAGAAAGTTCCTCAGTCATGTATTATTGAATTCAGGGAGGCCCAACAAAATCATGAGACTTACACAGAGATATTCTCCTTCTTTATACTATTTATTGCTAACAGATAGTGACAAACCAGAGTGCTATGAAGAAGTCACTAAAATTAAAGATTCAAATGAGTGAAATTTGTCATGGATGGCGAGATGCAATCATTGAGGCCAAATCAGACTTTGGATTTGACATAATTACCAGATGACAAAAAAGCATTGCATAGCAAATGAGTCTACAGGTTGAAAAAGAAGTCAGATTGTAGCAAATGCTACAAGGCAAGATTTATTATGGAGGGGTTTCAACAGAATGAATGAGTGAACTATACTAAAATATTTTCTTCTATAGGGAAGATGAAAACTATCAGAATTATACTGAACTCGGTAGTAGGGGAAGATCTACATCTGAAGCAGATGAATGTAAAGACAATCTTCATACATGGTGATCTGGAAGAGGAACTGTATATGATGCAACCAGAGTGTTATGAGATTTCAGGAAAAGAAAACTTGGTCTGCAAGCTAAAGAAGAGTCTTTATGGCTTAAAGCAAGCCCTGAGATAATGGTACGGGAGGTTTGACAGATTCATGTCAAACTGTGAATAGATGAAGTTTCGAGCATAACACTATTGTTTAATTAAATTTTTTTATAATTGTTATATTTTGTTTCTTGTGTATGTGAATAACATGTTGATTGCAGTAATATATATAGAAAAAATCAAGAAGTTGAAGCAATTAAAAAGGAAGTTCGAGATAAAGGATTTAGGTCCAAACAAGAATATCATCGGGATGAGCATCAATAAGACATGAGTGCAAATACACTGAAAATGTCTTAGACAAAAGTATGTTGAGAAGCTCAGTCACAAGTTCAACGTGAGTGAGACAAAACTAAAGTACACCTCATTAAGTAGTCACTTCAAGCTCTCTAGAAATTATCACTTAAGTCTGAAGAAGAGCAAGCACATATAGCGAGAATTTTGTATACTTCAGCAGTTAGAAGTTCGATATACGCAATGAGAGTGGTTAGCAGATACATGAAAAATCCAGACAAACATCATTAGGAGGAGATGAAGTGGATTTACCTACGGGTATTATAGATTTAAATCTGACAGGGGATATAAATGATAGAAGAAATACAACAGGGTATATATTCACTTTGCGGAATGCAATAGTGAGTTGGTTTTCACGCTGCAAAAAATTGTTACACTTTCAACTATAAAAACAGAATACATTACTATCACTGAGGCTGCTCACAAAGTGTTGATTTGGCTACAAAATTGGATAAGAAACATGAGATTGAAAAGATTCATAGTGACAGAATGAATGTTATTCAACTGGCTGAGAATGTCATTTTTCATGTTAGGACAATACATATTCAGCTGAATTATCATTTTATTCATTCTCACCTAGAAGATGGACAATTACACTTGAAGAAGATAAATGCAGCTTGAAATCATGTACAAATGTTGATTAAGATAGTGACTATTGAGAAACGGAAGCTATATTTGACTTTAGTTGGAATCCATGTAAGTTGAGACTGAAGGTCAGCCACACCACGGTACAGAATTATTAAGTTAGTACAGATGAAAGTGCAAATTTGGAGGTGAGGAGTTATGAGCAAATCAGCCTACAAATGGGAGATTGTTGAGTGCAAAGTCCGCTTCTAGGCCAGCAACCAGTAGTAGCGGAAGGGAAGGGAGAGAGGGGGTGGGTGGGGGCGATGCCAAAATCAACGCCCCTATGCCTCACAATGGGCGCCCCCACGCCTGGGTTCAGAGGGGGCGGCGTCCTGCGTCTTGGGTCCATAGGGGGCGGCGCCTGCACGCCTAGGTCTAGAGGGGGCGGATTCAAGTTGCCACTACGCCATTTTTTTGTGAATTCAGCTCAAGCGAGTGGAAAGACAACTGCCCGGAGCGACATTACGACGCCAGAAGCGATTTGTACATAGTTTAGAATTTAAGACCTCGTTTCACAAAGGATCATACTCTTGCACGATCTATTCTCAATGGTATGTAATAGCAACGAAGTTGAGTGGAGCGAGTTAAGAGTGGATTTCAACAGGCACTTTCTCTTGTGAAATCAAGAGACATCAAAGCGTGAATTGTTGTAAGTTCTAACAGTGTGAAAGTGGATCTCAGTGGTGTAATTATGTATTATTCTCCTTTCATAGTGAAATTTTTGATGTGGTGTGACTCCGTGATTTTTTCCCGTTCTTGAATTTTTCGGCATTAAATTTGTTATTTTATCCTATTTCTTTGTTGTATTTTTCTATTCCATTTATTGTACCAGATATCTTGAATTGGTGTGTTCTTCCGCTGTATGATTCTGATTGTGAATTGATCAAATCTCAAGTTTTGGATCCAATAATAAATATCTCCATCTTTTTCCATTTAGGAAAAAATTTGAAACATAAGACCCTTTAAAGCTCTCCATTCTATAGAAGGTTAACGAGGAATAAATAAATAACAAATTATATTCAAATTTGTTTAAATCCAAAAAATAACAAACTATTTTGAAACTCTAATTATCCAGACCACCCCTTCTAAAATATTACTAGTAGAGAAAAAAAAATAGGTTCCACAAATTGCTTAAGTTACTCTTTGTCTATCAAAGAGAACATAGTTACAAGCTCACTGCACTGCTTTAACACAAGCAGAGTAACTATCCATTCGAATTTTTCTACTTTTTTATTTCATTGTTGGAAAAAAAACACTTTGGAAGCAAATAATGCAAATGGATCTTTTATCATGAAGAAGTTAGAAGGCAAAAATGAAAAAGAACCTACATAACCATAGGTAAGAAAACTGGGGTAAAAAATCAATTTCCAAAGGTAAGAAATGGCTTCGCATACCTTTCTACTTCGTAGACTACATCGTGGACCTTCTTGTACAATCCTGCTGCCTTGTTGCTAATGTGTGGTCAGCCAAAAAAAAAGTAAATTTAGAGACTAACAAGTCATATTCAACAATAAAGAAATGCAAAGCTTTAGAAACATCACTGTCTACTATCGCCATAACAAGAAAAAAGTACACATCTGAAGCACACAAAGAGAACTTCAAAGTAAAATGTAAGGATGAAGGTCGCCTCTTAAGCATATTGTCTTGATGTATATTTTGAGCCAGTTCAAGGTGTCAAACAATGTGATTATAAAATGATCTTGTTCTAGGTAAACTAGTCCTATGGGTTAGGATATCCCCATCATTATTAAGAGACTACATGAACTTGTATGAAATGAAAAAAAAAAATTCTCGGTTTGTGAGTTAATCAATTTGAATGATTGAGAATAAAAGGGAACCGATAAAGAACCCCGGCATTTGGAAGTTACGTTTAGTAGTTAAGACCCTCATAAGGCTTTTCTCCAAAGAAAGCTATATTATAATGCAGATACAAAACTCCCTTGGTGTAAGAAAAGTTTATACAGAAATTAAGTTGTTTGAAACAATATTTCCCCTTAAAAGAAGTGACTCAAAAGGCATAATCTACTCGGAAAATGAAAAATAAAAAAGGAAAGAGGAAGAAGAAGAAGAAATAAAAAAATTATGGTTTATACTTGTTTGATTAAAAAGAAACCTTAAAAAAACAACTTCAGAAAGCAGAATCAACATGTAGAACACTTGATGCAGCTAAAAGATGAACTCATTCCACGTCGGTTTCACATTATTGCAGTTTATCTTAATAAGATTGTTTATCAGCTCATTTATTTCGGATTTTACTTTTATTAAGTGGCTTAATGATAATTAAGCTTATTAGCCTTTATTCTGTTAGTGTGTTGTCCATTAGTTAAAAAGATAGCAAAGGATGCAAGTGAATGGCAGATTTCATACATTTTTAGTAAGGAAAACAAAAAAAAAAAACATTTTTGTCCCTTCTCTTGCTCGGATAAATCAATTGGTATTCAAGCACTAATGAAAGATTCTTGAAGGTCATATCAGGGAGGGCTGGCGTAAGTGCTAGATAAGAAAATTAGAGGCCATGGATCAATGCTTACAAGGAAATATATCTCCCATGAATTCATATACAAAAAATGAAATAATAAGCTCATATAATTCTCCATTAGCACCAATCCGCAATTGCTAAAAAAATCAAATAGAAAAGATAACTAGGAAAGATTTTTGTGTTTCTTATTATATTTATTTATTTCCCTTTTCTTTCTATGTAATTTGGTGTATAAATACCAATTGAAAAAATGAACAATCCAAACTTTCCTAACCACTTCTTTTCTATACAGATAATAATAAACAACCGGTTTATGACGATTATCACAACTAGGAGCCTGCAAAATGCTTACACTGCCCTCAAACAAAGATTAGTTATGTTAACTATGGACTCCTCTTCACTTTTAAAATGAGGTGAAAACTTCTACTCATCTAGAGAGGCGGGGTACTCTCTCTGACAGCCACACCAAAAACCGCAGCGCTCATACCAACAACGAAAAATGATATTTGGTAAATCAAAACCTAATATGTCACCTAAAAACCAATTAACTAGCTCATCCACAATTTATTGGCTCTGTGATGAACATTTCTCTTGTTGATGGGCAAAGCCCTCCAATTTTAGAGAAGATATTACGTCCGGTTAACCAGAAGTGCGGACAATGGCGTGGTGCGATCCACATCGTAGTCCGCACATACGTCATCCGCACATTTGTCGTCCGGACAAAATATTTTCTCTCAATTGAACTCTGGCCTTGAAAAACTACCATTGAGAAATGCCCCAAGATGGTATTATCAACAAGACCAGGATCATAGCAATTTTAAGAAAAAAAATGATATCCCTTTGTAACGGCATTTATAAATTGAAGATTATCTTAATTGGAAACAAGTCAGGTTAAGTGTGTCACAAGCAAATATATCAATCATGCGCATTAGACCAATTCTATCCCAAGAAAGTAGGCCAATGGAGCTTTTTGGTGAAAAGTTGTCATACAAGGCAATGATAGTCCACTCATAAACATGAATTATATGTGATTATTCATCCACTCAAACAAAGTAAGCATTATCTTTAACATCAAAAGTTTGTATTATTTGGTGATCATCAATCGCTTCATTGATTGAAGTCCCAAAAAAATTGAAGTTGCATGCATGTTTGATGGGTAATGCTTTTGAAAAATTTAGTTCTAATTTACAACACGATGTCACATGATATGATGGCGTGGATGACACTCTCAGTAGAAGATAAATGTTTCTTGTAGTTATGTAAACTACTATCAAGGGATTGAAATCACCAAAGAATAAATATGACATGAATCGTGAATTCAACAAGCCAGAATCATAAGGCAAAATGCATGCAAAAAATAATGATTATAATATTCAACAATGTTACTTGTTCAAAGATAATCAAGTACATACCCTAGCTACTTCATCATGTTAACATCAAATTTAAGAGATGCATGTCAACAACCTTGCAATCCACATAGGGAGGGATAAAACAATAGTACAATAGTACTTCTATAGACACGTTTTTTTCTGGCCCGAGCTCTGACATGATGTGTCTCACTATGTATAATGTCTCACATATGCCAAATGCAGAAGGATGTGACACAAAACACTAATACCTACACATATTTGCCAATTCTCGGTTCTACTTAGGAAGACCTAAGTCATAAGCTTTCCCTGGGCTTACCAAAAACATAACAAAGTGACGAAGTAGTTATTGCTATCAAATACCAATTTTCCAAAATGTCTCACTTTATGCCATGAAAAAACGTATTTGACATCATAGAGACAACATGAATTTTTTTCTTTCATGATATTATATGGTTTCACGACAACCTGTACAACATCATTTCTAATCGTGATGTCAACCTTGTTAGTTGTTTTCGGTGTACTCTGTAGAAACATTTTCAAATAAAGCTTAGCTTGAGCTTTTCTTATTACCTTCAAATAGATGGAAAAACTAAAGTAATAAATCGGCATTCTTGGAAATATAACTAAACATCTAGTTGGAAACCACCCAAAATAGTGGGATAAAGTTTTAAACCAAGCCAATTTTGCTCATTATTCTATGGTCACTAATTCTACCGATAAATCTCCATTTGGTATTGTTATTTATATATATATATATATATATATATATATATATATATATATATATATATATATATATATATATATATATATATATATATATATAT
>NEWO01000096.1:1094100-1120429 GCA_003013225.1 Phalaenopsis aphrodite
AAATAAATAAAAATGAACCTAATATTATAATAATGAAAAGATATATATATTATCATATTATTCATAAATCAAGACAGCAAATAAAAAATAAAAAATATGAAAAATATAAGTATAATAGAAAGTAACAAATAATCAAAATTTAATAAAAACTAACGAAATATGATCTTCAGTATTTTTTTATACTATTGAATAAAAAAAATAAATAAGAGTTATTTAGGCATAATATAAATTATCAAAATCTAATAATTTATTATGCATTTTATTAATATTTATAAAATTAAGTTTTAATTTTTAAGGACATGGGGGTCTGAATTTTTGTTTTTTAAAGTTGGATGTGGTAAGTATGTGCGGAAGGGTGTCACACACATCTTCATGTCTGACGAACACTGCACTTCCGTCTATAGAGAAGCGGCAGTACATCATAGACACTAAAGTCCCCAATCATACCACGTACCTCACCATCATTTCAAAGCCTTAAAAATTTAGCAACTACAAAGATGGCCATTTAATTTGATGCGATGCATATCAAAACTAAAAGGAAGGTTAAAGATAGTGCACAATGAAGAGGACTTGGTTATGATCTCCTTCTCAAGTAATGATTTTCTACTAGTATATACTAAGAACTAATGCCACAAAAATTAGTTTCGTTTCCAACCACTGCCAGAATCAATCAAAACACTCATGTCGTTATCCTTCCATGGGAATTAAACATCTTCCACAATTAATGTTGCTATATATAATATAATGGGTCTAAAAAGCTACATGAACTCCTGTTGAATTCTTCTAAAGTGGGAGAAAACAAATGCAACTACATGAACACATTTCCTACTCTCTATTGTGTAATAATACCAATTTATCTTAATCCACTTTTTTGGCTATTAGGTGCCTTGATGATAATTAAGCTCAATAAAATTTATTCCATTAGCACCTCCCCATTTACTTAGATAAATAATAAAGGATGCAAGCAGATGGAAGCTTTTGATACTCTAGTAAGAAGATCAAAATTAAAAAAACTCAAATTCCTTTCCTTGCTCCGCTACACCAGTGCTAAATCTACAAAGTCCAAAGTCTGCCTTTTGTTTAGAAGAAACTATGAAAAATGCTCTCAAAAAGGAGAAGAATGCAAACATGTTGATCATTGTTTTGCTTGTTTGTTTGAAGCCCCGCCTCGAACTTAAGTTATCAGGTGGAGAAACAACATTACATTGACTGCTAAAGAGCACCTCTATTCACCTATGCTTCTATTAGTTAACAGAAAAGAAGAAAACAGGGTTTTCTAACCCATGATTTACTTTATTTTCGTTTCAATGCACAAACCCACTCATCCTCAAAATCTGTAAGTATAAGAAGTTCAATGGATGGATACCTTAAGCCTAAGCTTCAATTCATCAAATTCTTTATCTGAAAGTATCGGATTTCCCGACACATAAGCCATCGACGCTTCCAGGAACTTTTGCTCATCGGAGGCTGCTCAAAAAGAAGTTGTGAAAATCCAAGCCAATATAACAACTCAAAAATTCTTCAAGAAATGCAAGAGCAAGAAAAAGATTGACGCACAGAGGGAATATAAGACATACACAACATGACTACGCTGCTTCCCTCCCACATCAACTCTTCCTTGAGGTTATCAAATTCCTCATTTGACATAATGGCTTCATTATCATAATAGAACGCCTGAAAAGAAAAGGAACGGTAAGACGATTTATGAAAGAAACATCTGCGAAATTAGAACAAAAGAGAATTTAATATAAAAAACCTGCAGTGCTTGCAGAAACTCTTGCTCCATCTCCCCTATTGTCCTCTTCTCCGCTTTCTTGCTTACGCTGCAATACTGCAAAATTTTGCCATCAACCACTTCATCATCTTGAACCTGACCTGCATTCGAAAACACACAAACCATTCATAAGGAGAATACCAATAAATCATGTTCAAGATGATAAATAGGTTCCAAATCCGCAACCTTGCTGTTCTGCGGCTCTAGGGTGCAGACGGAACAGCTTACGGCGCTTCCTGTGGTGAGAGCGAAAAGTAAGGTTTGGTGAACACTGTCGAGTGGAGGAGCGGAGAGTTCGTGAGGGGAGAGTGGGAAGAAGGGGGCGAGCAGCATAGGGATGGGAGAGTGAAGGCAGCAGCCAGACTTCAGAGGCCATTTTCAAGACTACAGGCGGCGGCAGTCCGATAACTGAACTTGAGCTTGAAGAGATGCGCGGTTCTGTGATACGGAGATAAACTGGAGAGCAATGTGTGGTCGGGATTGGAGAAATCGAAATCTCTCGCGATTGATTTCGCCTCGCTTGCTTTTCTTGCGCACCACAACTTTGATTCAACTATTCCGTTGGATGCGTCTTCTCGCGGATAAATTTTAAAAATGAAATTTTTACAAATTTCAATATTAAGAAATAATAAATTAAGCACTGAGAGTAGTCTCATAAAATGAGAATTCGAATCAAATATACGCCTCTTTGGACGAGTTTTAAAAAAAAAATACTAAAATAGGTCGCTGTACTATGTGCTAACTAGGGGGTGTAAACGGAGCCAACACGAACGAACATAGCTCGTGTTCGTATTCAATTCGTTTGAAATTATATGCGTTTGAAATAGGCTCGTATTTGAAATTGTTCGTAAAGTTACCGTTTGTATTTGTTTGATTTGTATAAAATATGTTTGAAATGTTCGAATTGTTCGAATTATTCGAAATCTTACAAATTTGTTTGTTTTGTTTGAATTGTTCAAAATATTTCAAAAGCTTAAAACTATATGAAATTAATGTTTAAACATATATGAATCACAGCACAAATGCAAAATAGCTGAAACACGGCTCACAATAAAACCATAATATCATATCTCATCCATAAAAAATTCAAATTTAAAGGCAAAATGCAAGATTTCACTCCCAAAAATTTTGTTTAACTCAAAGAAACTAAATAAATCTAAAATAAATGTAAGAAAATTTAAGCTAAGAGACTAACCTAAAGATAAATACAAAATTATTGAATATAATGTAAGCTAAGAGGCGAACCTAAAGATCAAATTATAATTTATACGATTTAATTTTTTTAAATATGATAAATCTTTAGAGTATATAATTATTTTTAAATAATCATAAATTTGTTATATATAATTATTTTAAATTATTTTATATTTCGAACAATAATGATTCGAACACGATCGAACAAATGATTGTTCTTGTTTGGTTCGTTTATAAACCGAACGAAAAAAAAATTGTTCGTGTTCGTCTCATTTGTTTATCGAAAGAATTGAACATGAACTCCCCGACGAGCCGAGCACAAACTATTTGCGAACAACGAGTTTTTTTGATAGCTCTAGTGCTAACACATTGCATCGCGTGACTAAGCACTTTTGAACAGAAAATTTCATGAGAGCTTTTAGGTGATGTCACGTGGCACTACCGACGATCATAAATCCATTGATTTTATTTTATTTTATTATCCTTTTTTTATTTTTTTATTTGTAAAATAATTATTTTTAATGTTTTTTAAATTTTTTAAAGAATATTAGATTCAATATATTAGCATTAAAAAAATCACTAAAATGCATTGAGTTATATTTAAGTAAATATTTATGTAGATATTGAGTTTTAGATATGGTAACCCAACCTATTTGGCCAACATACACTTCAAATTTATGCTTTTATGCATTTCAAGTTTTTTTTTGTGGGGATTGGACTGCTTATGCGTATGGTAAATAAAAAGTTTAATAAAGGGATTTATAAAAACAAATTAAAAAAAAATTATAGATTAAATAATACAAAATAACAAATTAAAAAACATTACAAAATATATGAGCTCGTCATCCTACATGGTGTTACGTGGCAACTCCCAGTGAAGTCGATCATTGAAACAACGACTAACATTCAAGCATAATTCAAAAGACTCTTTTATGTTTTGAATAAGTTATGAATAAGAATCGAGCATTCAATAGATCAGACTACATTTTTGTTCCATTATCATTGATATAACGCATCAAACATAATAATCGTAGAGACGCAAACAATAGACATTATATTTCTAAATAATAAGTATTACGAGAATGAGGTTAGAAGAATGTTAGTTCCAATACAATGCAATCATTAGTCAACCATGGCTCAATGGGGGTTTCAAAGAAAGTTCAATCACAATACAAAATTACTCGGTTATGGTTTAAATATACTTGATCGCACTTTGTTCATTGTTCAATAAAATATTTCTTTGATTCAAAAAAATTATATGCAATCAAGTGCAACATACATAGTTTTTTTTCTTGAAATCAGATACATCATTTGTTGTATGGCTTCCACTTTACATTTATCATCATAAAAATAATGTAATTGAATCATGATTCAACATGCAAGGGGTACTTAAATAAGTTTAATTTTCTTAAAATATAAATGCAGCCTTTGAAACCTCTTTGATGGTGGCCGTTTTCCACATCCATAAAGATTTATGGGGGATGAGTACATTTATTTGGACAAAAATCTCTTGATAGCCCAAGCAAAAAAGTCATATAATATCAAGAATTTTGTATTAAATGAGATCCCACAAATAAGTTAATGAACTTTATTACAATTATTTGAAAAAAAATATGTGCCTCACTTCAATCCATGACTTTAGGCATTAATATTTATCTCCAATGCCATATATGAGTGCCACTTAGGCCAATTGAAGTAGTTTTTTTTTTTTTCCTTAGCCTTTTAGGAAGTGGTAGTTGCTAGTTCGTAATATCAATGAATTATTTCATTCAAGGCACTTATGTCAGAATCATAGTGTTTCTATTTTTCTCTTTTTGTTTTTTAAAGAGTCGTCAGTTTGTCTATCTTCATATAATTCTTTTTTAATAAGTCTCTCTTCCGGATCATAAGAATGATCCGGAGAAGAAAGGAATCAGAAAAGCGAGGACATACAACGAAGAAGACAAACAAAAAGAAAGAAAATATGGAGAGTCTATTTGCGATAAACCTAGCAAGGATAAGTCGAGTATGTCCGCTTAAACAAGATCGGGCGGAGGCATTTTGGACCAACATCAGCGAAATAATACCTACTTAGACTACACATATCTAGATATTCTTGTGTGTTTGCTTGTTATGTGATCCAGAGTGCTCCCAAGGGGATGTTTCACACTTGATATATTACATCTTAGAGGTTGCCCAAGAATACTTTTGATCCAACAGAGTTTTGCTTACATTAATAGTGACAAGCAGCACAAGGCTATCAAAAGACAATTATTTCACATAAGAATACTCCAATTTTTTCAAAGCTACAGCTAAGCCATAGGGCAGAGAGTGAGTCTTTCACAGTCCCCACATGAGTAACAAATTCATTAGCAGATTGAGCCTGTGCAATAACTGAATCATTCTGACAGAGAATCCTAATACATCAAAACATATCCAGGTGATAAGGGCAGAGAATAAATCTCCATATCACTAACGGACGGCGGCTCATTGGTAATTCCCAAGCAAAATGAATAGACATGGCTCAACTAAGGTATTTAAAGGAAGAGATAGATAATTCCTAAAAGGTAGAGATAGCCTTATTGGGGTACCACGAACATGTCATCCCAAGCTATTAAGACCATAAGTCTACATGTTCATGAAGATAGTCGACACAACACGTCCTGAGATCCCCGGTCAGCAATCTGCGAATTTCATTATTAATAAGAACCTCGGTAGCTCTTAGGTTAAAGGAACATAACTCTATCATATAACTATCAATAGTGACTCCAAGAGGTGAGACTTATAAGCACTAAAGTGTTGAAGATGCTAGTGAAAAGAATGAGAAAGGGAGGGTCAGCTACAAAGCTTGAAACACTCCAACAAAGGATTTACATCTTGTCTTGGTCAGGGAGCCTTTTAATGACCTAAGAAGCCTAGACAATCATCTATTTAAAAATATATGTTGGGTCAGTCAGTTGGAGAAGCAGGGGGGACTTCTCCTCGGGACATGCATATTATGTTGTTATTTATTCAAGTCCTAAGCATGGAGGCCCTATTAGTATGATTTAGGATATGTCTATGCTATGCAATCCATTTTAAAACTGACCTAAAGGCCATGAAGGAAAGTAGAAAGCAACTTTTGAAAAATCTCGAATACTTTATTCCTAAATTTTAATTTATATTGAATTTTTTTTTTGAAGATTTTTGTAAGAAATTTTTTAACATTAATGTCCCAAAGAGCCTAAATTCCAACTTTGTGGCATCCCAGACGCGTTCAGAAAAAAACAAGAGAAACAAATCAACATGCAATCACGCAGGAAGATTAGTAGAACAAGCCTAATGAAATAATAAAAAAAGATCGGTGTCGCTGGGTCGGTAACATATCTCAGAAAAAAAAGGTGGTCGGGTTTTACATATACATATCTAGTCCTAATTCTAGACATAAATAAAATTTAGAATTAAGGTACGGGACACAAGCAAATAGCACATGGTCCACATCATGTAATTCTGCATGTCTGGCACATCAGAATTCGCGCCCGTACCTTATTTCTAATACAAACTCTTTCTATGACTCTAAAAAGTACATCAGGAAATAAATGAATCGACCTGCACAAAGACAATGTTAGCGGGAAAGACAAACAAGCATGCAATGTGTCTGGGTCATGCCTGATGGGGGAGCTGCACTGCGCCAACGATAAATGGTTAGTAATAATCATTACATTGCTCCCCCTTTTTATTATACATGTGTGTGTGCATATATATTGCATGGCCCCTTGCAAAAGATTGCTCTAATATACTACCATGCATATACAAAAAGTAAACACACAAGCACATTAAAAGCACAAAATGACGCCTAGTTAAAGCAAACACATCAGCACAAAGCAACTACCAGGTCACAAAAAAAAAAACTAATTAGCATCCTAATTATTAGCCTAGCACAGCATCAATCGTAAGTGCCCTAACAAAACATCTACATGAGTGCAAATGTTATGTAAAAATACTGATGTTTGTTTTGATGGAGTTGCCACCACTGACCCCCTTATAAGGATCTAAGGACTCAAGTTCTGTAAAACTTTGAAACAATTTTTTTAAAGGCGACCTTACATATGGTCTAAAGTAGGGATACAAATAATTTCAAATTATTTATTGAAAATAATGATGCATAAATTAATTAAAATATATAATAATTTTATATATTTAAAATATGTCTAATAAAAGGAAAAACTTAAGTGGCACATATTAGATTCCTTACAACCGTAGCACAACATATGCGTACTGGTCCATGGTGTTATCTACTATTGCCCACAGATACATCCTCGTGGGCAATGGAGGGTCACCCAACTAGTAAGCTAGCTTCGTCGTCAAGACAACCAAAGAATGCACATGCAAATGCGATAGATCTAAGATGATGTGATCTTCCTAGCAGAGTAGGAACGATCAAGAAAGAGCTAAACATTCACCACTAACATATGAAAGCATATACTAATAGAGAATGAGTCATGAAGTGGAATGATGCATGAAAAACATACAATTCAAGTGCGAAAGAGAGTGTCACAGAGACAACGACCCGGAGGGTTGGTGTGTCATAGAGGCAATGGCTCGTAGAGCGGGTGCTCCATGGAGGCAGCGACCCGGAGGGTGGGCGTGTCGTGGAGGTAGTGGCTCGGAGAGGTAGATGTATTGTGGAGACAGTGCCTCAAAAGGTGGGTGTGTCTAGAGGCAGTGATCCGGAGGTTGTGTGTGTCATGGTGGCGGTAGGTATGATTCTTGTTAGGGAAGATACTCACAATGGATGAGTTTGATGTGACATGTGGATGTCGAAATGAGTGTGTGTGAATAGTGACTCAAGCAAACTCAACTATGCAGGTCATGATCATGCGGGAGGTCATGCAAAGGAAAACAAGTGAGGGGATACAAGTGTGAGTGCAAACACTAATGACGTGGGGCACAGTGACGAGAAGATTTTACGAAGCAAGTTTGTTGAGTGATATGTCTGTGGGAGGCATGAGCACTCGTTGAGAGCATATGAGGGTATATGCTCATAAGTGCACACGGTGTGAATGTGAATGTGCTAATGCAGACAATATGAACAAAACATGCAGTTATGCAACATTCAACATAAACGGTCGATCAAATCAAATAGGTCGGTGGAGGCAATATGATGAGTCGACGAGAAGGATAGAACTTATAGATTGGGTAGGTGGAAACCGATTTTTTGAGTCAAAAAAATAGTCAATCGGGCTAGCGTGGGCGGTCAATTGATGGGGAAGGGTCGGTTAACCCATCAGTAGGTGGTGGTCGATCGGTCTAGCTGACAGAAAGGGTCAATTGAATTGATCGAGCTCGTGATGGCCTATTGTTGAGTAGACAAAGGTGGTTTGTCAAGTTGGTGTGGGTAGCTGAACAATGAAGAAGGGTCAATCAGACTAATCAAGCCGATGGCAGTCGATCAGTGAGCCGATAAAAAATGGTCCATCAAATTGATCAGACCGGTGGCGGCCTATCATTCAAATCAAAGAAGGTGATCGGTCAGACTGACACAGATGGTTGATCGATAGGGAAGGGTTGGTCAGACCAATCAGACCGGTGGCGGTCGATGGGTCGAGCTAACGTAAAAGGGTCAATTGAATTGATCATGCCAATGGTGGCCAATCATTCGAATCGACTAAGGTGGTCGGTGGGGCTGACGTGGGTTGGTCGGACTGATGACGATCGATCAATTGAACTTATGAAAAGAAAGCATGCAAAAATGATATTTTGATGCGATTTAAAAATTCATACAATGCACTCGACCAAATATGAACAGATGCATAAAATGGAGGTATGATCGGGATCGAAAACAAAGGCAAGGGTGTTCTAACGACCTCATGAGTTTTACTAAGGGAAAAGTAATGAAACAAAGTGGGAGTCGGTACATAGCGACGACGGCCACCTCCGTTTGCCCAACATAAAGAAATTCCGTGGGGAAAAGTCTTCGCGGCTTAGGGAACATCAAATTCATGGGACTTTCCGTTCTCTACATCCAAACAGACGAATTTCTCTCTCCTCTATTGTGGAAATGAATGCGTTGGCGCAAACGTGGGGTTACAAAGACCCCAGACGTTGGGATTTTGTGTTAGAAATGAAAAGGTATAGTTTTTTTTTTCTCGTGGATTCGCAAAGAATCACAAAAGGCTCTCTAATCTTATGGAGTTTCTTCTAAGAAAGAAACGACCAATCAATAGTTGTGTGGCTGTGTCGACTAGTGTCGGCCGATCAACTTGCCTAACATGAGCGACCGAATCCACAACGACATCTCAAATTTGGTCAATCAAATAGCTTATGGACGGGTGACCGATATCATTCAGCAATTGAATATCCCGATAATAGGCGATTGATTGAGCCCGATGATACCGGGTGGCCGGTCAAACTCGCATCGTGCGGACGACTAAAACCACAACCCAAGCAAGATCTACTCCTAAGACCGACTAACAAAGAAAATGCAAAAGGTTTGAAGAGTTTCACCTACGCGATTGGTGTTATTTTTTATATTAACTTAATTTATATATTGATTTAAATTTTATGACTAAAAAATCCTTGAAAATTTAATAGAATTTTTCCGAAGTTCTCTAATTTTAAAATAATTTTGAAAACATAGTTCCAAAAATGTTTTTAAATCGTTTGAATAAAAAATAAAATAAAAAATAAATCAATTAAAATTCGTAAATTAATTATCAGTTTTTAAATAAAAATTAAATTTAATTAAAAATTCATAAAAAAGTACTTATTGTATGTATTGAGATGTTATCAGAGACATAAGTCACCACTTTGAGTGAAGCGTGCATTTTATAATACCTAGTGTCGTAAATAGTGGGTTTCTTCTAGATTAAATTTGTACATTTAGAAGCATTCTTTCAAAAGTTAAAACTAAAATTTAACAATAAAAATATTAAAATAATAATCTGAAACCACACAATCAAGCAGGTACCATACCTTCCTACCTAAAACCACATAAATATACCTAACACCAATAAAAGTTATGCAAATGAAGTAATGAAGAGCAAATAAAATAAACCAACAAATGATTATCCTTTAAGATAAGGACTTCATGAAGCTTGCTTTGATATATATCACTGCAAAAACCTACCCTTTAACAGCAAAGATCACATTTATCAAGATGAGGCATATAGTTGTATCATGCTTTTTATTAATTGTTTGTTATGGCATATCCAGTTGCACTTATTGCTTGTCATGCACATCAGCGAGTTATCTCTTTTCTACATCTACAAACACGAGTGAATGATAATTTTCTTTGTTGTGTATGATTGGTATGTAGAGAAAGAAAGTGGTATCACCTTGTCTTTCCCAACACACTTCTTGTTGGTGATCGGTTAGCCAAATAAACAGCACATGTAACCGCTTCTGCCCAAAACTCCTTCGACAATCTCTTGCTTTTTAACATGCTCCTTGTCATGTTGAGGATGGTTCTATTCTTCCGTTCCGCTACTCTATTTTGTTGGGGGATCTCGGAACAGTTAGAAGTCTACGTACTTCGTTCACTTCAAAAGAATTTTAAGAATTCTGTGAAGCCAAAGGAGTACGTAGACTTCTAACTGTTCCGAGATCCCCCCAACAAAATGGAAGTAAATGTGATAAATAAGAGTGAAGCTTCTTACATAAGTTGTTATTTTTTTACCTTTGTCATTTCCTAAAAGCTTCTCCATTCCAACATGGTAATATTGAATGAGTTAAAAAAATCAGTCAGAAAATCACTTAGAATAAAATGTCTGGATTAAGGTTATCCGGTTTGATATTTCACGTTGATATAATCATTATGTCCCACTTACAAGATTTTCTTTTTGTTTTAGTGAATCCTGTAAACCCTAACACAATACAAAGTTTAAAAAAAAAATTACAGAAAGATATTGTATTCTTGTGCAATCAAAACTAAATAAAGCTGGAAATGAACACTGACGATCAGCCACAGATCTTCTGTTGTGAAGTAAACTTACATAGGGGATGCAAGTTGTTGGTGAATATAATTCTGTATGTAATTTTGCAGGCTTATAATTAAGTCTTCATGAAACTTTTATAGAACCATAAACTTGCAAGGGATTACCTACATTTCCTGTTTGTAGGATGATAGGCTAAGAGCTATAACTTGTAGAGCTTGCATGCATGTTCTTTTCTTATTATCTGCTAAATTGGAAGAGAGGGACCTTTTTTTATTTTTATTTTTTGTTTTTATTAGTTTTTAATACTAAAACTATTTTAAATTGGAGATTTCTGCTAAAAATGAATAGAGCGGGCTGTTTCTAACCCTTTTTCACTATGTCAAACTTCATGCAGAATCTTTCGTCATAACTCTTAAGCTGATTCTCGTTGCTGTGAAAAAAATTTGAACTTGTGTCAATCTGTTCCCATATTTTACTGTTTATTTTTAATGATTTTCTGCCATTTAATTGGGTTTGCTGTATTTTAATGAAAGCTTGTACTGAGCGCTTTTTAGGCTTCCCGGTTAACTTATTCTCTTTCTCATTAGTATGGGTGTATCCTTAATTAAATAAGAAGATGGGTATTTGGAAGTACAAGAACTAAGTTTGCCCTTATGTCGTTGTACCAGAACAAAGCTGAGACGAGAGATCAAATGTTCAGGCCCATTCAATTTAACTCAAAATTTGTGAGCAGTGGATAAGCAGGCATTGCAGTATTGATGAAAGACCTATAGCTGGCTCTAGTTTTTAGTTTATTTGATTATTTTAATTCAATTTTATTTATCAAAAGCCAAATCAATTGTATCTCTTGGGAATCCTCCAAATAATTCTCAAAGTTACCACCGAACAAGATTACACAATTCGAGAAAATCGGAACAAATAAATAAAGAAAACACAATTAAAACAACCAGAAAAACACACAAAAATTTTACATAAAAAAACCCGAGAACAGGAAAAAACCACGGAGTCACACCATCACAAACTACATTATGTAATTCTGAATTTTTTACAAATGACTCAAAAGTTTTTTCTTCACACTCACATAAAGAAATTTAGAGGATTCTCTGCAATCTTTCTTCTTCGATCCGACGTGAACAACACACTATGAGAACCCAAAAATCTTCCTTTTAGACTCTTCTATCCTATGCTAGAAAGTTGTCGAAGAATACCAAAGGAAGACTTGACAAGCAACCCATGTTCCATGCTCGAAAATTGGCTTAAAACTGAAAATCTCAAATTAGCTGCTTCTGGGGCAAAAATGCTGATCTCTCAGAAAAAAAGACCAGTCCCTCGTCAAAATCGGGCACATAAACACCCAAAGTTGGTGCATAGGCGCCGGCTCCTCTGCCGAGCACCCACAATGGGAGCTTAGGCGCCTGCCGCACACCTATGGCTGGTGCCAATGAGCAAACCTACCCGCTGCTTGTTCTAGAATTTCTTCGGCTCCACATTGTAGCCCAACAATACTTGAGATTATTGCCATGGGTTTCATTTTCATTAATGTTAGTTTATGATTGATTTGCAAGCTCTTATATAAGCCACAACTTACTCCTGGAACTCGTCTCCTCATAGCACCATGATTGCTTTTTAATAAAGCCAATCAATTTTCTATTCGCTAATGTCTTGAAACTCCACTTTTTCACTCAGCTTTGACTTTATACAGCCTAAAAATGCATTGGTATCAACTTCATTGTTCTAGAACAAATTTCGTGGGCAAGAAGAACGGGGATATACAAGGTTCAAATCCTCGTCTCACTCTGACAAAAAATTACAACTTTGAATCATAAAAAACCTTTCTTTTTATAAGAAAATCAAATTGATTTTATACAAGCCAATTTTCAGAACAAACAAAGCAGATGAAGAAGCCAGAGAAGTAGATGAAATCAGATAAACATATATAAATATGAATTCGTGGCAGTTATAACAATTATACATACACTTTTCTCATTACTCAATTTCTAAAAGTTGTGCTCGTGGCTATTATAGGATCCTCAATACCTAAAGTATGTGAGTCAGTTGAAGGAGAAGCTCCTGTCTTTCCTTCATAACCCACTGTTTTGTCATATGCCCCGCCTTGTTGTTTGATTTGCAACTGCTTCCTGCATGCACAAATAAATAAGAAATAGCTACCAGAAGAAACTCAGATTTAATAAACTTTATTTCCTTTTTTCCATTACTAGACACCTTATAATTCCTACAAAGAATCAGATTAGTTCTCGTGGTTGAATTAGTGGCGCTAATTGGAAGTTCATATTAGTAAGATGTTCATCGCTGGGTAAAATAAAGGGTTCTGTGAGGTGCCTGCGTTTGGAAATTATATATCTATCAAATATATGAATGATTTGAAATCTGAAAAATCTCTGAAACTCCATAATCCATGGTAGCTTCTACTCTTTTGCATGCATATATGGCTGTATTAATTAATAATTAAAAATCCCTTCTTGAACGAATAGGGGTTGCAAGTCTACTTTTTTTGCTTCTACTTTGCGGGCCACAAGCTGTACACTAATGAAAAAATAAAATAAAATATAATATTTATTTTGCATGAATATATTTAAATCAAAATTATATTTTGTTTTGTTTTTTTTTTCATTAATATAATTTTAATTCACAATGTAGGGTGCATTTGCCATCTATATAGAATACTTCATTCATCTCTTGGGCTACAGCCAACAGTGAGCTCGTATAGTTATTCCCTAACCACAGGAACTAATGTGAATACGCTTCTCCTAACAAAACTTCAGTATTAATATAACATATTAAGAAAAAAACTTAATAGATTTTCTATATTATACGAGCCCATTTAGTAGTTTTTCTCCTTCTGAAATAATCTGGCCCCATATAGTTTGTTGAAGTTTGTAAAAATGATACAAGCTGTTTGATTAATTGCTTTTCTATTTTACAACTTGACAAAATTTATATTGGTATTTAATTGCTAAGGCACAATTTTGATTTTAAATTTAGGATTTTTATCTTTACAAATCAATTTAAATAATATTCATGATTAATATTAATACTATGCTCTAAAAAATTTCTAAAAGAACATTTCAAAGATGATTATTTTATGATTGCTTATAAATTGAAAAAAAAAATTATTTATTTTTTAAAAAAGAACTTTTCTTTACAAGTGAATGAGCGCTAGAGTCAAATGAATTTATTTATGTTTATTAATTTGTTAAAATTAAAGCACTTCATAGAAATATTCAATTAACTTAATCAAACTCCAAATTTGGCTAATTAATTTGTTAAATATTGATGTTTAAAGCACATTGATTTGCATGCATGGAGTTAAAAAAAAGGTTTTGGTTAAGTGGTAAAATTTGATATTTTGACATATATATATATATATATATATATATATATATATATATATATATATATATATATATATATATATATATATATATGACCACTTTTAATCACATTACTTGGTCATATGAAATTTATTTTTTTTTTTCTATTGATTGTAAACTCTGTAATTTTTCTCAAGGTTTTGGATATAAAAATATTATTTATATAAAATATATATTTTCACCACTGTTTTCTCTTACTTCTAATCCACAAATAAGTAGATGAGCCGCAGGATAAATTAGAGCAAAGTAATTTAGTTTTAGACAAAGTATGATATATGAATGTGTCAGGTAGTTTCAAATCGATCCAAAAATCCCACTATCTTTTGACATATAATCCTTATCCACCATCTTTTCTTAATAACGAAAAAATGGCCTTTTATCACACTGTCAAAAGAGAGTCATGTTAATGGCTATCAGCTGGAAGTCAATTAAAGAGCTGGCAGTCAATGAGGCAGGCAGAGAGAAACAAAGGGCTTTGTCTTCATCATTTCTAACCATAAGAAATGATATTTTGTCTTAATCATACAGTTTAACCATGACATGCCATATACTTTTATTATAAAGTCTATACTTTTTATGACTTCTAACAGAAAATTGATATAAAACAAATTTTATTTGAATTGTGCCATACAAATGTCTTATTATAATGTTTTGAAAGTAATAAAATATGTTTTATGAAGTTGACAAAATTAGAAAGAACTAGGATAAATGAAGATGCAGAAAATAGTAAAAATCTAATAACAAAATTTATATTCCTCGATCACCTTAATTGTATGAATAAGATCACTCTCATATTCAAATAGTGGATAATTTAGTAAAAAGAATGATATGGCACAACAAATATTTAAGGAATTTACAACATTCTGATCAATTTGAACCTTTTTCAAAATTGTGGGATTCGTGTAATATACCTCATTGTAATCCTATGAATCATAATTTACCCTTAAAGTTGAAGTTTGAGATCTCCATGGCCAGCTTCTCCTGGTCCTTAATTAGATTCACAAAATATTAGGGTTAGAAATAGAAATAGTGATGAGGTTCATTAATGAAGGTACGTAGTATAAGTTTGAGAGATCTCCATGGCCATTTCCTCTGCATTACTAAAAATGAGAAAACCAGTAGATGGGTAGCCATGAGAATCCTCACAAAAGTTCAGCCGAGTTTGTTACCCAGTGGCCCAAGAGCAACGATGAAACCCCTATCCTTGGATTTCTTAATTATCTATTTTCTGGACAATTTATGAGCATAAGCTCAGTAAATTAGAAATATTAGAGATTAATTAGACATTGAAGAAAGCAAGTTAAAAGTGAAAATACACTTGATCTGTGAGTTGTGAGAAGCAACATGACTTGATAGGTATGGAGGACAGTAAGAAGCAAATGAGAAGAGAGAAAAGGAAAGGTGATGGGATCATGAACAATCTTGGAACATTGTTTTGCTATTATACGTACACTTGTCATATATATATATATATATTTATGAGTTTAATGCGGCAAGCTGTTAGTCAGCTGTTTTGTCACTCGTAAGACTCCTCTAACCCAGGTTCGATCTCCATGGGGACGACTAAGGTATATGAGGAGCGGTAATTCCAAATACCACCCTTTTCTATATATATATATTAAATTATTTAGAATTGAAATATAATGCTTAGACATAATTGTAAAATCTCCGGTATGGTATTAAATACTAATCACCAAATTACGAGAATAAAACTTCATTCATTTTTCATCTGTTACTCCTTATTGACAACTGAAGCAATAAAAAAATTGTGGAAGCAGAATACACAATACGTGAGACCATTAATCTTTGTGTTTATATAAGTAAATAAGCGTGTAATATCATGGAATATTTTTCCCATTATTGAACCCAAACAATTCCTGCATCACAAACAAGTACTGAGTGATTAAGGATTATATAAAATAGTTTGCTTTGAGAAGGAAAATATTGGCATAGTTTAAAAGAATTGAAAAATGTATATATTATCTGCGTAACTTTCACCCCTATTATCTGCATTTCTGGCCCATGATCTCCATGCTCTTCCATGGCTACTTTTGCATTCTCTCCCAACTACATGCAGAGGCAGCCGTGGAAGAGCCTGGAGTCATGGCCACGTAGCAGATCACAGGGACAAAGCACGCAACCAGCTTAAAACAAATTAAGTTGATTGGTTAAATTAAGGGATTCAGGATGGAGATTTCATCGTCGCTCCTCGGCCAGCGTCTGTAGATGCAAAACTGTGTCAGGACTCTAACAGTTCCCCTCCATCAAGCTCGAGAACAAATAAAGTAGAAGATGGAGTTTGAAAGAAGCTATCTTGCTTGGTTCCAGACTAGAAGGAGAGGAGGTATTTATAGTTGCAAGCTGAGAAATCTCGAAGAAATTGGAGCAGGTTTTTAAATGTGTTCCCACTTGTGCTGAATGGCTGGAATGAAAGCGACTCCGGTCAATGTTTGGATTTGATTAAAATGCTTTACCACTACCGCACACTGCTGCAGATTTTAAGGGTTTTGTGGTTGGCGTTTGCCAGAGAATTTAGGCCCTCCAAAACTGTCAGCTGATTTTGGTCGGCAATTTTGTTAATGCGATCTTTCTTTTTTGGATTTCTCTTTAAATCTTTAATCTAGACATAATTACGTGCCAAATCACTCGTGCCCACATAATCTTGATTACTTAGCTAATAATCATTGCGCGTGTGATAAATTCAACCTTTATTTTGTGCCAAAAAATAAAATTTTTGATAAGTTGAATAAAAGAATTTTTCGGGGGGGAACCAGTCCTTCAAGGGATGCTTATAGCTGGGGCGCAGTTAAGGAAATAATATTAATTTTAAATTTTATTATAATTACTTTCGAAATTTTCTTAAATATAAGAATTTATCTGTCACACACAGTTCATGCTTATCCATGAATTTAGTATGTAGTGGCAATCTATGATCATCACACTTTATTTGTTATGATTTTTTATGTTTTTTTGGAGCAATGCTACACTGTTAATTGGGTTGGTTGCATGGATTATATTTGATTTCTTCAAACATAATGTTTTTTTTTTAATTTTAGCTTAAATTTATATGTACACAAATGGCGATTAAGCCTTGCTTATATTTGGGAGGTTTGAATTAATTAAACTAGTAATTCATCGTGCTAATCATAAATAAATAGGTGTCAAGCGAGCTTAAATATTATTGTCAAATTTGCAAATTAATTTTATAAATCTAAATGAACATATAACTATAAAATTTAGAATTTATATCTATCTTAGACTAAACAAAATAAGAAAATAAATACTTATTGAACATGCATGCTCGCTTTCAGTCATGCATATGCACGTTGCACCAAGTTTGTTCGTATACAAGAAGAGATTCATGAATAAATAAGGGTGAAACAAACATAAATATTGGGATTAATATGATATAGATTAATTAAGTTTTAAGTAGTGTGAAACAAACATAAATATAAGTATTATGTTTATGAGCAAAATTTTAAAAGTAGTCATAACTCATGCTTCGTTAAAAAAATTGGGATTAATATGATATAGATTAATTAAGTTTTAAGAAAATCATAAAATTTAGAAGTAATGATTGAGATTAATTTTGAAAAGAAGAATTTTGTGAGAAGGAAGGTTACACTAATCCTTTAAAAAAAAAAATTCAGGCATGATTTGATTCTTACACAGGAGTTTTGATTATGTGTTGAGAGCTAGATAATGTATCAACTTTATTCACATTAAGAAGAGAGCTTTGTGTTCATCTCTATGGTTTTTGATTCTCAAACATGTCTGCTCCCTTGCCCTTGTAATATAACCCTGATGTTGAGCTACGATAAGTCAACTCTTATGACATTGGGGTAAATTCAGAGTTAAGATTCAAAGGCATAGAAAGTGTAGAACGATATATGAAAAATAGATATAAGGGAGTGTTTATGTTAGTTTTGGTCAACTCCCTCTTCCTTGGCCCATTGACAATTCTATCTAGGCCTACGATACCTTCCTAGTACTCCTAGATGGTTGAACTGGTCCTAATTAAACTTGTAAGGTTTGACTGACCTTAGCTTAGCTAACTAGTTTGTTGAGTAAGATTTGGCTAGGTTGACTCTGAGTCTGCTTAGGCATGCTTTGAGTTGGCTCTTGGGTGGCTTATAAAAGTTGGCTTGTTTTAAACTAAAGTCATGAATTAAATATGATATAATATAATCAAACTTAAATTAATACACAACTAACTGACCAATCATTTAAATTATTTTTACACTAGAAAAATGTCTGAAATAGAACGCTCGAGCTTCTCATCCAAGTTTGCAAATAGAGAGAGAGAGAGCCATGTTCCCTATAAAAGTCAAAACTTTCACTTGGGATTGAGACTTGCTACAAGATAAAACAACCCAAATACATGCTTAAAAGTAGCTATCGACAAAAGGAGTTTAAGAATTTCCATGGGCAATAGAGCTCAAGTTAAGATAAGTTCTTGCTCTTACCTGCCAATAAAACAAACTCTAAATTAAACAACAATAAAACTAAGTCCAAATGGAACTTAGACAATTGAAACTTAAAAGTAAACTAAAACCAAAATAAACTCAACCAGCCTAAGTCTCTAATAAGATTACATCTAAACTATAAAACAAAACCAAAACTTAACCTAATTTAAACCTAAACTAAATTTACAAATTGAAGGTAAAAATTAACTATATATATATATATATATATATATATATATATATACATAAACTTCGCTTAGACAAATTCATAAAAATAAAAATTAATTAAAATTTTGATTTAAACCAAACTAACCTCCACATAATCGAATATAAACCTAAATCAACACCTAAATTAAGATTACAACTTAAGTAAAACTAAATTCTATTAAACCCAATTTAAACCAAATTAAATCCAAACAAACAAACTTAGTTTCACCCAAACAAACTAAGCACAATGTTAATTGAATTCTAAGTTAAACCCAACCTTAAAGTTAAATTGAACCTAAACCAACCAAAATTAGATTAAACCATGAATTAATCTTAAACACTAAAATTATAACAAAATAAAGTAATTTAATCTAAACAAAATCTAAACTAAGTTACATACACGACCTAAATTAGCCAGAGCCCTCCCAATGGGGTGGAGTTGAATGCTTAAATTGATTTATAACTAAATCAAACAGCTTCTCCTCCTCCATCCAATGACCAAGCAATGTAATTGGAGAGTAGAAGGAGCACATGGATGAACCCACCAAATTGAACCATCATTTAATGATTAGAACCTCTTCACAAAAAAAAACCCAAACTTCATTGGGCCAGTTGGGCATCCTGTTAGCTAATTGCTAGGACTAACATTAGCAACTTATTCACTTAGCCTCCTAGCTCACTCCCAATGGTAATGAAATTGACTTAAACCTAGCTGCACACTATATGATTTTTGCATGTTAGTGTCAAATAAACCAGACATTTAAAAAATATATTTTGACACAAAATAGTTTCAAAGTTAATTTTGCATTGGATCATATGTCCACTATGATGTACTAAAGCATGCTTAATTTCTTTTATATTTTGCAGTTGTTTATGAATGAAATTGTACTTTAAAGAAAAATATTTTTGTGCTTTTCTTTCAGGTATAATTGGTAGGAAATATAGAGATAATCAGAGTTGAAATGGAGCAAAATGAAAGTAAAATGGAGCATTTGGAGACTAGTAGATCAGAGCCTAGGTGCCAGCCTTTGGGCGCCAAGGCGCTCCATCCAAGCGCCTTGGTGCCACATTACTGGGCTCCTAGAAGCTAGTGCTCAGTCTAGCAAATTGAGAGGCTAGTGCCTAGGCGCCAGTAATCCACAAAAATAATCTACTCTTTTAAATACCATTTTTATGTCTATTTTTGGTGATATTACACTTTAAATAAGGGTATTTTTGTGTTTTTGTTGCAAGTATTTCATTTTTAGGCATTTGAAGAAAAAATGACAAAAAGAGAAAAAAATGGAGCAAAAATAGCTAACAAACTAACACATAATGCGTCAAAATCTAGAGCGCTGAAGCATGATGCGCTAGAGTGGCGCATGATACGCAAAACACGAATTTTTCAAATTAAAGCTGTTTGAGACAAAGTTTAGCTAATTTTCAAAGGGACACTTGTTCTAAGCACCATATGGAGTGATTCAATCCATGTGGAAACTTTGGAAGGTTCCAATTTAAAGGAATTTGACTCTTGGATCAAGGAGTCACATCCTTTGAAATTCAAAATTTTGACCTTTGAATTTTGAAGGGAATGGAGATTCTCTTGAGAAGAGAGAACCAGCCAATAAAAGAGAACCTCTAGAGAGAATAAAATCGGGAACAAAAAGTTAGAGAGAGAGAGAGAGGTGTGAGTTAGAGAGAGAAAAGAGGAGGTTTTCTTCTAGGGTTATAAGAGGAGATGGAAAGTGAGAGATTTCTTCTTCATTACACTTCTAAGAGAGAATTGGGAGAGATTGTAAAGAGAGAAAGACTTAAAGAGAACTTCTAGGGATTTGCTTGGAAAAGATTGAGATAAGTTTTATTTTTTATTTCTTTTGTTTGTAAACTTGTGTTCATATATGAAATCCGTGTTTTATCGTATCCTTCTCATGAATTTTGAGTAGTCTTCTTTATCCTTCTTCCTACTTTAAGGAAATGATTTTGTGAAGAATTGATTTAATTTTCTACAGTTTTAAATGTCAATAATTTGTGATGATTTGAACTCCGATCTTCATTTATTTTTCGATCTGGCGAATTGAATTGTTAAAATGTGTTGAGAATTATATGTTATGAAAATGGGATATGATTTCTACAACAAAGGGAGAATCACATTTGATTTCATGAAAAAGTATTTCATTCATGGGATTGGGTGCAAATAAATAGGAAAATATACTTTGATGGATGTAGAATTGGAAGATTTTAAGGTGACATATTATAATCCCTAATTTGATTCAGTTGATTAGAAACTAATGCGAGCATGTTAGCCCTTAGGGGAGGGAGTAGTGAGAGTTCTGGAGTGACACCCGATATCCTCCCAGCCTAACAACGAAATTAGGGACCAAACTCTGAATTACTTAATGTTCTTTATAGAGCTCGGAAGAGGGTAGAGAATATAATTGCTCCTATTTGACACAAAACAATTTTTAAATATATTTTACAAATGATTTCAATTTCTTCATAAGCCATATTTTCATTGTAAAGGAGAAGGATGTTTTCTCATACTTGAACTTTTCGTCAACAAAAACCTTTATTTAATTTCAGCAATTTACTTTTGGAAGTTTACTATTTAGTTTAATTTACTTGTTGTAGTCGTACATCTGCATAGTTAGCAGCATTTCACTTAAGTAGTTTAATTTTAAACTTAGCACTTCACTTTATTTTTATATTATATGAGAATATAAATAACTAGATTCTATATATTTCTAGCTTCCCTGTGGGATTGATATCTAGGACTCTATTAGAGTCTTATATTACTTGAGTGATACGTATACTTGCGTAGCATGTAAACGGGAATTGAGATCTTAAAGATATTTTTAGAGATACATTATTTTCATCAAAATTATATTATAGTTTGGGTTACATTGCATCATTATTATTAAGCTTAACAAATTCCTGCTGCATCAGCCAGCTCTGTGGCGCTAAGGCGCTGACCTGTTTTTGGCCAGTTGCAGTAGTTAATTCAACACGACCACTGAAGTTACCTAATCAATTTAAGCGGTTTGAAGGGAGATTACTGGCACTTCTGAAGCCTTGGGAAAGCGAAGAAAGGCAGAGGATTCGTAAGAAGATCTAGGTTTTGGTATTTTCACTTTTCTTGAGAGATTTGTGAGGGTTTTTGAGAGAAATCCGTAACGGGATTATTTCAACATTGTAGGGAGCACTTGGATACCTTATTGGAGTGATTTTTCACCTCTTTTTAGAAAATAAAAGCGAAGAATTGTGTTACTAATTGTCATATATTTATTATATACACAAATTTAGTGGATTTACTTTTTAAAATTATAAGGATTTTTATGGTGTCCTTCATGTTTTGTAAGTAGATTTCCTTTACCCATCTCTTGTGATGAATAGGTAGGATTTGTAAGATGTGTAGAATTCTTATAGAATTGATCATTAAACCTTAATGTGATGATCTTTCTTTTTGTGCTTCCTTTACTTATCATTCTGGCCAAATGGTTTGTTTAAATTTATTGTTAACTCATAGACTTGAAAGAGCTATGACATGGGTAACTAGGAAGATCATATTGAACTATTTGGTGAATGAGAATTAGTCCATAGGGCAATGCAAATAGATAAGGAGATAAGTTTTAATGCATATAACTTGGAGGTTTCTAGGGTGATAAACAAGAACATTTACTAAGTTGAACCAAACTTCTTTATGTGCTCGGAAGAGAGTAAACAATATATACGCTCCTATTTGTCACTGACCATAATAATAATTCATAATATTTGATCCTCCAATCCATTTATGAAATCACAAGAGAAAGGTAGCTTTTACATCTTGATATTCACTAAACAAATTGATCTAGTTAGGTTTAGCTTTAGACTTAGTGTTGTAATTTAGGAGTAGCTGTTAGCTGTTAATATTCCAAACTAAGACCTATTAGTAATAGGCTAGAATATTTCTTAAAGGAGTTATTATTTTCAATTTCTCTGTGGGATCAACAATTCAGACTCAATAGACTATCCAGAAATAGTAATCCAAGTGTGCAAGAATATCTAATTTTAAGAATTTAATCAAGTTGTTAGGGAGCATATCAAGTTTCTGGAACCATCACCATGACTTACATAATTCTGATAATCGCTGGGGCCGATCACCCACAAAAAAATTAGGGTCGGTAATGTAATTAGTGTCAAAAGAGTTCAACACTAATTGTTTGTATCAGTCAGCCTCTGATAGTGTCAGCGTTAACTAGATTCAACAAGCCCAGTGCAAACACAAATATCAACTATAGACTTTGTTTCCACTTTTGACAGGCATAAATTTGCATCGTGTTTTGTGTCAATTAACTTTGTGAGAGATCATTTATAGTAAAAAATTATCCAGTTGCATCATAAATTATTGAAGATATTACAGTGGAAATTTTTCAATACAAAGTCGACACAAACCTGCAAGAAAATTTAATAAAAATATGAAAGAACAATCAAATTTATACAACCTGCACACAACATATACAAATCTCATAAATATGTAATTATTCACCAATACAACACATAGTTTATGCAAAAACAAATACTGACAATGAAAATAAATATATTTCAACAAACATTAAGCTGCATGACTTAAAGTTCACATCTTTGCATGTAATCCAATAACAAATTATAAATAATATGTCCAACAGAAAATAATAAAAAAAGTATATAAACCCCTATGAGACATCACCATCAACATTCTCTACTTCATCCTCATCGTCGACCACAAAATTCAAGGGCTTCTTGCCACGACAATCTACAATATGCTTCATCAGTCATGCTAAAGCATCCTAGACTCTCTAGTCACTCTCACACGATTGACGGATCTCATCACTCATAGCAGTGACACGCCGGGGAAGCTCCCCATGCTATGATAATAATGACTTCAAACCACCTTGGGGAGTGAAGGGGAGCTTGACCTCAAATGCAATTACCTTCACTCCTAGATCATACACTCTCCCATTATTTCACCCCAGCCGGCTGCCTCCAAATCTCATATTCAGACTGCGTAGTGGTAAACTGACTATCACTATTTTTGGTGGTTGTTGGGATATCACTCTCCCTCTACCTCTCCGTGTTTCAGATGTTCTTGTACTCCTCCTACATAACTAGAACCAAGGAATAAGTGGAATATTACATTAATAGTGTAAAAAATATATAAAGTCACTTTACTTAAATTGACACATTCAGAGAGTTTAGATACGCACTATTGCGTCCATAGGTGTCGATGCGTTTGAACATGCATCTCTTTAGTGGTGGTAGCAGAAAAAGCTCTCGAGTCTGTGGATATGTAAAAAATTATCAGTACAACAAAATTCCATCATTGACTTGTCAAGTATTTCGTGAATCTAACCAGCTTCCAATAGAGTTATGTGTGGGGGCTCAAGCCTCTAATGTGGAGTGTGGCGCCCATGGCCCCTTCGGTCCTTCAGTTCTACTAATTTGTTCGCTTCTTCATATGCTAATCAAGAAGAGGCCCGGGCTCTTTTCAACTAATCCCAAACCTTCTCCTCGACTCAGATGGGCCGCTCTGTCTTCTTATATGCTATGGTGAACTGATTAGTATTGTTAGACACATTTTTATACATATTTTTGAGATATTGCGCTTTAATGGAAGATATTTGTGTGTTTTTTTTTTCAGGTACAATTAAAAAGGTGAAAAAAGTTGAAGAGAGAGAAAAATGATCAAATTTGGATCAAAGATGTGAAAATTGTGTTAAAGTGTTTTGACGCCTAAACGTCAGATCCGACGCTTACGCTCCGGTTAAACAGAGAAGGCCGCGCCTAAGCGTCAGAGGCCCTGTACTTAAGCGCCAGAGGCAGTTATTTGACAGTTTTCTTCATTTGGCCAAATTTTGAAGAGGTATTTGAGGCACATATTGGCTAAAGAGGGTGGTTATGACCACTAGAAAGAAAAATATTATTAAAAAACTTGTGAAAGGAGGCATCCTTTGGAGAATACATCAAATTTGGCACATTTTAAAGAGTTATCAAGACACCTCTTGGAGATTTATAAAAGAATGAAGTTTTTACATTTGAAGTGGGTGCTTGAAGAGGGAGAGAGTGCTGGAGTCATGAGAAGAAGATCGTGGAGAATCTTGTGGAGAGATTCAAACACCACAAAATTTACTTTTTCCTTTTGTTTTTAGTTTTATTTTGAGAGTTGAGAGTGTTGTAAAAGAGAAGAGATTCAAAGAAACTTCAAGACTTTAGTGGAGGATTTGAGATAAGTTTTTATCTTTGATGTATTCTCAAAGAAACTTCAAGACTTTAGTGGAGGATTTGATGTATTCTCAAAACCACGCATTCAACCTAGGTTCGCTGGAAATTGGTAAGTAATATAAAATATAGAAAAATACAATTCTATTAGATGTTTTTAGTAATAAAACTAATAATCTCNACTAATCCCAAACCTTCTCCTCGACTCAGATGGGCCGCTCTGTCTTCTTATATGCTATGGTGAACTGATTAGTATTGTTAGACACATTTTTATACCTATTTTTGAGATATTGCGCTTTAATCGAAAGCATTTGTGTGTTTTTTTTCAGGTACAATTAAAAAGGTGAAAAATGTTGAAAAGAGAGAAAAATGATCAAATTTGGATCAAAGATGTGAAAATTGTGTTAAAATGTTTTGGCGCCTAAGCGTCAGATCCGACGCTTAAGCTCCGGTTAAACAGAGAAGGCTGCGCCTAAGCGTCAAAGACCCTGTACTTAAGCGCCAAAGGTAGTTATTTGGCGATTTTCTTCATTTGGCCAAATTTTGAAGAGGTATTTGAGGCACATATTGGCTAAAGAGGGTGGTTATGACCACTAGAAACAAAAATATTATTAAAAAACTTGTGAAAGGAGACATCCTTTGGAGAATACATCAAATTTGGACACATTTTAAAGAGTTATCAAGACACCTCTTGGAGATTTATAAAAGAAGAAAGTTTTTACATTTGAAGTGGGTGCTTGAAGAGGGAGAGAGTGCTGAGTCATGAGAAGAAGATCGTGGAGAATCTTGTGGAGAGATTCATACACCACAAAATTTACTTTTTCCTTTTGTTTTTAGTTTTATTTTGAGAGTTGAGTGTTGTAAAAGAGAAGAGATTCAAAGAAACTTCAAGAGTTTAGTGGAGGATTTGAGATAAGTTTTTATCTTTTATTTTAAAATAGTTTTGGTTTTAATCGAGACTTCTTGTTAGTTTGACAATGATTTTCACTTTTAAACTAAAGTGTGGTTTTGTTTTCTCCATGGATTTTGAGTAGTTTTCTTTATCTTTCTTCTTAAAATGATAAGTAATTAGAGTTTGAATGGAAGTTGTGGAGAATATTGATCTTTAATGTTGGAAGAAGTTGTGATGATTTAAATCCATGAACTTCATTTACTTCTTGATTTGGCCTATCCAGATGTTAAAATTTGTTG
>NEWO01000096.1:1121144-1142140 GCA_003013225.1 Phalaenopsis aphrodite
TTTATTTTCTTTAGAATCCAGTTTTTGGCACTGTTGCAAAGTAAAGAAATATAAGTGAAAACTATAATTAAAGTCATTGTTATACTGTTGCATATAAACATTGAGGATCAAGTTTTTCGCGCCGTTGTCGAGAAATTAATTGATTTAAAAGCAAATTTCTATTTTTAGAAAGTCTTACTTAAACTTTAACAATTATTGTATTTTATTTTGTTTGTTTTATTTTATTTTTATTTTTATTTCAAGTTTGGGTATGCATAGTTTAGGTTCTATAGGACTAGTGCGGTACGATTTTAAATTAGAGAGAACTGTTAAGAAAATTAGAAAAACCAAAAAAATAAAAAATCTTGAAAAATTTAAAAAATTTACAGAAATGGCAAACTAAAACAATCAAAATGTTAAAATTCATCAAGAGTTTAGATCTTTACGATATTATACCAACCCTAAGGTAGATGAACTTCATTGTAGTATTCAAAAACCTATTGTAGTGACTAATTCATTTGAGCTTAAACCTACTATGTGTTATTATAAAAAAATTAAATAAATTGAATTTAGAAATCTTATTCAAATTAAATGATCGTACATCAAACTCTGTGAAACACATGTCTCGAGTGGCTACAGACATCTACTTTCATGACAGATGGGGCTCATCATACCTGCTCATGATAATCTTTGTGTTGCAGGTGACAGGGAGCTTGTGGGGATTGAATCTACTTAAGAAGCAAATCAGTTACCCAAAAACATATATCATGAAGGATAAACATAATACAATGTTAAAGTAACTTACGATTCCCCCTCTAGCAATAACTGTACCCTAGAGGAGAAGGCAGGGAGTCGGAAGGGGGGGGGGGGGGGGGGGGGGGGGGGGGGGGGGGGGGGGGGAGGCAGGAGTCGACAAGCCAGACTCAAGAGCTGTGCCAACAACAGATGAGAGACTAGGTGTGGAAGTATGTATGAATCTAGTGATGTGTTGATACAAAAATTATAAATTCATCCTCTAGTCACTCATCCAAAGATGTATAATAACATGTGCACATTGTTTAGCTTTTTTAATTAACTACTTTGTATTCTATTTAATATTCATCTTTTATGTATAGTTTCACCGTCTATTTACTATTTAAACTTATGTTTTCAATAGCGGTAGTTTGTAGATTATACTTTAAATTTTGATCTTACTTTTATGTAATGTTATTACTTCTATATTAAGTGGTGATATTTTGTAGATTTCAGTTTACTATTCTTTTTATTATGTGCGCAAATTTATTTATTTATTCTTGATGAAGATGATTTGGAAGATAGTGATGATTTCCCTCCTCATGGGGGATTCATTCATAGTGTTAGGAGGAAAAATAGTGTAGCTCTATGAAGAGGCAGCATACATATGAGCAATACTATCTTAATGAGTGTCGCGACCTCCACTCCCTCCACTCCCTCCACTCAAGGTTTCACCTTGACGTTGTCACCACCTTACCCTACCTTGTCACTTCCTGCTACACCCCCAAAGTCTAAATTCTATGCAAATGAAAATTCTTCTACTTCTACATATCTAGGTGCGTCAAGTGGCACAAGATTCACATTCAACCTAGGTTCGCGGGAAATTGGTAAGTAATATAAAATATAGAAAAATACAATTCTATTAGATGTTTTTAGTAATAAAACTAACAATCTCTATTTTTTTTAGATTTCCTCTATCAACACAGATTGGTCTTGCTATAATGGAGTCATACAAAGTAAGTTTGACGCTCCATACTTATTATGGAAGGAGTCACTGATTAAAATATGGGATATGTATTCAGAGAATTTGAGGTAAAACTTAAACAATAATCTTGAGCTATATAACTTTATCCAGTCAATATATTAATATTGATTATGCGAAAATAATTCTTCTGTTGGCTCGAGCATCATGCACAAATTAGGAACAACACTGAGTCTAGAAAGTCTGCCTGTTTGCACAATATGTTCACTAAAATACGCAAGATGGTTCAACACCCTCTATGGTTGGACGAGTACATTTACACGTACTTGCATAGAGCATAGGATACTACTGATTATGTCAAGAAGAGTTAGCAAGTGAAACACAAATAACATTTGGATCGTGAGAGCATGGATGCCTCCCTACACACTGGAGGGATGATCTCACATACAAAGTACAAAACGATGGTAAGAATTATTTTATGCATTAAATATTAGTGGTGAATAATTATTTAATAACTTTTTTCTTATCTTAACATATACTACAGCTTGAACAGGTGCCTGCCATGGTTAAGCTACATGCTGGTATGCATCAACATAAGTTGGACCACAAGTGAGTTGATACTTGATCATAGAAACCACATGTAAATGACTGAGGAATTTTTATAGCATTGCAATTTTTGTAAAATTCAATTTTGCCTCCAACTATACTTTCTATAATTTTTGTAGGAGTATGAGCAGTTGAAGGAGGCTATGAGTTAATGCTCAAGAGAAGTTCATATCTCTGGTAGTGATTTTGATTAATATGATTATGAGCTTTGAAAAGAAGTCATTGTGGTAAGAAGAAAAAAAAGCTTATGACTTGGGCTCACAAGGACATGCATATGGTCTGCATTTATACGGGGCGATGAACTTCACAGAAAGGTTGTGAAACTCACTGAAGATATAGAGGCCCACTTTGCTACTCAAATAGTTGAAATGGAGGCAAAAATGAAAAAGCAATTTGAGGAGGTGCGACATAGGGCATGTCAGAGAGATAAGCAACCAATGTAGGTGGATGGGGAGGAGGAGGATGAGGAGACAGATGATGAGTAGTTGTGCTGTTATTTTATTTATTGCTATAAGTTATTTATGTACTTGTTACGTATTGATTATGTACTGACTATTTTAGTTGTTGTTTACTACATTATGATTGCATTTATCTTCATTTTGTGATTGTATTATATGGTTCTAGTTTAATAGTTGTGTGGATACGTAAAATAGACTCTGTTGTATATTTGTGTTATTGTGATCTGATTGCAGATGTGTAAATTGTAAAGAAATATATGAGGTTTTTTTTTCAGCTATAATTTTCTATTGGCCAACCGATAACCTATCAATATGCCAAAATCAATGTGTAATTTCTTGTCAGATCTTAAACTGACGATGAGTCCTCAACTGTGAGTAGTCACTTTATATGTAATTATGAATAGACGATTACTCCGTCGTTGAAAATTATATAAACGAGCATTTGACCGTCGAAAAACTGTTGAAAAAAATAGTTCATCGAAGAACCATTGTAAATGGTTTTTCCGAACACGAGAATAGTGGCGGCTAATTGCTCGTCGAAGGCTTGTCAGGAAATTTAATAATCGACAGCTAAATCAATATTTCTAATAGACATAAGACGCTGGAAATCGAATAAAATCCGATAGTGATCTATTAAAACTGTTGGTGCATCACTTTTTTGCTACAAGTTTGGTAAGGTCATGCCACAACAATGCTAAAAATTTACTTCAAATGAACTCCAGTTTTGTTTATATATTGATCACAAGCCTAGTTGTTTTAAAATTTGATTATCTCATTTACTTTTTCACCAAGATTTACTTGAAGAGAAAAATCCTGCTGTGAATACTCCATATTATTGAAGTGCTATGCTCATATTTTGGGCTGAAACTCTAGCAGCACAAACTGAAATTTATATATATATTTTTAATTGCAAGTTGATATTTCTGTTTTAGGTTCTCTTGGATGGTTGGAACTCATTAAAATTGAAAATATAAATTGAATTTCGGATTATTGAAGTGATTTTGGTTGTATAAATAGTGAAGTTCTTACAATTAATAAATTGCAGTGTGGCCTTATCCATGCTCATTTCTATGCTTCAAAGCAATCAATTTTCAGCAGTATTTGGCAGTTTTTTGTCTTCTTCGCCCGTTTTTCTCCTTCAGTACTTCACTAACAATATTATTGGTTGTTTTTTTATGAAGGGCTCTCTAGTTTTACATTCAGTATATTTATTAGAGAAATATTTTGTTTTCACATTTATTGCATAATCATATTGTTACCATTCATGAATTTGTGTTTTCATTTTTACAAATACTCTGTTGAAGACTTGTGAAAATTGCACTTGCAACAATTCATTTCATTCTTATTCTGCAGCCTTTCTTTCAATTGTTCTTCTTAATTTCTTCGAAGAGGACATCACACTACAAGCTGACAAAGTGCTTTTGTAACATGGTTCTTCTATTCATATGTGAGAAGATCATGTGCTTATTTCATTCACTTCATTGGTGCATGTCTTTTTTTCATATAATAATAATAATAATAATATAGCCATCGGCTCATTAAATCTATTGTAATGAAGATTTAAGTTCAGTTGCAAAATTTGAGTTACATTTTTTGTTATAAATAGAGAAATTTATTAATTATTAGTGAATTATTTATTTAGTCATTTGTTTGTTTATGTGAATGCTTAATTTTAAAAATCAAACTATAAATTTAAAATTTCTTGTAATTCAAATTAAATTTGGGCCGACAGAGAACTGAATCTGTTGTGGTTGGTTAGACCAAACTAAACATAAATATACCGTTCATGAATAATGTCGGTCTAACGATCCACACATAGCTATTCATCTAACTCGTTAAAACTAAGCTTGTTCACACCTAGGTTTGTAAATGAACTCTAATTCTGCTAGATTAATACTCAATCATGTTTGCTCAAATTTGTAAATTAACAAGTTTGAACTTTTTCTTAACTTGAAAGTTAAATGAATCTAATTTAAACATTGCACAACTTTTTTTTTAACATTCATGATCAACTTCATGTATTGTTCAACTGAGAATTTATGAAATACTCTACATTGAAGCAATATGTTGAACACGAACAACTTATGATTCGATCAAGTCAAGTTCAATCCAAGGCATAACTGACCAGGCTTAGCTCAATTACATCCATATTGACAATCCTACCACTCGAGATGAGGCCACTCAAAATTTATTGTAAAATATATGATGTTAGTGAGAATTTAATAAATCAATATAAGAGATGCAAATTAATAAAATTTGAGACATAAACCCCCTTTTATGACGCAACAATTTTGATGATGCGCGACAGCTGGTGAACTAGAGCCATTTACAGATTCCCGCACCCCTAAGGCATGCAAATTACATGCAATATAAAATTACATCAAGAATCTTGAAAATGCGTTAAATTTGAATTTGGGAAAAACGGTAATAATTACACATAAGCAATGACGTTGGAATTAAAACACACACACACTTAATCTCCCCCAAAGTCTTTAATAATCATTATATTAATTGTCATAAATTTATTAATTAAACAGTCCTTAACGTTTTTTTGGGACAACTAAAGCTACTAGAATCAATAAAATAAATGAAAGGATTAATAAAACTTATCTGAAGTATTCCAAACTGAAACTCTGATGAAGTACACTTTAATTAAGTATATATATTTATTTTATTTTATCTATATCAAACAAAAATCATTAAATCTAACCAAATATGTCAAATAAGTTAAGGATTAATTCAAGCAAGACACATTACGCTATCTTGTAGCTAGGTATGCCACTGAAGCTAAAAACACTGAGAGAGCCAAAGCACAGGCTTTCAGTGGAAATGGACAATCCAAAGAAGGATAAGAAGCAATTCACAAGAGATCTTAAAAGCATGGGAGACTGTATCTTCTCCTCAAAGAACCCAAACAATAGGATAACTAATTTTGTCAAGATGTCCGTCTGATTTGCATGACAAATGCTTTAATAAAATGAAGGGGTGATATGAAATTTTTAAATTTCACATAAAAATGCATAATAAATTTATGAGTTTGTGCATGTTTTATTTTCTAAGTATTGAGCCCAAGTGATGTTTCATTATATACGCCACTCAATTAATTCCTATGTATTTACATATCTAACTTATAAATTTTACCTTTTATATTAATTATAACGCCCAGATCTTTGATGTCACATACCTTTTCGGATATACGTATGTTGACATATATGTAAAAGATGAAGTTTAGATGTTAGATATGTAAATGCATAAGAACTAATTGGTATGTATGTAAATCTTCTTAAAAGGAATAGTTTGACTAGGACCAACAAGTAATTGGGACAAATTAAGTAGTTTATGTAATTGGGCAAGTATCTTTCATTATAATTGACAAAGTTGTTTTAGTAGGTGACTTATACAATGACAATATGTGAGTGAGTGGGCTCTTGATTCAAGAGTCTACTTGGCTGGAAAGAATTTTAATGCAAATATAACTTTTACTTCATAGTTTCATTTTAAAGCAAGGTTTGATTTTTATGTAATCAATAGGGAATATGGTGTATGATCAAATGTACTATTTTTTTATATGAAATGTCCACCCAATCCTTGTTGATAAATTTTATTTATAACGAATATAAACTCAAGTATGCATCAAAAAATTTAAAGAACAATTCTCATTATATAGGTGAAAACAAAATTCAAATCAATTCCTCAATGATTTTGAAATGCTCAATTTCTGAATTCTTCTATTAATCAACACTCATGATATTTTTTAAATTCACATAAAAATAGAGAATAAAGTTTATGAGATTATGCATGTTTTATTATGTGAACTCAACAAATATTCCATTTCCCTAATAAGATGTATCAAAAAGAATAATTTGAATGGGACCAAATAGCTTATATAATTAGGTCAGTATATATCTTTCACTATAATTGGCAAACTTGTAATAATATTTGAATAACACAATGTGAGTGAATGGACTCTTTATTCAATAGTTTTTTTGGTTTCAAAGAGTTTGAATGCAAATAAACTCCTCTTCCCAATTACTTGTTTGAGGTTTGTTAAAGAAATGTGAAGAAATGAAATTCTTTTAAAAGAAGAAAATTTTATCAAATTTTCATTCTGGAGGCTCACACACATCTAATTTATAATAAATAAAAACTTAATTTGCATCAAAAAATAAAAAAAAAGAAATATTGTTTCCTCGACGAATGGGTGAGAACTAAATTCATATAAATTCCTCAAACTTTTTTGCAATGCTCAATTTGTAAATACATTTATGTTTTATCTTTATAATCTATTAAATTAAAGTCCACTATTTAAATATTAATCACTTGAGACCCAAGATTTTTCACTCTTCTAACAGATGCCCTTACACATCAAGGCATCTAGATAGCAATCTCTGTCCAAACAAATTAAGATGGATGAAAACCTTACGCTAATCTAATTCCTAACCAACCAAACTCTTGGAGAAGTAATAATTGATTATAAAAATAGAATAAGAGCTTTCATATTGTTGGTTCCCCGAAATTTATTGGCAGTAGACAAGAAGGTGCTCCACTTAATCAGGACTTTTCTTTCTAGCTAATCACTTAAGTATCATTGTTAATGAAGACAACATAAGAGTATTCACAGATGGGTACATCCGTGGCAAGCACGCACTTGGACAACATACTCGACTTATATTTCTAATTCAATGATGGCTACTTAGAACCGTTATGGAAATTAGCTAAGTCTTTTATTTTGTCTTAGTGTGCTTTAGAATTATATAATTAGGGGACTGTGCAAGCTAATTACGTACTTAATTTTTCTCTGAGTCATATGCATGCATTTACCTGAAAGCCAAGGTTAAAAATTGTCCTCGTCAAAGTAGTTATGGGTTTGGATAGAAAATTAGTTTGTTTTAATGTTATATTTATTTGATAATATTGACCGCTAGCATTAAGTCGTTCAACGCACCTTATCTCGATTATGTAGAGTCCAGGTTCAAATTATAGCGGCATTTTTTATTTAATGATGTTGAGTGGTTATTACGTTAATTTTATTGCATTTTGTGGCATCGTGGTGGAGGGCTTGTTTTTAGTTTTTTGATTGATTTTTGTTTTGTAGATGGAGTTCAAATATTCAATTCTCCCACAAAATAGAAATTTAGGATGTTATTATTGTTGTATATGGGAACATTTATGGTAATAAAGCACAAACCTTTATCATTTTGGTGCTATATAAAACTTTTGCATGAGGTGATATGTAGAGTGCGTAACATTTTTTAGATGATAAAGTAGGGCGGGGAAATGTTAAGAAGCCTAACTTAGTTGAAACAGTTCTCTTACCATGTCTTGGCTAACCCTAACACAAGCGGTAGTCAACCAAGTTTTGGTCCAACCCTAATCCTGACTAACCCAACTCTAACCCTGACCTGACCCAACCTTAATCCTGTTTTGACCCAACTCTAACCCTGACTCCCAAACCTAATCCTGACCTGGCTCAACCCTTAACCGACCTGGCCCAAACCCAACCCTTACTGAACCCAACCCAATCTTAAACCCGACCAGACCCGACCCAAGCCTAACCTAGATCTGACCCAGGTCTAACCCATATACAACCCAAATCAACCTAGATTAGCGCAGGTCCAACCCAGGTCCAACCCAAGTCCAACCCTTATCAAACCCAAATCAACCTAGGTTTAACCAAGGTCCAACCCAAGTCAACCTAGATCAACCTAGTTCCAACCAGGGCAACTCAAGTCCAACCCGGGTCAACCTAACTCCAACCAAAATTAAACTAGATCAACAGAGGTCTTTTGACTTAACTTTTGTGAGACCTTTTTTCCCTCTATAGTAGCATAAGATCTAACTTTAGGGTTTCATAATGGCCTTCTTAGATGCCTAGAAATGGGACCAACATACACTTAGAACTTCAAGCCCACTCCACATTCACTTATTTCATAAGGTTAAGCCCAAATTCTTAACAACTGGTTGACATGATGAGGGTTGAAATTGGTAGAAACCCTAGTTGAATTCAAATAGGTGGAGGATGCCTTAGGCAACCAATGGAGCCTGGAGTCCTAGGAATCCCTGTGATGACCGATTAACTATCCATACACCCTCTTTAGCCTAGAAGAAGCCTATTGGGCATGAGGCTAGTTCTAGGCTAAAGAAGGGTTTACCCTTCGTACAAATACCCTAAAAAAATCCTAACCTCAAAATTTTAAGTCAAAGATTAAACCATCAAAGCTAAAATTGGAGCCTACCCAATTGCCTTCCCCAAACTTAAGGAAACCATAAGAACAAATAACCACTAAAATACAATAAATTCAACCTTAAGCTTAAAATATTTAACACCCTTAAAAGAAATTAAAATCAAACCTACTTAATAAAAGATCAAAATAAAATAAATTAAATAAACATCAACCACATAAGACTACTAAAAACCACTGGTTAACTTAAGCTCATACCAAAAACACTAAAATCACTAAGTTGAACTTAGGATCAAATCTACTTACAAAAATGAAATAATAAATTAAATTAATTAATCTAATTAGATAGATTATTTAATCATAAGTGGCATGAATGGTAGGCCCAACCATCCAAAGAAAGCCCATCATCAAAGGCCCAAAATTAGGCCCAAGCCTTCTAACCTTAAAGGGCAAATCCAAAAAACCCACATGATCTTTCACTACACTACAACCCAAATAAAATGAATTAAAATAAATAAAAGATAAAACAAACACTCAAAGATAAGCCATGCACACTTAATCATGGGAGCCACCTAGTGTCACCATGGTCAAACTAATCAAAATCAAACTCAAACAAGAGTCATGGAGGACCAAAACGAAGTCAAGTCACCAAAACCAAAGCCCTCCCCAATCAACTCTAGGTCTTACCATACTACCTCCATAGCCATTGAAGCTCTACCATGCTCAAGCTATCAAAATGGAGAAAGTCCCTTTACCTCTGCCCAAGCCACCTTCATCCCTCCCTTCATTCTCTGAGAATTCACTAGGGATCCTCAAGCAATCCAAAGTTTCTTTTATGGCCTCTCATGGCTATTTAAGGCCTAAACTAGAGGACATCGGAACACATTCAAACTCCTCAAGTTCCCACTTAAAACCTCTCCCTCTAACATCAACTTTGCTACCACATACTCTAGCGGCCACCTCCCACCATTTCTAAGCCATCTCCACCATATACATACATACATACATACATACATACATACATACATGCATACATGCATACATGCATACATACAAACATACAAACATACATATATACATACAAATACATAAATATACATATATACATACATATAAATATGTTCACTCTTTGTTTATAAAATATTATGTTCAATTCTTATAATTATTCTGAACAGTAATACAAACACACACACTCTCTCTATCTCTATCTCTATCTCTCTCTCTCTCTCTCTCTCTCTCTCTCTCAAACACACACACACATTCAAATGTTCTCTAAATATATTATTTTATTCAAAAAATTATATATATGTTCAAAGGTGCTCTAAATAAACATTTATTTTAACAAAATTCATACAAATATGCTGTAAAAGTATTATATTAACTTGAGTGAGTTTTAAAAGAGAGGAGAATGAAATAAGTTTATACATGCTCTAATCTGTAATATCTTTAAAAACTTTTTATTAGTTTAAACTTGGCTCTTTTAAAATAAATTTTTTAATAAACAACAAAAACCTTTTAAAACTAAAAACAAACACAATCTTTTTAAAGAAAGCTTAATAAAAACTTCCAAACAAAATCAAACTTAATAAATTTCTAAAAATAAAAATTAATAAAATCCTTAAAAAAACCTTTTCAAAAATAATGAAAATTAACAAAACCCCAAAAGTTTAAAAAAATTAACAAAACTTTTTCAAAAATAACTTGCTAAGAAATAAGCCAAATAAAACCTTCTTCAAATTAAGCTTTGATAAAATTTGTCAAATATAAAGCTTAATGAAACATTTTTTTACAAAAAATGATAATCTATGCAAAGAAGTAAAACTTAAATAAAACTTTTCAAAAATAAAATCTTCTCAAAACAAAACCTAAAACAAGATATATTTCAAAAGAAAACTTAACTTTCTTTCACAAAATCTTAAACAAAACACTTTTTAAAACAAGAACAAAATCTTATGTAAACCTTTGCCCAAATAAGGTAAGTTTATACCATCTTTTTTAAATTTAAGTAAAACATTTTAAAAGAAAATCTCATTGAGGGTTGACCAATTATATAAATTCTCATACCCAAAATTATATAACTTTTGCAAATCTCTCAATTAGTAGCTCATGCAAGACTTATATATGAGAGTTTGGCTCGTAAATGAATATGCTACATTTCAAGAACATGTGATTTATAGGCATAGTTTTTTAGCATACAAGTCTTTGGCAGTTTCATGCATACACATTTTCCACATTAAGATTCACCCAAGTCGATGACATTTGTTTATGACTGAATAAAACATATTAAAAGTTATCTTTTTAATCAGTGTAAAATTTTTTGAAGGTAAGCATGTAAAGGCTCGAATAAATTTTTTCTAGTATATAAACTTCAACATATAACAATAAACCAAACACTAAAAGTCAAAATTAGTAGGAAGAATCAATGGAAAATACCTTATACAAAAAAAATAAATGCAAAACATGAACTTAGAAGACTCTAATTTTTACAATGATTACTAAATAGGAGCTGAAACAAATTACAAATTTAATATCACACCCCCAAAAAAACTTTAAAATCTACCAACTTTAATCATGAGAACCACCACTAGGCAGATCAACTGTGAACCCTAGCTTAGCCAAGTTAGCAATAAGGATCACATACACCCTAGAATAGTTCAGTCAAGAAAACTAATTTATATTATTAGGTACCCTTAATTACTGCTAAAAACTAGAAAATATAAAACAAATAGCTTTTCCCTCTTGGATTATGTAGATGCCCGAGGATTAAGTAACTCATGGTTACTGATAATGGTGACTTTAACCACCTAATAGTAAAAAGGTTTATTATGCCATCACTATGGTAACCGTTTAGTCCTCTAATTATCTGATTAGTTAATAATCTAAGGATCCTAATTCATCCAACATGATAAAAAACAATGAGAATCTTGATCAGGGGTGTTATTCGCAAAGATAGACTAGTCTGCCCATTTAGGCTCTTTGTAGGGGTTAGGGCTTTTCTTCCATTTAAAAATCCTTCTAGCCTAGTTTCCCCTTAGTCTCGGGTTAAAATCCAATTAAATCCTCACTATCAATCAAATCTTCTAACCTCAAATTTCACATCTGATGCTCAGTTCAATGTGCCAATATATGACATGCATATTTGTAATTTTCTAAGATTTAAGATGTTTTTTATATGATTTACAATAAGAATATTTCATAGAGGGTTTTGTTTAGGCTGACGGCTTAGATTTGGTCATTTGGCTTATTTCAAGAAGTTTAGGATTAAGGATTTTTTTTTTTTTGAATTTATTGTAAGTGATATATAAATATTTTAAGAATAGATATTTTTTGTCACAATTTGTCCAAGAGTTTTAGGGGTTCTAGTGACCAAGTGAAGAAGACTAGGCCATATTTTAACTCTATTGCTTGAGAAAATATTAGGTCAGCACTCTGGATCATCCGAAGTTCAATAAGAAGACGCCACGTGTAAAGTGGTTCTATCACAATACACTGTGATTTGTCCACTTTACACATGTCGCTACCCTATAGGACTTCGGATGCATCCGAATTCCTAACCTAATATTTTCTCCTATTTATCATCATAGAGATAAGTTGAAAGCGATCACCCAATCTCCCTCTGGAATGGTTGGCCACTAAGCCGCACTTGCTCTCGGAACTAACTCTAAAATCCTTCTTTATTTTAACAAACATAAATAATCCTTACTATATAACCAAATGAATACAATACAGAGAGGGAGACCGGTCCTAATTTGAGTTAGAGAGAAATTACTCTCTCCAAACCTTTGGTAAGCTGAGCAAGATTAGGAAGACGTTTGGACACAAATTTCACTTAAATTAATATCTTCTCATTATTTTATATAATAATCCTCTCATAATTTAAATTTTTAAATTGGTATAAATCCATAAAAATTAAAAAATTAACATATAACCATAAAATCAAAACACAATCACATAATCTTACAAAATATAACTACGATATTTAAAATTTTAAAATTTAAATAAATGTTTTTAATTTATTCCTCATCATGCTTTATGTGACATGTCCATTTTTTGTTTTGCTCGGACTTCTTTTGTGCTGCGTAAATGGCATGTTTGTGTGTATTTTAACATAACAATCGCTTAAAACGGTTCCAAATGACATCAAAGCGATTATTTTAGACAATAAATGAGCCAAATACAAACTTGTCGCTCAATTAAAAAATATGAGATAGTCCTAACTGTATATGGTTAGCTTGCTAACTTTATCATTAATCCAGCCATTCGGTTCCTGCGAGTAACCAAGTTAGTATAAATTATAATCCAATAATAATTTTTTAAGGCAGATAATTACAGATCACGTACCCTTTGAATGGGACAGAAGCCCATTACAATTTTATTATTTATATAGACCCCCTGAAAGAAATATTTAATTTGATTCGGGTTTGGATTTACTTAACGAAATGAAATAAAAATAGTCACATCAGCTTTTTTTCGGTTAATTTCCACCGGCCATCACATATATCGACACGTTGCAATTTAGTATTTAGCTAAACTCCACGGAGTTCTGGTTTTGTTTTTTGTTAAGCAAAAATTGAACCGTTGATGCACACTGAATACTTCTTTTTTCGGCAACTACATGCAAAATATTAGAATCTATCCCAACGTTTCTGCCAACTTCTGTGCACACATGTATTAGCCAGGCCGCATTCTGATTTCATTGATCTCTCATGACTAGATGTTCGGATAGGCGGTCATGTGTACATAATATTTTATTTATTGCTTTGCAGGATATTATAGTCCTATAAATGATCCAAATTTGAGCCAACATTACTTGGTTTGGCTAGTTAAGCAAACAAGAAAAAATATTTATTTGTGTTTAATTTCATAATTAGCGAGCCGATGATAAAGTATTAAAAAATATATAATATACAAAAAATTTGATATTTCTCTTACTCTCTGTGCCCAAGTATAATTGTATAAAATTTTTTGTGTATTCTAGAGTCCACCTGCTGAAGTGGTTGAACCCATTCATTTCACCCATGGGCTAGTCTAGCTTATCTAGAGAGAGACAATTATTAGAGAAGATTAACATGACCATATGGATGCAGGTTCATCATTCTCATTAAAAACACAGTTTGACATCCATGTCACGGTCCTTTCATCGAGATACAATGGATAAGAATTGTATGATGAAATATATTTTTTATTATTTTTCCTCTCCTAGTATAAAAGGAAAATCTAGACAATAGAGAAGGAAAAACCATTTTCTTAAGAATTCTTGAATTTCGGAGCATCTCTCTGTCTCTCTCTCTCTCTCTCACACACACACACTGACACCCAAAAACATTGTAGCTCGAAAATTTTTTGACGAGCTCGACAGTCCAGCTTTCCAGATGCTCTAGTTCAATAGATAATCTCTCAGACCTCTTCCGGGTCTTACACATCTCTCTTTCTCTCTCTCTAGAGAGAGAGAGAGAGAGAGAGAGTTGAATCTTAAAATGTTCGGGAGGCAGATCCAAGCAATAGAGCATAAAAGTAAGAAGAAGGACAAGAGAGTACATTGATGAACAGTAAGAACGAGAAATTATATTTGAAAAATGTCCCCTCTTTTATAGGCATAAGGGGATCAAACAAAATTATGTTTATAACCCCTCTTTAGTTGAATAGAAGTGTTATTACTATATTTTATATGAGGAGGTTAGATTGACCGCTCTGTGGTTATTTTTTTGGTGGCAGACTGTTGTCGGTTGGTTTGTTTCAGGCCTTTGTGTGACAGAACATTATCGACCAGTCTATATTAGGCCGACCGGCTCGGTTGTAGTTTTTATAGGAAAGAGAAACAATGAGTGGAATCAATAGGTCTCTTTTCGGTTTGGTTAAGTAGATTTCATTAATGTGGTCCCATTAGTGGATAACCAACTAGTGAATCCCTCTGTTCGTCATCATTTTGTTTTGTTGTAGGCAATACAAGAATTTAGGTTTTTTCCGAAGACCGCAATTTGTCGGTTATGATAAGAAAAACCATCTCTTTCAATGTTATCGATGACTTTAAGCTTATAGGTAAAATATTTGTTGATAATTCTACAACCGATTGATATTCCAATTGTATAAAAGTACCAACGGTTCTCCAAAAATTTAATATCGTGGCTTTTCCGAGAAAATTTGAGTCATCGGTAAGCATCGATTTGTATAACTGACGGTTCTTCCGTCGGTGATAGTGAAAACATACACATCGAAAAATGTCGCACCGGTCAGTTTTTTTTTTTTCACAGGTAAAACTGTTAGTTATCCGTCGTTTATGCGTTGTTTTTTATAACTTAGGGCTAACATTCAGAAAAGTGTCGCATCCGTCGATTTTTTTGACGCAGGTAAAATTGTTGGTAAAGTGTTGTTTATGCGTCAGTTTTCAGTTTCACGCTCATCGTTTTTTTTTTTTTTGATGCATCTTATGCATTCACCTATGTGTCGGTTAGGCATCAGTAAAAATGTCCATCGGCTAGCCGTCCGTTTTGCCTACAGATAAGTTTAGAATCGTCACAAAACCAACGAAAAGCCTTCGGAAATCTGTAGCATAAGATAAAAATAAATTCTTTTTTTCATATTTATATTACCACACTTGTTATTACAACATGTAATATACAATTTCAAGCATTTAACGAAATAACATAGCTGTCAAATAGTAAATTATCCAATTAAATAATAAAAAAAATAAAATGCATTTACTCTAAAATATGTATATCACTTTTCATAGAAAAAATATAAATCTAAATGTACTTAAACATAAAAAAAAATGAAGAATGCCCTCCTAATCATTCTCCTTTTTCTCATCAACATCACCCTCATCCTCATTGTCCTCCGCCGTTTCCTCCTCATCCAATGTTGTCGCTGTCTTGCTACGCTCCCTCATCTCCCACCGGCAGTAATCCAACTCACCCTTGAGCTTGGCCTCCATGTTGGCCTCTAGCTCCAACCTCATCTGAGAGAAGTAGTTGTCATAACACGTTTTGAGATCTCCTCATCCTATGCGATAAAGATAGAAAATGCGGATGCACTGTTGGAGGGGTGAGTGTTGTAGGCAAACTCATGCGACTCGAGCCTAAATACTAGAAACTTCTTCTTCTCTCTAGCAGCCTCCCTCCACAGATGATACTAGAGAGGATTACACTCGCAGATCGTAATACCTCCAGACGCATGTGATCGGCTCTCCTTCAACTGCTGGAATCTCTCATGCAAATAAAATTAGTTACATTTAGATAGAGCTAACATGTATTAAAATCAAACAAGCATAGCTCATCAATTACTTTGGTAGCACTAGATCTGTAGTCAATCAAAGACTGATCAGACCGTGAGGGATCTCGTTCAATCACCACAGTCTATCCATAAAATGAAATAATTAGAACACATGTTAAAACTATAGAAAATATTATAGAATAAATGAAATCTTACCAGCCTCCACTTGTATTCCGCATGTGGGGGTGCCCAACCACTTTGCTTGGAGGGGTCCATGCCTTCACAGTCCGACTGCCTATTATGGTTTACTTGCTCCCCCTTCTTCTGGTAGTTCCGAGAATCCCAGGCCCTAAGCTGCATGACGAAAGAATCATCTCCAAGCCACAAAAGACGCTGTCACAATTTTCAGATTTTGCCAAACATATATCACATAATACTTTGAGAGTTTGCATTTCACCATATAATGAGAAATCCAATTTTCATCTCAAAATAAAAATGCACTTCAAATATTTTTGTTCATGACATTGCAGAAATAATGTTTTATGTGAATTTCCATTTTGGGAATGAAAACTAGATTTCCCATTGGATGATGAAGTGAACACTTTAGTTATATGTTATGATATTTTTTTCTCAGAATTTATTCAAAGGTGTGAAAATGATTTGGTTAAAAGTTGTGAGGACAAAGATGCTTACATTTATGATTAACACTTCACTCGGAGATAAAATATAACAAAAATATATTTGTGCGAAGGCAAGTGTAACTACAATGTCATACAATATTAAAGGGTATCGTCCTAATGGACTGCGAATCAATATTCCACCAATAATGATCTTCAATGAAACTAACATTACTAAATTTTAAATATTCCGACTTGTATTAGATCTAATTTTCAGATCTAGTAATGCCTGTCACTATAACTACATCAAACCTTGCAAAGCTTATTTCTTTCAGATTTTATTTTCCAAATGAAAACCAATCATAGGACTAAATATTCTTGTCGCCACAAACTCCATACGTGATTGATTACACACCTGAAAATATGTTTTAAAAAAAAATAGGCCATATGATGTAAAAGCTTTCACTGCATTCTCCAGTACTAAGTCTAATTTTCATCGCCATAATAAAAATTCACATCAAAATCTAAGTTGCCAGTTCTAAAATGAAAATTTAAATCGAAATCTAATTTGCATTGCCAAATGAGAACTGCAGCAATAGTGGTGGGGATGTGGGTGGGGCAATTGCCTGCTTGACCGTACGTGAGTCCGCCCTTAGCCTTAGTACTAGGATATGTTGCTCAAGTCATTAAGACTGCTTAACCACTCACTAAGTAAATTCAGACCAAATGTCAAAGCTACTTTGCAAAAAGGACAAGCATAAACAAAGTTGACAATATAGTAGACTTTAGTTCATATCTTGGAAATCAGTTTGTACTATATGTAATTAAAATTATTATATACTAGCAAAATTCATTTATTTCACAACAAGTATTTGCTGTGCCTTGCAATTCAAATTTACCTGTATTACATTAAGGCATCTTTTCTTGTAGCTTTATGTTTTAACCAAAACTTATAAATAGACTGTTAAACCTTGAGCCTGAAATATGATAATATTCGAACTTATTTAGTACTTTTTAATAATAATTATCATGTATACTCTAAATTTTCTTTATTTTCTCTTTTCCTTATTTTCTTATTAATTTTTTTAGTAGGCATTGGTGTGTCCACTCATGAAATAATTTTGATGCAACTTTCTAAAAGGAGTAAATGCAAAGAATCGAACTCAAGCATTAAATAGCAAGTTCATTGATAAGATATGTCCCTTGGAGAATTAATACTTTATAACAAACATGCTAACTAATTAAATGGAGTAATGTCATGCTTAAATGATTAAAAAATTTTCATAACACATTTCCATAACCATTCCACTAGGGAAAAATTTTGCTTCCCGTAATTAATGAGACATGATTCTAAAAAAGTAATGCCCAATATCTTAGCCTTGAAGGGCTAAGAAAGTTTGATCTTAATTGACCAAACTAAATTCTAATTAAAGGAGCGAGATTAGGCTATTATACAAGATAAGTCAATATATCTATCAAGATGTGAATTTATGCAAATGTTGCAATGAAGTAGATTCGACCTTTGAAAGTGACTTAGTAAGTACATGAAATAATTGAGTCTTTTTTGTCCTAAACATATTTGAGGTTAGATTATCTTAGGTTGTTGTGAAGTCTTCTTGTCAATTATTTGCTAGTCTACCAGCATTGGCTACTCAAATGGCTTGGTCGGAAGGGTGGTATAAATTTATACTTACATTAATCAAATCTCACTATAAAATATTGGCTTGATATTAGAATTAATCATGTTGAGAGGAACTCTCCATGGTGAAATGATGTACAGATGAAAATACAAGGTGCATAATATAAATAACCAATAACACAACAAGTTTTGAGAGATTAGTCAACCATTCCTTGTGTATTTTGTTTGCGAAAAATATTAAATATCTTATATAAATTTAAGAGAATTAAAGTATGCTTGAAATAACTAAATGATCTGTGATGCATGCAGTTATGAAGAACAATTTGGTAAATTTTCAAATGCATTTTTTTGATGAAAATAATACCAACCCATGCAAAAAAAATTAGATAAGATTTCCAAATAAATATAAAATTTTGAGTTTATTGTAATTAAAAAAACTTTAGATTTATTAAAATATTTAAAATATTTTGGTATATAACACAAAAAATCTCTAGTTAGTTGTACATTGCTCAGCAACACTTCAAACTTTTATGGCATGCTCTTATTAATATATTTAACATACCCATTAGTTTTGTGAATTTATAATTATATTTGGCAGTTAAAGCGTTTTAAAATAGTTAATTGAATTTTAAAAGTTATTGCAATTGATTGATACTTAATGTTAGGCAAATTAAGCTCAACTAAGAAGTACAATGGGTAGTTAAAGAGCAAGTCCATGAACAAGGACCAATAGCATGGAAGTTGGATGATTTAACAAGATTTAATCCATGAAGGTACCTAACAAAATTTTTTTCTTAGAAATGCAAACTTCATTAAGTTATAAGCCTTTGAGGAATACCAAGTTAAGTATTTTCTTTATGAAATTCTTTGCCAAAAAAATTACATTATTGTGACATAACCTCAAGTAAAGTCTAAAACAAATTCATAAAAAAATCAATCTTCTAACTTGAGCTCTACAACATTATTTGAATCTCAACAAAATCGTACCCAAGAATTAACTCAAGTATATTGCCTCTTAAACCAAGTTAAACAAAAACCTTATTATATGAGGTCTCTTGAAATTCAATGAACTCTCTTTGAAGGATTTAAGAAAAAAAACTATTTCAAAAAAATAAAGTATAAAGGTTGGGAAACTATTAAAGATGTTTAGCCTAAAAGGCAAGAATTGGCTATCGAATTGAAATTGGTCATCTTCAAGGTAGAGAGCCATGTATTTGCAACTTAGAACAATATTTACAAAACTTATTTTAAATGAAAATGATACATAGAAGATAAGGGTTAAGTAAGGCTTGAAACTTATAAAAGTAATTTAGGATTCAACAACTAAATAATTTTTTATATTTTTGGCACAATAATTACTCAAAATAGATATTTCTAGCATGAGATAATTTTACATGGCTAAATATTTAACTTTGAGAAAGTAAACTCGACTCAATAACTCACAACAGATAAATGTTGGTACTCAAAACAAATTAAGACATTGAAAATAAAAAAAAAGGGGGGGACATCGAGTAAAAGGACATAATAGTGATAATAAATTATTTTTTATTTACATATTTTGTCACTAAATGTTTAAATATTAAATTAAATGAAAGTGTGAAAAATATAAAACATGGGATTGCATGGCACATTGTTTTCTTCAACTTTAATAGAGGCAACTTTAGAAGTGTTAGCATTAGTCACAAGTAAATAAAAATTTGTATTACTGTTAAACTTGGTCGTTCCTATAATTTTTCGAACTCATTTATTATTTTGTGCTAGAAAGTTTTTGACTGTAAAAGCTTAAGCTTTAGCTCAATATAAATTCCCAGCACACATGCAAATAAAAGTGTAAAAGATACCAATAACGTATACATGAAAAGACTCAAGAAAGGGAAAACCCTGTAGTCAAAATAATCCACTTGAAAATTCAAATTACAAAAGTCTGCTTTTCTTATCACTAGAGAGCTTGGGGTTACAAAATTATGTTGAAATCGCAACTGCCTTGGAATAATCCAATCAATGCAGTTCTATAGGGGTAGTTGGGACTACAACAATTATAGTCGGTGCTTACAACAGTTGTAATTGACTACAAAAGTTGTAGTTGGGTGGCTACAATATATCGTATTTGACTGTAGAAGTTGTAGTTGGTGGTTACATAGCCGTAATTAACTACAACAATTGTTGGCGGTGGCTCAGAATGATTGGTGATCATTCACCTACACTTCTCTACAATAATAATGTTGTATTTGTCAAGCTAACTCTTCTCTTCTTCCTTCCCGTTCAAGTGAAGACTAATGGTCTATTTATAATTTTTTAAAAAGGAGTTTCTGTATGATAATGAGAGAGACTTCTTTTCTCATAAAAAAAAAATCAGTTCAATTCAAATATAATCTCTTAATCATATATCATTAAAAAAACATAAATTTGAACCGACCAGCATCCCTCATATCGATCATGCTTCTTTCACATATAATATATATCACGTAAGTACAAAAATGGATACAGATTGTATGATTGAAAATATGATATGATGACGTTAAGCATGCTCTTAACTATATATATATATATATATATATATATATATATATATATATATATATATATATATAT
>NEWO01000096.1:1142520-1158208 GCA_003013225.1 Phalaenopsis aphrodite
AGAGAGAGAGAGAGAGAGAGAGAGAGAGAGAGAGAGTCATTTTCTTGATTCTAATCAGGACATACAGAAATACTTGAAAATTGATGACTGTAATGACTTAACGAAATGAAACAATAATAGCAGCGTCAGCTTTCTTCTCTCTGTTAATTGTAACTGGCCTTCGATAGCTTTCAAAATAGGTTAATTTTGTTTTTTAAACATGAAAAAATTTGTAAGATTTTTTCCCAAGTGCAGAACCAATCTGTATTTTGAAAGTGAATAAATTTATAGCATATTAATACAAAAAAAAAACTAATATTAAATAATGGAATAGAGAATATATAATTCAAAAGAAAGTTTTTAATTTCATTATCATCGATGAATTGAACAATTATTATAATTTTTTTAACTATATTTTGCATTTTTATGTTGTTGTGTAATAGCTTCATTAGAAATTAAATCAAATATTTACTTCTTTATATAATGTATGGCATAGTCATTAAGCTAGTTATGAACAATTTTACTATGCGAACGAGGCTTAGCAAGAATTGGATCATATTCATTTGATGTGCGGATATGCAAAGCTTTATTGTCAAAAATCATGTATGTATACAAATAGTCATAACTTACATAGCAATTTCCACTTGAACACCAGTCCATGCTTAAATCAATATTTGCATGATTAACTAATTATACCTACCTTTTTGCTTGTGTTCCCTAATGCATTGTCTAAGATAAGGATGAATTTATCACTAGTAATATGTTTGTTAATTTTAACCAAGTCTTCAACAATTCTTTGAAACCACATCAATCTCAATACTCATACGAATAGTTTATCTATTATAGTTTTTCTACCAACACAAGTAATATTTTTCAACAGTTGTTAAGACTACGAAAATATACTTTAGGATATTCGAGGCTAAAGTTAAGCCATCAAACTTCAAATCATTTTCAAGTATTGGTTCTCATGATAAAGTGCTAGGCATTAATGAAATGATAGTTTTAAATGTTTTAATTATGTATATGTGAAATTATAACAATGAAAGGGTGTCAATGAAATGGTTAATTGTAAAAATAAATAAGAAAAAAACATTTAGTTCTCTTTATTAAATCGGTGTATCGTATTAATATGAGTTAATGCTTTCAAAATTGCTAGCAAGTTTTAATAAATTTTCAATATATATCGTATCAACATGGATGATAGCATTTTTCAAGAATTTATATGATGGAGACATCAAAAGAAGCTTGGAATATTTTGGAAAGTGAATTTCAAGGTTCTACATAGTAATGAAGGTAAAATTGTAATCTATGCAACATGAATTTGAAAACATGACTATGAGTGAAGGAGAAAGCATTCAAAATTATTTTTCTCATGTATCAAAGTTGTGAAATAGATGTAATCATTTAGAGAACAAATATCTGATGAAAAAATTGTCTAAAATCAAAGAAGTTTCCCATCAAAATTTAAACATGTTGTGGCAAAGATCTTGAAGTATACTCTTTTTTGTGAGATGATAAGTTCGTTGATGGTTCATGATGAGAGGTTAAACAAAAAAAGAGAAATTGATAGTTGATAATGCATTTAAAGGGAAATTTTTGGCGATAGTAGCGAAGGAGGCCATGGTAGAGGAACTAGAGGTACTTATAGAGGAATAGGTGGCTATGGTGTGTACGGCTGTCAAAACGGCTCTTTTGTCACGAACAGGTCATGTTCGGCTCGAAATACTACTCATCAATTATATATATATATATATATATATATATATATATATATATATTTCTTAAAAAAATTAATTAATTAAAAGGCTACAAAGATTTATAATCAATTAAAAGCATTAATTAAGAAAATAGAATAAAAACTATTAAATTAGATTCAAATAATGTTTTAATATAAACAATAATTTTTAAATCTTGCCCTAATTCCTAAGATCTTATGACTACATGATTAGGCTTTTCAAAACAACTCTTTGTTCGTGAACAACTCGTGTTCGGCTAAGCAAACAAGTCGAATACGAACATACTTTTTGAGCTCGAAATATAAACGAGCCGAACACTAGCTAAGCCTGGACTCGCTCGTATTCGACTAGTTTACACCCCTAATGGTGTGCATTCCATGGGAAAATTATTTTGAAAAAAATGCATTGGAAGTAAAAAATAGTTATTGCCAAAAAAATGTGGTTATATTGAGGCAAATTGTTAGAATAATCTGGGGAATCATACATACAAAGACAAAGTGATGTGATTTTACGATAACACCACAATAAGCGCCGTTTCATTATTTTTTAAATTGGCCCAGTCAAATACACGTGACAAAATTTTATTAGAGTCTGGACGAAGAGCTGGGTCTGGACTCCATACATAAGATTTTTTCTAAATTCAACCCATCAATGCAGGCATGAAGTTTATTGGAAGAAAAACTCCAAACATCTCTTTCGATTTAAACAGTTGTAATGTCTAATTAATAGCCCATATTTTAACTCGGCCGTGGGCAGCTAAAAATTTTACTTGGCATTTTAAATGACATTCGTCCTCTCTTTTGCTAGGTGTTTACCTTCAATTTTTAAATATATATCACCTTACAAAATGTACCATGTATGAAGAGTTGCATTACACATTTTAAAGGTAAAAAAGTTGGCACTTTTGATGTGATATTACAAATTTGGGCCGTATAAACGTACAAATTCAAAAGTTTACTGTTATTTATGTAAATACATAGGCAATGGATGATATGTATGTAAATGATCTATTTAAAAATCAGGAGTTGGGTCTGCAAAAACACTTGGGCTGTTAACTTGGATAAAAGGGGTCCGAGGCCACTTCTTAGATGGGCCGATGGTTTGCTAATGATACATCCAACAATTTCCGGCCGACGATGGTTTTTTTCCCTTCATTTTTTTATATTAATGAAAATGTTTGAAATTTTATTTTCGAGATTTAAAATCATTGCTTCCAATGAGTCTAAATCCAAATAATCAAAGCTTGTCCGCTGATTTTCGAAGATAAAGATTTTATTGACATACATTTCAGTTAGGATAAAACTATTACTTTTAATTGAATTTCTTTGAATTTTGGAAATTTGCTTGCTGAAGTTCTATTATAAAACATATGAATTTAATATTGATTACATAAATCTTATTCTAATAATTTTATCAAATAAATTTTCTTTTTAGTGAAGTTGGATTTTAAATTATATTATGCGGACTTTGAATTTGTGGAGCATAACTACTCTTTGTAAACTTTTTAATACAAAGCCGATATGGGGGACTTATGTGAATTTGATAAAGAACATATGTCCGTTCAAGCATTGAGTTCAAATTGCTCATATGATCCACATCCTAAAATATTATAATGGGAATAGTTAAACGAACAAAATTTGAGATTATAATAGAATACAAAAAGCTCTACTTTATCTTTAGCAATAACTTGTACCACTAGGGATCAATTTAAGCATTCATATGTGTTTTAATTTGATGGTTAATAATAATAATTGACTAATGGCGTAGTACCTAGTAATAGAAACAGTAGCAATGAAAAACCGTAACAATGATGAGGAAGAAAAATACCTCCCGTCAAAAGGAACTTCTTTCTAGAAAACAGTCAAAATTGTCTACTATTATATGCCACTAACTTTTGTCAGGGAAAAATGACACCACCATCAACTAATCAGGTGGTCCCCTATGGATAACCTACTAATAGGCTCACTAACATAATTAAAAATACAACATATAATAAAGAAATAGCTAATTATAATAACAAAGATAGGTGAAATTCTCCGAGTGAATGGTTGTAGTGGGTTCCAAGCAAATGAGCAACACCAAGTCCCTTTTTGTTCAGTGGGACTTGACTTGAGTATTTTAGTTTGAGCTTGGTCGCCATCTGGTGGATGATAGTACAAGTTGAAGTTGAACTCTTTAATTATAAAGGTATGTTCAAATCCGGTGACAACTCTAGTACATATACCTTATTGTTGTTGTGCTTTATAACGTGGAATGGTCCAAATTTGTGTGGTTTTAGCTTGTTGTAGGTGCTAGGTGGAAACCTTTTATTGTGGAGCCTTACCATAACTAGATTCCTTATTTCAATTGCTTTTGATCTTCAAAAGGCATCGGCCTATAATTTGTATCTTTAAGATGATATAGTTAACTTTTCTTTCACTTCTGACAACAGTGCATCAAAATTAGCGACCCACTTCATTACAGTGTTACTTTTGATTTTAGGGAGAATGAATAGTTCAATTTTATGGTTTAGTGCTTTAGTATACATTATATAGACGGTAGAGTGACTCGTAGGTCAATTAACCATTGATTTTAAAGCGAAATTTTGACACAAGTATTCATCCCATTGTTTTGGTTTATTTATAACAATGCAATAAATCATATTTCATATAGTGTAGTTTACCACCTTAGTTTAACCATCAGTTTGAGGGTGGTAGGCCAAACTCAAATGAAGATTTTTTTTAAGTTGCTTCCAAAATTCCTTCCAAAAGGGGCTTATTAATTTGACATCTCTATTTAAGGCACATGTTGACATTACTTTTTGTTCAACTCTTTTCTTTGTCTTATATCCAATTTCATCAGGAAATAAGGCCTCCCTTCTAGTGTCACTTGATCTATAACTTGAGATAACCAAAATTTAATTTAAAATTAAAATCTAACTGAATAGATATTAAAATTAACCAAACTAATGTATAACCAAATATAACCATCTTCATTTAAACCCTAAAATTGAACTAAACATTAAGTTAAATTACCATACACACTGAAACTATTATTATTTTTAACACAGCATCGTAAGTCTTGAAAATTTATTCTAAAAGTTACATGATATTTATTATCACATATAAAGACCATGTAATTAAGTTTGACGATTATATAAAATAATTTTAGGTAAAGATTTTCACTTTGAATTTTTATGCATGAAATGTGCTTCTACCACCCCAAAGTTGTCGTTTTTTTTTCACATAGTAAGGTTGTGATCATATTTCAATCTACAAGTTGCATGATATTCATTATTATATATGAGAAGTTTGCAAATTGGTTTGATGATGATTGAGCACTCATTTTAAGTATGGTATTTTATTTTCGATTTTCATGTATGAAAAATGGTCCCACAAAAAAATTTTCAACATAGTATTATTTTCAAAATGAACTATGTAAGGGCATCCAGATTATTGAAACCTTTAAAATAGACTACTCTATGCTCAAATCAGACTTCGTTTAGGGACCTGTTGAACCCACATAAAAAAACGATCTTAATAATTCAATAAAAAAAGACTTAATAAAAAACCACATTTAAACAAAAATAAATGTGAACTAAAATACTAAATTTAATTAATCAAAAGCCAATAAAAATTTTCATTCAAAATCCACAAAAAAATTCTCTTGTTGAGTGCAACCCACATTTTTTACTTTAAATATCTTGAGACAGAACTCACCTTAACTAAATCCGACTTCAATTGTGTGCTCTCCTCAATTTTTTGAATCAAATGAGCCAATGTCAACTTTTTTACCATAACTACCTTCAATCACCATCATTGCCACTTTGAATTGAAATATCTTGAGATTGAGACCACCTCAGCCAAAAATAATTGCACCATTGGATTCCTTGAATTTTTCTATTTTATATAATCTTGGGTTGTGAATTTGGCTATAACTACCTCCAACCAACCCAAAAAATTTAAAAATTCTCTCTTTTTCTCTTAATCATTTCCCACCACGCTTTCTTTCCTAAAACTTCCACTTAGTTGAAATTTCCTCATTCCATTCCATATCCTCTCCTTGTTGAAACCTTCCCAATTTCCCTCATTTGCTTTCATCTCCTCTCATAGCCGAAATCTCCCCCCTCTTTTTTTCATCTCTCATTTTCGTGAAATCATGGTGTGAGCCTCTTCTTTCATCTTTCATTTTCTTCCATTGGCCAAACCATATTCCCATCCCTCTTTTTCCTTCTCTTGTCTTCCATGTTCAAAACCCTAGGCCTTTCCCCTCACAGTTCCTCTCTTTTTTTATATGGTTAAAACCTTAGACCTTTCCCCACACTTTGCCTCTCTCTCTTAGCCAAAACCCAAGTCCAATACACACACACACACTTCCCGTCTCTCTCTTACCCGGAACCCTAGTCCAACACACGTACATTTCCCCTTTGTCTCTTACCCGAGACCTTAGCCCAACACACCCACACTCTTCTCCTCTCTCTCTTACCCGAAACCCTAGTCCAACACACACACACACACACACACACTTCCTCTCTCTCTCTCTCTCTCTCTTACACCAAAACTTAGCTCAACACACGCACACACACCTCCCTCCTCTCTCTTACCCGAAACCATAGAGAAACCAAATTCTCTCTTTTTTTCTCTTACTCGAAACTATAGCTCAACACACACACACACATACTTCCTCTCCCTCTCTCTCTCTCTCTCTCACACACACACACAAACCTGAAACCCTAGCACAATATTCGCATAGTCCCCCCCCACCTACATATACTCTTCTAATCTCTCTTACCCGAACCCCTGAAACCCTAGCCCAACACACACACACACTTACCCTCTCTCTTAGCCAAATCCCCAGCTTAACACACACACACAATTCTTCTCTCTCTTACTCAAAATCTACCCACCAACAAACCTACACACTCCTCTCGCCTACCTAAAACCTTACCCATCAGCTCACTCACACACTTTTCCTTTCTCTTACCTGAAACCCTAACCTAAGCTCCTCTACTTTCTCCCTCACTTCCACAACCCTAATTATATGCTCTTTTCATCTCTCCCTAATTGCCCTACCCAAAACTCTAACCTAAGCATCCCGTCATTTCCCCTCCTTACTCTATATGAAACCTTAGCCTAAGCTTCCTCTCCTCTCTCCCATACTACCCTAAACGAATCCTTAACATAATATTATCTCCTCTCTCCCTCACTATCTTACCTAAAAATCCTAACATAAGCCTCCTCTTCTCTCTCCTTCACTAGCCCGCCTAAAATCTGAAACCTAAGCCTCCTCTCCTCTCTCCCTCTTTACCCCACACAAACACCTAACCAAAGCTCCTCTTCTCTCTCCCTCGTTACCCTATCAAAAACACTAACCTAAGCTTTCCCTCCTACATCCCTCACCACCATACCTGAAATCCTAATCGAAGTTCCTCTCTTCTCTCTCTCTGACAATGCTATCCAAAACCCTAGTTTATGCTTCTCTCATCTCTCCCTCACTACCCTAAACAAACCCTAACTTAAGCCTCCTATCCTTTCTCCCTAATTACCTACATGAAACCTTGACTTAAGCTCATCCCCTCTCACCATCGCTACTCTACCCAAAAATCAAACCTGGTTCGTGTTTGACTCGTTTGAAATTTTATGTGTCAGAAACGAACCTATGTCGAAATAGCTCGTGAAAGCTTTGTTCATGTTCACGTTGATTTAAATTTAAATTTATTTATATTAGCTCGTGTTCAACTCGAATATGAGCTACACAAACTTTTATACTTTTTCATTTAAAAAGTGACTCAAAATAAAATTTTTATTTTTGTATATTTCCAATATAAGAATAAATGAACTCTTCCTATTTTCTAATCACGTGCAAAATAAAAAATTCTTTTAATATACTTCCAATAAAAAAAGAAATGCATTCTTCCTATTTCCAAATCATGGGCAAAAAAAGGGTAAAATTTTTTTCTCTTTTTACATTTTAATAGAATTTCTAATTGGAATTACTTCCCATATAAGTGATGTGTGACTAAAACAAAAGAATAGGAGGTGACTGACAATTGTGGGGGCATTTACATGCATAACAACCAATTCCTATGTTATTATACATGCACACACGCGTACACGCGCACACACACGCGCGCACACACACATATATATCACATCTGAAAAAAGGGGTTTTTATGGGAAAATCTCATGTTATTTAAAAACATACCACCCCACTCTTAATTATTTACATTTATAAATCCTAAATCAAAGAAAACAATGGTTAGAAAAACGAACAACAAGGTGATACCACATTCTCACTTTAACTCAAGTTAGATGGTCAATTTTAAAAACATTTACATACATATCACTCAAATCCTATTTATTTATATATCTAACACCTAAAAATATATTTTCATAACTACACCAATCAAAAAATTTTAAAAATAATAAAATTTAGCATGTTTTAATAGATATAAAAAAATATTTTAAATAAATATTATCATTTAATTATTTAAACATTTCGAGCCAAGATGAGCCCAACACGAACAAACAAACTTTTTTTTTGTGTTGAGCTCGTTCATAAATTGAGCTTAAAAAATTGTTTCGTGTTCGGCTCGCTTGCTTAACGAACGAATCGAAAAACGACCGTTTAACGAGTCGAATACGAGCTGCTCACGAACAAACTTTTTTGATAGCCCTATCTATAGGGCAAAAATGGAGTGACAATATATGTTTAATTATTTATCATCTTTAGTATAATTATAAATAAATATTGAAGATTATGTTAAGCTCTACTCAAACAGGCCTCGATGGAATATAAATCAAAGTTCATATGCATTAACTATATTATTATTTCATTAATAATAACAATTATTTAGCTTGGCTAAATAAAATTAACAAATTTGATAAAAAAATCAAGAAATTAAGGATAAAAAAATTTATAATAAATCAAATCATTAGATAATCTCTGTCTCCTTCAAATAAACTATCGCACATCTAATGCATATAGTATGATTGCTAATATATCACATTATAAGTTTATCAATCAGGAGTTGGGTGGCCCGTGAAGTTAAAAAGAATAAAATCAGGCCCAATTAGATTTCACATCACTGCTCCGTTTATTTATTTGCTTAGATGGCAGATTTGGTTCACATATCATTAGGGGCCCAAACGAAGCAAACACGAACGAATAAAACATGTGTTCGTATTCGGTTCGTTTAAAATAAACTCGAGTTCGAAATTGTTCGTGTAGTCGCTGTTTGTGTTTGTTTCTTAACGAACGAGCCGAACACGAGCTGGTCGCGAATGAGGAGCCAGTTTGACATCCATAATATTAATATTTATAAATAATATATTATATTAATTATATAACTTATATTATATACCTATATAATATCTATATTAGTATATTACTAATATAGTATATTAATATATTGTTATTATTAATTTATTATATATTATCATTTATAAAATTTAATTTTTTAAAATATCATAAATTATATATATATATATAATTATTTTAAATTATTTTATATTTCGAACAATAATGATTCGAACACGGGCGAACACATCACTGTTCGTGTTTGGTTCATTCAACTAACCGAAAGAAAAAAAAAATTGTTCATGTTCATCTCGTTTAATTATCGAACGAATCAAACACGTACTCATTGACGAACCAAACACAAACTGTTCGCGAACAACGAGTTTTTTTGACAACCCTACATATCATATATCCATCAATTTCCGCAAATAGATGGTTTTTTTTTTCCTGCTATTTTTTTATATTAATGAAAATGTTCAAAATTTTATTTTCGAGACTTAAAATCAGAGCAGTCTTGATCCAAAAAATCAAAGTAATATCTGCTGGTGTTGGAAAATAAAGATTATATTAAAACACATCTCAGTTAGGATAGAACTAATACGTGTAATCAAATTTCTTTGTATTTTCGAAATTTAATTGTTGAAGTTTGATTATAAGATATATGAATTATATCTTATTCTAATAATTTTATCAAATAAGTTTATTTGTTGAAGTTTGATTTTAAAATATAAATTATGTGGGCTTTGAATTTATAGAACATAATTTTTCTTGCAATTTTTTAAATACAAAATAGATATGGAAGACTAGCGAGAATTTGACGAGTCGTGTATGCTCATTCAAACATCGAGTTCAAACCACTCATACGAACCACAACTCAAAACATTATAATGGGAATCGATAAACAAATAAAGTTTTAAATTAGAATACAATACAAATATCTCTACTTGATCTCATACAATAACTTGTACCACTATGGATCAATTTAAGTATTAATATGTGCTCTTATTTGATGCTTAATAATAATAACTAATAATGGTGTAGAATTTAGTAATAGAAACAGTAACAATGGAACACCTGTAACAATGAGTAGGAAGCAACCTGCCTGTGCAATACCATAAGAAGGGAATTCCTTTCAGAAAACATTAAAAAATGTAACTATCACCTTCCACCAACCTTTGGCAGGGAAAATGGACATCGCCATCAACTAATCAGGCGATCCCCTCGACAACCAACTAGTAAAGAAGCTAACCATAATAACAAAGATAGGTGGAATTCTCGAGAATGGTTGTAGTAGGTTCCAAGCGAATGAGCTACATTCAGTTTCTTCCTGTTCAGAGGAACTCGACTTGAGTTTCAATTTGATTTTGGTCGTCGTCTGGTGGATGATAAGTGTATAAGTCAAAGTCATTGTTCAAATCAAGTGGCAACTGTGAGACATAAGCATTATCATTGACGCACTTTGTAATGGAGAAATGTCCAAATTTATGTGGTTTCAACTTGTTTTAGTGCCAAGTCAAAATTTTTCTTTGTGAAGTCTTACCATATTTTGATCCCTCACTTCAAATAATTTTGATCTTGGAAAGGTATCTGTCTATAATTTGTATCTTTAAGATAAAATCGTTAATTTTCTTTTTAAAAACTGCTTGCAACATTGCATCAAATCAGTGACACACTTTGTTGCATTGTTACTTTTGGATTTAAGTAGAATGGATAGATCAATTGTATGGCTCAGTGCTTTAGTATATACTATGTAGAAGGGAGAGTGACCGATAAAGTAATTAACAATTGAATTGAAAATGAATTTAGCTTAACCCAAGTATTCAACCCATTATTTTGATTTATTTCCAACAACGCAACACATCATACTTCCTAGAGTATGATTTGTTTATCACCTCAATTTGCCCACAAGTTTGAGAGTGGTAGGCTGAACTCAAATGAAGATTTGTTTGAAACCTCTTCCAAAATACCCGCCAAAAGTGTCTTATGAATTTGACATCTTTATTTGAGGTTATACTCCGTAGAATACATGTAAGCAGACAATTTCTTTAAATAAGGGCTTCGTGATATTTAAGACATCTAATGTCTTTTTACATGCCACAGAATGTATTATTTTAAAAAAATGATGGACAACCACAATAATGAAATTTGTTCTATGTTTGATCTGTGGCAATCCGATCACAAAATCCATGCTAAGGGCTTCCCAAATAGAGTTTGCAATCGGTAAAGGCATATAAAGACCGACGTTTTGACGTGCGCCCTTAAAGTATTGAAAAACAAAACAATTCTCTACGAACTTGCAAACATCTCTTCCTAACTTAGGCCAAAAGAACTGTGACTGCCTAGCTATAGTGTTTTATCTCTTTCTACATGTGATGCCAACCTCCCACTATGTCATCTTGTTTGATTTGTTGTAGAAGATTGGTTTTTGGGATATATAATTGATTGCCTTTGAATAACAATCCTTTTTGCAATGAATAGTCACTTTGTGGAGTACGACGTTCGCAGTCTGCCCAAATGTCAACAAAATCAATATCTTCAGAGTATAGAAATTATATGTTTTCCATTACTGTGACGTTTTGTTTGGATCGGTGCTAGTAAGCTATTTGTCCTGCATCAGCAATACTATTTTGACCTCCAACTCAATTTCTTACTATGAAACTAAACTTTTGTAGAAAAATAATCAAACTAGCATTCACTCGGTTGAAATTTCTTTGAGTTTGTAAAAATTATAGTGGTTGATGATCACTAGGTAATATGAATTATTCATGTAAGATGCAATGCTCCCAATTTTTATGTGCTTGCATAAGAACATAATACTCTTATTTGTAGGCTGACCATTTTTTGGCGTGAGGGGCTCAACTTTTAACTAAAGAATCCAATAGGTCAACCTTCCTGTGTTAAAATAACCTTTACACCAATCACTGATACATCAAATTTCTACTTATAAGAAATTCTCAAAATTTGGTATACGAAGCATGAGAAGAGAGCTCAACCAATTTTTCTGTCCTTTAGATCTTTCCTGTTCTGCGTGACCCCAATTAATATTTTTTTGATTGATGCAATTAATTAATGGTGCAACTATCCTATTGATGTTGCGAATAAAACTCCTAAAAATTTGACTAAGCCATAGAAATCATGAACCTCATAGTGGTTCTCGATATGGACCATGACTATATGACATATATTTGATTTATTAGCACTTACGCCATCATTTGCTATGATGAAACCAATGAAATAAAATTTCAACATAGTAAACTCAGATTTGCATAGAATGATGTACAACACGTTGTATCTTAAGGTGTTAAGTAACATTTTCAATTGGTCTAGGTGTTTTTTTCTAATGTGGGTAGGATATCGTCAAAATAAATGGAAAAAAATAGTTATTAAGGAATGGTCTCATACCTCATGCATAAGCCTGAAGAATGTGTTTGACACATTATGCGACAAAACACTGTCAAATCTTGCAGTATATGGAACTGAGTGCCGTATATTGATCCCACGGGGAACAAATTAAACCCCAATATGAAAAAGTTTCTAGCTAAGTGATTTTGGACCTAGTATGAATATTCAAAAATTAGTTTTATTTAGAAGTGAATAATTTATTTTTAAAAAGTATTAAAAACTTGTGCTAATGAAGTGCGTCTTTCAAGATAGGATTCAAGTGCAAGAGAGTACTCCTTTGGATCCACCTTGCAAAATTTTAGGTTTAAATATGTGATTTTAAAGTAAAGTGTCAAATAGGAGCAAACTCTTTCTTATCCTCACTTGGGCATCGAATAAAGTTTGGCTAGTAAACTAGTTCAATTACCTAAAGCACGTGAACATTCTAAAATTCAATTTCTCACAACATGTTTGCACAAATTCAGAGGCAATATCCATGTTCCTCTAAATCCATGTGGTTAACATAATTGTTCCATTTAGTATTCTTTTGAATCTCATACTAAGAAAAATGTAAATTTTGTTTTCAAGACTATCAAAACACTACATTTGAATTATAATAAAAATCAAACAAAACAATTTAATCTTATCATTCCCATGTAACCAATCCAAAGGGGAAATGAGAAAATTACTCACAAATCATATTGAAAAACATAAACATGTTGATCTTATAAATCAGAAGTAGCATTCACAATAAGTTCATGAATAACTCAAAGAAATCACAAAAATCCAATAAAACTTACCTCCTTTTGAAATTGTTGAACTTACAACACTTTTCACACTTTGAAACACTCCCATTATCTCCACATTCACACACTTGCAATTAGATCATTTTTCCTATAAGTTATCTTCACTAAAAACCTTCTCCAAAGGTCGTATATCTCTCTGAAATTCTTAGAAAAAACATGCAAAAGGTCCCACTTTCTTTGATTGAACCCTATTTAAAGCTTTTCTGACGAAATGTTAGGTCTAATCCACTAAAATGTGTGAACTAGCTCATAGGTGTTGGCCGACATCTCTTAGGTGTTAGGCACAAACATGAGGTCTATAGCATTAAGCACCTAGACACCAAGGCTGCAACGCCTACCTTTTGATGTTGCAGTGCCTACTTCCCGCGTCCTTGGTTATTTAAACAAAATTCTTTGAAACGGAACCACCATAGGCTCATAGGCACCCAAATGCAGTGCCTTAACACTAGGATTGCAGAGCCTATGTGCTGGGGCAGTATCACTCACTTTCTGCCTTCTCTGCTATGTGGACGAAAATGGATCCCCTTGGGTGCCTAAGCACCCAGAATCAACAACGCTACTCCTACACATATCATTTTTTTGGATTCTCTTCAGCTTTGATGACTCTCATGTACTGAATCCGGCAGAGCACCACACAATCACCTTTTAAAAGCTAAAAAAAAATACTTTAAAATATTTTGAAATAGAACATGAATTATCATATTTCATGTACATATCACATTACATAATCCAAATGATATTACAAGTCATTCCTATAGATCTTCTTTGGTTTTAAAAGTTGTTTTCCACTCGTCGCTCAGCGTAATGTGACTTTGAAGACATCCACTCTGGAGATCCAACTTTGAAAATATAGTAGCCCCAACTATTTTGTTTGGAAGATTCTTTATAAATGACATTAAGAAGCTGAAATTCATAGTAATTTTGTTAATTATTCAGTTTTCAACACAAATTTGCCACTACCCACCTTTCTTAGGAGCAATTAGTGTTGGAAAAGCACATGGACCTTCAATTAGCAAGCCACATTACCATGTCGAATAAAATATTTTTTCAAGCAGGTCATCTATAATTTCTTGGAGGAATTGACGCTCCTTTTGGGCTTATTTTGTACTGCGATAGATTCAATAAGTTGGCTTTGGAGATAACGATTATATAATGTTGAATTTCTCTCAACGGCGATAGATAATTTGTAAATCTGGTGGGGTGATATCTGACAACAGTTGTAAAATTGATTGGACTGAAGGGTGCACCAACAAGAATTTTGAATTTTGCTCAACCATAATAAATGCAATCCACTATCTAACTTAGTTCACTTACCTTTCCCTCAATCGTGCATTGACTCAGTAGAATAACATGGATTGTGATGTGGATGGATGTTTTGGAGCGATTAGCAGTTTCTTTAAGACAACTTAGTATTTTTCCTTCATCAACAGACATATCCTCAAGCTTAGCTCCTTCAAATGGATATACTTAACTGTTTTCAACTTCTAATTTCAGCTACCCTTCAACCAACTAAACTTGTCTTAGATTGGGGCATTCATCAGACTGATGTCCAAGCTGAATTCAAAGAACATACTTTTAGGGTCCAAAGGAATGATATGCATTATCATGTTGGATGATAAAATTATTTGCTACTTTATAAGGCCTATTTGGGGCAGCTTATAGGCCCCAAGTTGAAGAACAACCTGCTTGGGTAGAACCAAGAGATTGATGAGAGTACTATATGAAACCTTCTGAAGTGTCATTTGGTAGCTCAATAACAACATTACAAGCGAGAACTGACTTTGAAGCTCAATTAAATTGTAATTCTACCTTATAAGCATAGTTCATAGTTTTAGAGAGAGAGAGAGAGGAGAGATCAGGAGACATTCAGTTCTAATTTATCTTGCATGGATTCTTTCAATCTTCTAATATAGTTAGCCACTATTTTTTGATTGGATTCATTATAATTGAGAGTACTAAGGCTATATAATTTTTCATCATAAGAACAAATCGATCGATTCCCCTAAATACAATGTTGATACTTCACACAACAACTGATCAAAATCAGATGACAAAAAGTGGTTGGGCATGAATTGTTGTATCGAACCCCAACTTTGAATTGGTCGACACCCCATCAATGAGATTGAATGAGCGGCTACCACCAAAGCTTCTACTCTACCCTTCAATTGACAAGCCACATAACAGAGATATTCTCAAAAGATATTCCATGTGCCAAAAAAACCAAAAAAAAAAAAAAACCAGTTAACGACTTTCTCCAAATCGAAGTATTCTTCAATGAGTAAATGTTCGCCAAATTTGGAAATATTGATCTTCATTTTCTAATTATTGTATGCACAATATGTTGGGAGACGATTGTGAATATGAGCTTTGTCAATTAAATGTCCCCTTTTTGAATCAAAATATTAGAAATGAGTGTGTCGACGTTGCAGTTTATTATCATCACAACTACCAAAATGCTTAGATATTTGAGTATGTCTTCGATTATGATCCCCTATGAAAGAAACACAT